>CM042176.1:19387328-19526033 GCA_023376005.1 Doryteuthis pealeii | reverse complement strand
CAAGAGAGAGATAATAATTGTATTATCCATTAAGAATTGATTTATTTCACAACTTTATCGGCATTAAATGACCCACTGAGGTTGATATGCCGTAAAACAAACCAAATCAAATATTAGAGATGTCCCATCATGGTATAAGAATGGGAAAGTTACTTTCATAGATCCATTATTAATGAAAAGAAAGAAAGAAAGAAAAAAATGTTAAGAGACAGTTCACAAGGTTCCTAGTTCGATACCGGTCCCCGCCAACTCAGCGTATGAGTAGCACAGGGATCTGTGCGGTAAAGTAAGGAGCTGATGGTAGGTGTGGCGCTCCACCTCAGATGCTAAAACAATCTCCTTGGTCTAGCGCTATTGAAAAGGGGATAGACTCCCTCGCTGACTGGCTGATACCGACTTTAGGCCGCCCCGTCGACTTTATTTACTTTTTACATATTAATAGCAATATCTCTTAAAAGTAAACGTATCAAACATTGTAATAATCAAATTATCATACTGTGATATATCGACAGGTCCTGCTAAAAAGTTAAATCAAGATTATTATACTTTTTATATATTGAAGTATTTGCAATAGCTATTGGCTTTTTTCTCGATTTGTTTACGTCTTATATTTAAACCGATTTGCACGCCTAATTCATTTAATTATAACTAATTCTCAAATTAGGTATGACTTTAATTAAGCACATAATCTCCCAAAAATAGCTATTAAGTAAACATATCAAACATTGTAATAATCAAATTATCATACTGTGGTATATCCACAGGTTCTACTAGTTTACTATTATACCCTGAGAAACAATGATGAATATAACAGTTAGCAAGCTCGATTCTCGCAGATCTATTACTACTGCATGACGAGTTCAATCCATGCTGTGTGCCTCATATCTGCAACCTTGTCACATCCTACTCATGGCGAACATGTTGGGTAAATGATGATGGTGTTCCATTGTGGTGTAATGGTTATTTTTTGATTTTCGCTGTATGCCCTTTACTTGTGACTTTGTGTCTGATTGTACACATGATTAAAAGGTTTGAAAAGAGCATCATATCATATTTTTTTTTTTCCAGGTGTGAACTGTTAACATTAGACAATCCCCAAAATTTGAACTTGCAATTCCAAAAAATCTGATTTTGCTATGAAAAAATCAGAAATCATCAATAACTTAAAATTGGTTGACTTAAAGACTTTTTTGATAGCCTTTTTGGATTCCTTGGGCAAAAATGCTTTATAAACCAATTTTTAAGATTAAGGAAGCTCTAGAACTCATTTTACAGACAAAAATAAGTTACATTCTATAGTAATGGATCGTCAAGACTGTTTTGCTCGCCATTACTACAGAATGATGAATTTGATCCTTGCTGGATTCCCCATGTTTGTGATCATGTGTCGCATCCTACGCGTGGCGAGCAGTTTGTCTATAGAATAAGGGCGTCTTATTCATTATCTAGCGTGAAGAATATAATTTTCGTCGTTACAGACAATGTTTTTTTTTTTTTTTTTTTATCATTTTTAATGATACCTCCTTCAGCTATCTTTAAAAATATCCATATGTTTAAGTGGTCTTTTATTTAAGTGACTCAAACACATCTACTTGACTTTTTCAAATGAATTGACAAGACAATTGCTGTAAACAAATGTATTTTAAAATTTTTAGTATCAGGGCTGTGGAGTAGGGTAGGTCGATTTTGGAACTTTAACATCTCCCATGTGGCAAAAGTTGCAAATTAGCAAAATATTTTTCTTCAAAACTGTTGTGATGTTAATCCAACAGTAAAAAAGAAGTCAAGTCGAGGTAGGGTAAAATAAGACAAGTGTATTTACAATAATGCTACATGAACGGCTAGCTTGCCGTTAAACGGTAACAGTACAACCTTTTCACTCGGTGTCTCACTATTTATAGTGAGAACCGGTGTATATTCTCCACTGTAGGAACGGCTGGTACAACAAAAACTTTGCCTTCATTTGAGGAAATATTCCAATCTTTTAAAATGTTATCACTGTTACAGCTTAATTAATGAGGTAAAAAGCAGCATTGGTGGTGATGGGGGCATATTTTCAATTTGAATTCTAGTTATATTTTAATCGCTTCATTTAAAATGACAACCTTTTCTGTTTTGAATATTGAAATGCTATATTTTCTAACCAATTTCTAGGCTAAATGTTGCAAAAGCGAGAATTTTGGGTGCATTTTAGTAGATGATCTTAGATGCTTTTTTTTTTTTTTTTTTTTTTTTTTTTTAAACAATAGTGAAAGTAAGAGATCTAGGTTTTGGTATCAGGATTCATTATACCAACAAACAACTTTCACTGTTTGAGAGAATGCGATATTTTTTAAAAGTGATAAATCAACCTACCCTAATGTTCACTTCTAATGTAGTGCATTTTAACTGACAATCTTTAATGCTATTTCCTCAAATAATGGTGCAAGTAAGAGATCTAGGTTTTGGTATCAGTATTCATTATACCAACACAACTTTCACTGTTTGAGAGAATGCGATATTTTTTAAAAAGTGATAAATCAACCTACCCTAATGTTCACTTCTAATGTAGTGCATTTTAACTGCACAATCTTTGAATGCTATTTCCTCAAATAATGGTGCAAGTAAGAGATCTAGGTTTTGGTTATCAGTATTCATTATACCAACACAACTTTCACTGTTTGAGAGAATTTTAAGTTTTTTAAAAAGGGAAAAATCAACCTGCCCTACTGTAGTAGTTTCTCCAGGTCATAAATAAAAACCCTACAGTCTATTAAGAAACTTTAATTGGGACCCATAAATTTTCCCACGGACTTATTCAAAACAAATATGTGCATTCAAGGACGCACTAAATCAAATCCATCAGCATCACTGCTATTTACATAGCAATATGTAAATCCAGTTCCCCATCACATATAAACAAAAAACAATTAAACCACACACACACATACACATATTTAGTAAACCAATCCCCACAATCTAACACCTGTGGTACCACCATCCACCATTCCGGCACTCCCCATTCCAGAGAGAAGAAGAATCCACTAACCACCCCAACCACACCTCCCCCTACTGACGACCTTCCGTTTTCAGCATTTTGAGAATTTCCATCATTGGAGTAAGAACTATATTCAAGTCCTGAAGATGGTCTAATAAGAGACCGAAACGTTGCACCATCGACAATAAACATCAAGTTTCCATAACATCCCGTGTTTGTCTACTTTTCTCCACATAGCAATATGTGCAATATATAGTGTAATTCCAAGCAATGTATTATATGTGCAAATATAGTCAAATCCCTAGTGCCACGTCATGTGAAAATAATGCCTAAATCCTAGCATTTCATTATGTACATATGACCCACCTACAACCTCCTAACACCTATGGCATCACTATCAGAACCTTTACTGCTACACTCCCATCTGGGAGGAGGGAAAGAAAAAAAAAACTCCCACTACCAACCCCTGCTAACACCAACAATGGACCACCTCTTCCCCTATTCACGACCTCCTAATTCACCAGTATGAAAATGTTCACTGTTGAAGCAAGAACTCAATCCAATGTCCTGAAGAAGGTCTAACAATATTCGTATATATGTGTGTGTGTGTGTGTGTGTGTATAAGTTGAAAATGGAAGCAAATCCGACAGTATGAAAGGAAAAATAAACAAAGGAAAGAGAATGCTGAATGGATAAAATAGATTTACTTTACTAACATGTGTTTCGGCCAGGAGTTTGTTCACGTACACTTGTATTCTATTTATTATTTTAAATATGAAATAAAATAATAATAATAATAATAGAAAACTGCAAAATCTTTAAGCATATATATATATATATATATATATATATATATTATATATATATATATATATAAAGATGTTAAATTTCAAATATTCTCTTGGTTACTAATCATATCAGCTTTTTTTTTTTTAAGAATGTGGGGGGTGGGTGGTGACATCTTTCTCTCTAATACTCTCAAGTCCCAATTAAGGTACTGGTTTGTACAAAGTTAAGCAACAATAAGTCACTTAAACAACAGCGGGTATTCTAAGCAACTTGGGGTCCTTTGTTTATCAAAATCACTTGATTCAGCATTAAATAACCTGAAAAGGTTTGATATGCCCAAACCAACCAACCAGCAATAGTACATTTTTAATTTTTCTATAATTTTCTTTTTTTTTTTTTTTAAAAAATTTTTTTTTTTTAAATAAGATATAAATGAGACTGTCGTCAATACAGTAGAATTCAATTAAAATTTCACAACAAAAAATATTGGAAAAGATTACTTGTATGTTCGTGGAATAACTGATGTCTATTATTGTATGTTTATTTAGTGCTTTAAAACAATACTAAATTTTAGTAAACCCTAGCACCTATATGATTTTCCCAACCCTGTTGCCCTTATGGCAAGCCCCAACCCCTTTTTATCATATGGGTGCTAGAAGGCGGTGGCAGCGGGTCTACATGTCCTGGGAATGACGTTAAACTCTATCTGATGGTGAGGTTCCAGTTCTGGAGGTTTGGGGAATGTGGAGCACCCCTTCATCACCATTGCTCCCTGGTCCACTCTGACCCAGAGTGGTAGTACCTGTTAGGGTCCCATCTATGGGTTAAATAGAAAAATGTATTTATAAAAAAATTGTATTATCCATTAAGAATGGATTTATTTAAAAACTTTATCGGCATTAAATGACCCACTGAGGTTGATATGCCGTAAAACAAAACCAAATAAATTTTAGTCTAAGATATTTATTTATTTATGTTTATATGGCAAACACTGTTAACATGACTTAAAATTCAATGCTATTACTATGTAAATTTTAATTTTGAAATATATTCAAATATAAATCAAATCCGCTTAAATTTTTTGCACAAAAGTTGGTTTTGGTGATAGTTAATGTGTATATTTACTTAGTTGTTAATTGTTTTTAGCTGGACGTATATACATAGAGATGCTGATAGGTATGTATCCTGCGTCACTGATGCATAAAAATCTAAAAAGATGCAGAAAAATCATATTCATGCATCCCAGTGTCTTTTTCTTTTTCTCCCCCACCATTTCCATCTAACTGTAAATATATTTCAATATTTTCTTGGAAACAAATTACACTGTATGGGGTACAAGGTAGGGATTAGACAGCTTTAATTGTTCATAGATAAAAACTCTGTAATTCATTAGGAAACTTTAGTTGGGACCCATCAAATTTCCTGGGGACTCATTCAAATCAAATCTGTGCATCCCAGGACACTAAATCAAAAACCTATCAGCATCATTGTATAAACATCTATTAATAATGGAGATTCGCTTCTGGTTTTTGTCTGTAAAAAAAAATTACGTCACATTACCCAAAATCATCATAACATAGAATAAATACACTCAAAATTTGAACATGCAATATTAGATAGTCCTCATTGTTTTTTAAAACAAGTTTTAATAAATACATGACTGGTATTATATATCTATATATAAGTAAAGTCGACGGGGCGGCCTAAAGTCAGTATCAGCCAGTCAGCGAGGGAGTCTATCCCCTTTTCACTAGCGCTAGACAAGGATATTATTTTGGCGTCTGAGGTGGAGCGCCACACCTACCATCAGCTCCTTACTTTACCGCACAGATCCCTGTGCTACTCATATGCTGAGTTGGCGGGGACCGGTATCGAACTAGGAACCTTGTGGTTTCTAGCCAAACGCTCTACCGACTGAGCTAACCTGGCCCCTTGTTTTATTTTAATACATATTTAAAGTTTACATTTCAAATTGTTTTATTTATTAATCCTTTAATGAATTTGATGATTTTTAATTACTTAGGGTACAAACTTGGTGACATTGAATTTTTACTCCCACCCCTCAGGCAATATTTTTCAAAAATCTATTTTTTATTTTGCTAGTACATATAACTGTCCTTTATGTATAGATATTATTTTCAGGGTACGTTGCCAAAAGTCTACTAGTTTTTTTTGTTATTTTTTTTCCGAGTTGTCTTTGGTGGCAACTGCCCCCTTAGTTATTGTCGGCAGCGACTCTTTTAAGACCCTGCCAAAATAAAAACAATCAGTTTTTCTATTTAGTGAATAACTGGTTAGTTGTTAGGTTTGACCATAGACGTTGAGGCCAATGGGAGTTACTGGCCTTTTCATCAACAAATAACTAATTGTCATGTACAGCCTATTGGCTACATATCTCTTGCTGTTTTGGAAAGCGGGGGAAAATTCTGTCTATAAAATGGTTAAGTGTGTTTACCAACCCCTCCACAAGCAGGATGTGACACAAGGTCAATTAAAATGGTTTTACCACAAACTATTCCCTTACAAAACGTGTGTGTATATACATGCACATATACATACATATATACATGCATGTGTGTATATGCATTATATATATGTGTGTGTGTGTGTGTGTGTGTAAATATGTGTAAATATAGTGAAAATTTTGAAAAAACACAGGTTCAAATAAAATGAGTGATATTTATTCAGCCAACGCTGCAGTTTCAATCTGTTTAGTAGATCTTCTTCAGGGCTTTTGTTGATTTTATATATATATATATATATATATATATTATATATATATATATATCTCAAGAAATTTTAAAAAACAAGTGTTCCAAAAATAAGATGAATTTATTTATCGACGCTTAAACGTTTCGGTTTCATTAAACCATCATCAGGATGTATTATGGGGTGAAGAAATTGATGGATGTTTTATAGATGACAAGAGATAAAAAAAAATCTTACAAAATCTTGCTTCTATGGGTATTTAGGTATAGTGATAAGGGTTTGGACCATATTACCTTTAGGCACCCTTTTTATCTCAATTAAGAAAGGACATGTTTTTTATTTACACCGTCAATATCCGGTTATTTTAAGACGATTTTTAGATTTAAAAAAAAAAAAAATTATAAAACTAAGATCTGGAATGATATGCCTGCAATGGGTTGACATGCCGTAAAACCCAACCAACCAAGGGGTAGGAGAAAATTCTTGAATTTTTTTTATTTAAAAATTTTTTTTTTTTTTTTTTTTTTTTTTGTGTATCACTTGATAAATAAATTTGCCAACATTACCAGGTGATACTTGAATATCCTGATAAAGTTTATGAATATATATTTTATAATTGTAACGTCGACTAAAAAATTTCAAATATTAATAATTCATCTTCACAACTTATTTTTCACATTTATTTATTTATTTATTTATTACTAGAAGCATTGCCTGGGTAGAAGTCGGGGGGACCTTGGGTTAAATAGAAAAATGTGTTCAAAAAAAAAAAAAAAAAAAAAGAGTATCCATTAAGAATGGATTTATTTGTCGGCATTTAATGACCCAGTGAGGTTGATATGCCACAAACCAAACCAAACATACACCAACTGCCCTTCATATATATATATGTATATATTTTTCCACATTTAAATATGAATAAAAAACATAACGTAATGTTATCAGTGTTACAATGCAATAAACACTGACTTATCTAATTTTTTTCTTTAACTTTGTAACACCTTCGTCGCCAAAAAAAGTTAATTAACATTTTCAAAAGCCTACCTTGTTGAGCACACAAAAACCATGTTAATTATATAATGTTAACATAGAGGATATTTTCTCCTTTTTGAGGGAAATAAAATTATACCATAGAATATAGACATGAAACAAATCAATGTCATAGAGTATGATTCCCAATAATGCTAACACATTGTTAAAACCAATTACTAAATGTATATATATGAATACACAATATGTATAACAACCCAACCGCTAGGCATGATATAACCCTGGACGGGTTGATATGCCGTTAAATTAATAAACCAAACCATGACTTGTGTTCATTTTGTCCTTCTGCACATTGCCTATGAGTCAGACCTATTTTTGAGTGTTTTTTTTTTTTTTTGTTTTTTTTTTTTTTTGTTAGTCTCTGGAGAATCTTCATTATTCTCTTCTTGGTCTACACTCACCAGAAACTAAAACGTTTGTCTGGATTTATTAGATCAGGCATGATGTGTATCATTCTGATTTTTTTTAGATTTGTCCTCATCTTAATAGTGGTATGTACAGTGATGCTGATAACTTTTTTATTTAGTGCATCCTGGGATGTACATATTTGCTTTGAATGAGTCCCCAGGAAAATTTATGGGTCCCAACTAAAGCTGTCTAACTCCTACCTTGTAACCTATCCTGTGTAATTCATTTCTAAGAAACTATTGAAAGGTATTTACAGTTAGTTTAAAATGGTGAGGAAGAAAAAAGGGAAAGACTGGGATGCATGGATATGATTTTACTGCATTCTTTTAGATTTTTTTGTGCATCAGGGTGCAGGATGTTTACCTATCAGCGTGTGTGTGTATGTATATATATATATATATATATATATATATATAATGACAATATGTGTAGAAAGTTTAGAAAGTTTTGTAGAAAAAAAACAAGATGTTTAAAGTTTTGCTGACAGAAATCTGTTTCAACCTTATGCAATCTTTATCAAAGCAACATTGTAAACAATTCCGGTACTGATCGAGAGCGTTCTGTGCCTCGTGATTAATGATATATTTATTTCGTTTTTCCGTTTACAATGTTGCTTTGATAAAGACCGCGTATGGTTGAAACAGATTTCTGTCAGCAAAACTTTAAACATCTTGTTGTTTTTTCTACAAAACTTCTACACACACACACACACACACACACACACACACACACACACACACACACACACACACATATATAATGGAAGCGTGTGTCATAATGGTTAGTTGTGGGAAATGGTCTTGTCGACCAGAGTTAAAAAATCCCAGACAAGGCTGTTTGCATCTTACATAGTACTAATACCCTTGGGAAAGATATGAATCCATATATTCTCCCTCCAGCTATGGGTAAAATAGTAGGGCAGACTGGGCTCTTTAACCTTGGGTAGGTAACCAGTTTAGGAGAGCGAAAAATTCTGAATTCAAAATTCCTGGGTCAATCGTTGATTGGGTTTGTGGCATTCCTTGTGCACCAATTCTTTCCTATTGACTGTGCCAAAAAGTGCGGATGGTCCAACACATGCCTTCACCACTATAAACAAATCACTGTGTGGGTGTTCATTGTATGAACCCTCAGGCATTGAAAATCGATGAGAATCCATTATATATATATATATAAACAGTGTTTCAGCCACTCTATCCTTTGGCCTTCTCCAGGTGTTCCCCATCTATATGTGCAGGAAACGCCACTAAACAATGTTTTTAATTCCAATTGGCCCTTACTTAGGCTAGACTGCTGTTAGATAGGCCCCCCCTCTGATCAATCAAGCCCTAGCACCTAATGATTGTCCTGACCCTATTGCTCTTATGGCAAACCCCCAACCTATTATCATATGTGCTAGAAGGCAGTGGCTGAGGGTCTTACTGTTCTGGTTATGACGTTAAACTGTATCTACTAAAGTTACAGTTCTGGAGCTCTGGAGAGTGTGCAGTACTCTTTTAGCTCCATTACTTCTAGTTCCACCCTAGCATGGAGTAGTAGTACCTGTTAGGATCCCCTCTATGGGTTAAATAGAAAATGAGTTTACAAATTATTTTTTTTTTTTTAGTTTAAAATCTTTTTTTCAGTAAGCATGAATAAATAAAACGATGTCTTTGGCATAAAATAACCCGAGGGTTGACTAACCAACCTACCTAACATGAATTATAAAATGCCCTCTAAAAATGTTCAAAGCCCGAGTGATCCAAAGTGTTGGATGTAAAATGAGAAAATATTGTTTGAAAAAAAAAAAAATGTTTAAAAATTTCTTTTAAAAATAGAGCTCATTAGAAATAGTTGCCTGGGTAGAGTTTTTTTTTAAGTTAGTCTTGCAGATCCATTGAATCCTCGTGGATGCCCATTTAAATCTCTATGTAAAAAAAAAAAAAAAAAATCCATGCTGTTAACATTTAAATTTACTTTTAATTATCTTCACGAATATTAATCAAATCTCTATTATTTCTGCTCAAAAAGCAAACCCTGGTGATATTTAATGTGTATATATATTTACTTTATCGTTAATTGTATTATTTTCAAAGTTTCCTCCGGACATACACATACCCACAACTGCCCTTTATATATGTATAGAAGATAGATAGATTAGCTTAAAAGCCACCTTATCGGGCGGCAATTAAGTTTGCTTTGGCCCAACGATGACTCTTCAATGATTGAGTATATATAAAATTTTATTAAACTTTAACAATATTTTTCAAACAACCTTTCATAAAAACAATGATATATAATTTGTCTATTTAAGTATTGCATTAATATTTAAGCTTACCTTTTTAAAAGTTCAATAATTCTTCTACTGCCACTTTATTTAAAGACAATTTGATGTACATAGGTCCTTATACTTACAAATAATTATTTTTATTTCATGGGTGACTTAGAAAAAAAGACTGCCCTGTTGGGTGTCCCTGTAGATTGGGGTTCCAACATATATATTAGTGTCCCTGGGACAAAAAAATTAATCTAGAGCCCTATGAGTTGAGCGGTTTAGCAATTTTGATTTTTGGTATCGATTTCAATTATTTTTCCTTTGATACCTTGGTTTCTGGTTTTGAAGAAGACCGTAGGGCACATCGGCCGAAACAATGAAGATGAGGACAATAGTCCGAATAATACTAAAACAAAGTTTTCAGACATCATGTATTTCTCCCCCCCCCTCCATTTGAAAACATTCTATGCTGAAACATAAAATACATTTTCAAAGTGTCCTATCTGTCGTATTTCCCTTTTTTTTCTTCTTTCCTATCCATGCCTTATAGATTCATACTTATCCTTAAAAGAAGAAAAAATATTTTTCTCATATTCTATTCAATTCTTTACCTTCTTCTAACAACTTCTAATAGTCTTACCGTAAAATTTTAATTTTATTCAGTTATTTTTTTTGTTTTCCTCTCTTGTAGAACTTATATTTGTGTATATTCCACCCCCCATAATAATTATTTATTTCGTGTTCTTGGACAACTATTTCAATTTTCAAAAACCAAATTATTGTCTGTCGACATTAAAGACAAATTTAATGAAAAATTAAACGCTATATTTATCTGTTAAAAATCTGAAAGTCTTTTTCACCAAATTTCTTTGGGATATGTAGTCACTCAGTAATTATCCCTACACTTTGAAAGCATCAGTTTTCTGTAAAATTATCTTAGTGGCGGTTTCCTGTGTGCAGATTAAACCAAAAAACAAACAAATATAAGACACGTTTTTTTTGGTTAAAACTGCCCCATCTCTACTGTGAGTGAGGGCTTTTGGTTTCTTTTGTGGTGTGAGTATTATAGGTAACTGATTATAAAAATAGTGTGTATATTTTTATTTGTTGTCCAGGTGAGTGGCACTTAAGCTTAACAATTAAATCTTTTGTTTCAAATAACAATAACTACGAGATAAGGTTGGATAGGGTCCCCCCACACACACACACCAAAAGTGAAACATTTTTGTTTGAAATTAAATCAAGGTGGATTAAAAAAGCTTTCAACTCTGATAGAAAAAAAAGCTTTTTTGTTTATTGAGGAAGTATTAGCTGGATAAAATCTGACAAAATGTGATTAAAGTTGAGGAAAAAAAGTGGATAAAAACACAAACATTTCAATCAATTAATATTTCTCCTATGCATGTTACAAAGCCTATCAGAAATGTTTATTTTGAAAACAGAACTTATGGTATGTATGTAAACACATTGAGATTAACACCTACACACACACACACGGTGACATCTTGCCCCTTGCCTCATATCCTTTCTCTCCCTTTTAAATTAATTAATTAATTAGAAAGGGAGAGAAAGGAATATTGAGGCAAGGGAAGATGTCACCGATGGTGTGTGTGTGTGTAAATCTCAATGTGTATGTGTTGGCACATAATTATACTTGAAAAAGCAGAATACCAACGTACAGTGTTATTAGAAAGAGTGCTCAATATCTGTGATAGTGTATAGATATAAATAAATAGATAAAATAAAGCTTTTTCTTTAAAATTATCATGAACAAATATTAAAACCATTCGGTTTTTGCTATGTTTGTAAATATTGTTCCAATGAAAATAATAAAAAAAAGCTAAACCTATAATATAAATAATAATTATATATATATATATAATTTTTTTTTTTTTATTATTTTTTTTGAAGGCATTTATAATGCAATGTAGTTGAAAAATAATATTTAATAATATTCAATATTTTCTGAAATTAAAGTCCATCATTAGAGTTTGAAAAGTAATGTTTATTTAAAAAAAAAAAAATAAATAACAAAAATAACCTTCTGAGAGTCCAATCGAAAAAATGAGTTTAAAATACAGACCAATCGCGTGGTTAAAAATAACAGTTACTATCACGGACTCATAAAACACCTAGTACTTTTAATAACTGTGATGGAATTTATTTCCTGAAAATATTTAGAATTTAAAAAAAAGTTAAATAAATATAATTTTCAACACATGTTGCGTTGTAAATTGCCTTCAAAAATCTTTATATTACACATGAGACACAATGCTTTAAACAACTATAAAAAAAAAAACCCATATATAATATATATATATATATATATATATATATATAATATATAAATTTTTTATTTGAAGGCACTTACAACGCATTGAATGCGTTGTAAGTGCCTTCAAAAAAAAAATTTATATATACTTTCTTCAGCAACGTTTCTAAAATAAACAAACATCCAAAATATCTTATAAATCAACCCCCAAATGAGCAGGCTATGCCGATCAATTTCTTAAGCACAGTTTAACGCGGTTTGAATTACAGTTTCCTTTTAGACTGTCTAGCCAAGGTTAAAGAGCATTTCAAAAAAGTGCATTAGCTTATCTCACTTGTTCTGCAGGACCCTTAGGCACCTTTTGCGGAACCTAGGTTCTGGGGAACCCCAGTTGAGAAATGCTGCATGTTCCATACTCTAAGTTTTTTGTTTTACCATTTGACATAATTAAATGATCCAAACTTTGTATTATTTACATTTTTCAGACTGTTGTTCCTCTCTTATTATTGTTAATACAATTTTGAAGATGAGGTTTGATAATTTGTATTATTTAGATTTTTTAGACTGTTGTCCTCATCTTTAATGTTATATACAAAATGTTCGGTCAACTTTGAACAAAAATTTTATTTAATCCATTTAGTGTAGACATGGCCTCGCAGTCATTTAAGCCAGCAGAATTCTAACAGGTTGATTCGTTTATAGTAAATTAATTTCTGTTTGAAAAATCTTAAAGCACAAACATTTGGCTAGATGGAAACGTAAGTTATCCCTGAGAATACTGTTTCTCTGTAGTACATCACTATCATTGCCTACCATGACCAGGGAATACATTTCACATTGAAAAGGTTTCATTATTTTCTGATATAACCTGAAATCATAGATAAATTGTTGGTGTTGTTTGTTTTTTTATAACTGCATAATATTTTAAATATATTTGTTTGTTTACAATCTTTTATATTACATTTCTGAAGAAAAAAGAACAAGTTTGTATATTTTTAACATTTTTTTTGAAACAGTCATAAATATGACTATAAAAGGCCTGTTAGAAATGTGCCTGTTTATGTGTCATATGGGGCCGTAATATTAGTAGGTCGTGGGCACAGGCACATAATTGCAAAATTTTTGTGTCATAAACTGTGACCTTCTTTTTCCTCTAAGGGCTCTTATATAAAGCTATTTAACTATATATATTATATATGAGAAATTACGGGTCCATCTAGTCAAATGTTTGTGCTTTAAGATTTTTCAAAACTGACATAAATTGACTATAAAATGAATAGGCCTGTTAGAATTCTGCCTGTTTAAGTGACATATGGAGCCGTATATATTAGTAGGCTGTGTTCTCATTCTTTAACCGTGTCTGGGTACAAGTTTAAGCTAAGCTAAGTTTTCTGTTATCACCCGTAATCAGGATTGAACCTGCAACCTCCAGATGATTGTCCCTTAGAACTCGACCCTTATATTATTCATTTTGTTTTCATTATTTTTTTGTTCTAATAATATAATAGACTGTGACGAATGTGACCTGTGAATTGTTTTATTTTTTAGATAGGAAATGTTAATAATCATTTGAAATCATACTTTGTATAGTTACCTTGTTTTCGTTTGCGATTCAGTCGTAGCTTGAATCACAAAACAAACAAACAAGGAAACAGACAAACAAACAATAAACAGTCACCTGTTATTTACAGACCCACACACACACCAAAAAAAAGTTGAGAAAGAACAGAAAAAAAAAGAGCGAGAAAGACTGAATGCGAGAAAGACTGATTAGAAATATTTGAAAATGGATAAATTTTAAAAAAAAGAAAGTTTCATTTGATTTGGCCTTCATTTCCTGCATTTAAAAAAAAAACAAACCTTCGATGAAAATCGAAGATGTTCAATGTTCATGAACTTAAATTCTAGTTTCACTATACATTCACTTTTGGACTAATACCCTGGGGAAACCCTGCCATCTCTCACATCAGAAACTTATTTTAAAGCAAACAATATGAAAGATTTGTTTGAAAACGTCAACATGGAGGATATTTATCTTTTTTGAGGGAAATAAAATTATACATAAATATAGACATGAAACAAATCAATACCATTCAACATAATCCCCAATAATGCTAAACATTGTTAAAACCAATTACTAAAAAAGTAATAAAAAAAATCATGATGTATTACTTCTAACCATTAGGCATGACATAACCCCAGACATGTTGATATGCCGTTAAAATCAATAAACAAACTGCCATCTCTCAACTATGGGCTAAATAGTACTGGCTCCTATTTTTTCTAAAACTGTCTTAAGTATAAAATAACCATAAAGGTTGATATTCAGTTTCTTTGTTAATGGCATATTGTGGTAATGGCTTCGTGTTCGTGGAGTTAACCTTAATTGCCATTATCTCCCAGATCCACTCTTACCCTAAGTGGCAGTACCTGTTAAGTTTCTATCTGTGCAACTCTGCTGCAGGGTGGGGGCTTGGTAAGAGAGCGGGGGTGGGTGAAATATTGCAATATGTCATTTACAAGCCTTAGAAATGGTAGCTTTCATATTAACTAAAAAAAAAACGTATCAGGTGGTTGAAACACTTGTCAGGCATATGCCCCCCCCCCCCCCACCCCGTTATGCAGGCAATAAACCATTCTTTGCATGCCAGAGCATTAGAAACATGATACGTTAAATGCATATACTACATGCATTGAAGATAGTTACAGTAACTCAGATGTATGTGTAAAAGTGTGTTACTATGGTAAGGCTAAGTTTAGTTGTAATATAGGGAGACAATAAATAATCACCTTAGAGAATGGTCATGTCCATTGGGTCCTTACGAAGTGTCAAATAAAAATCCCAGAAACCCATTCTCGATCTCTTCTGCCTCTGTTCTTTGAACAGGTGAGATTTTTTTTAAATTTTTTACATTTTTTCAGGTCATTTAACTTTGAACAAATATCTTTAAGAATCGGTTATGCCTCAAGATACGTGATTCAAAATTAACTGACTGAAAAATAAAAAATTTTTTAATAAAATAACTGGTCATCATATCTTTTATTCATTAATATATCAACACTGAAAATTCGTTAAATTCTTTCCCAGAAACCCATTCTCGATCTCTTCTGCTCTGTTCTTTGAACAGTTGAGATTTTTTATTTTTAAATTTTTTTTTTTTTTTTTTTTTTTTTTTTTTTTTTTTTTTTTTTCAGGTCAATTAACTTTGAACCACATATCTTTAAGAATCTGTGTTATGCCTCAAGATACGTGATTCAAAAGTTAACTGACCTGAAAAAATGTAAAAAAAAATATAATAAAATAACTGGTGCATTATATCTTTATTCATATATATATTCAACACTGAAATTTCATTAAATTCTTTCGGCGGGATGACATACGATGGTGGAATTTAGTGGCCATACCCTTCTTTCTATGCAGCTAATAAATATATATATGTTGTATATCTTTTCTTACTTCTACTTCTGGTCGTATTTTCTTCTGGCTGGCTTTGTCTATTCTGATCGTCTTTGGTATTCTATCATCTATCTTGACTTGGTCTGGCATCTTCTAAGGTCTGGACTTTCTTGGGGACTTCGGTCTGGTTGTCTGTTAGGGATTTCTCTTTATCAGAAGCCCTGTGTCATTGTTAGTTTTTAGGTAATAAAACAAGACTTCGATTTACTTTGATCTATTTTATTGTTAAATCCCCAACCAGACTCTGCGCAGATTGACTTACTCCATACTCTCGGCTCGCTCCTACTGCTGACGGACTTACTTACTATCCTTAAACCGGGTCTTCTATGCCTTCCGGTTCTCACGTTTTATCCCCGGAAGGCAAGGTGAGAGTGAGTCAAGCGCCGTCACTCACTCTCAAGGCCATCAGCTGCACTAATCACATTATGTTTCTACACTACCTTATATAATTAGGATCTAATAATTATGTAACATAGGTACGTTGAGTTTGATTTAACCGAAAAAATGAGTTTAAAAAAAATATATCTGGCAATGAATTTACCTGGAATTGATTGTTATGATTACCAATCTGATTATGAAAATTAGAAAGGTGTTTTTGTTTTATTGTCTAACATAATTGGAATTTGTTTTTGTCATTGTTCTTGCTTATCTCTCCACTACATGCTTTTTTTTCTTCTTCATTCTGGATAAAGTGTTATCTTTGATTATGACACTAGAATTTTTTCCTTATATATAGGGAAGAAAAGAAGAAAACTTTTTCATATTTTTAGTCTACAACAATTTCCTAATCTTAGTGTGACTTAGTCTTGTAATCTGAACATCAGCTACATAATGAAGTAACCTCCCCTTATTTATTTCACTTTGAGGAAGCCATAAAATGTGTTCTTAATAACAATTAAGTTCATTTCAAATATGTGCAAGCACAATTAAACACATTTTATATTTACTTGTTAAAACATGCAGTTATATTGATTTGAACAAATTCGTATTTTCAGTGTAGATTTAGAGTGAAATGAAAATGATTGACGAAAACAAAGTGGGTTTGATTAGGAAGAGTTTATTGTGGATGTTATTCCAGTGTTGTTGCCATTTTGTATGAAGGAATCTATCTAATCATAAAGGCAATAAGCCACAGATCCTTCGAACAACACTCCAAGTTTTTGAATTCAGAGTTTTCTAAGGCAAAAAACCCCATGTGCTCTTTTACTCAGTGAAAGACCATTAGATTACTCTGGTGGAAAAAAATCACAAGGAGTGAAAATATAATTCTATCCTTTTTGAAGGAAATAAAATTATACCATATAATATAGACATTAACTTAATCAATACAATACAACATCATTAGCATTACAAGCATTTAGCTGATAAAGGTGGACATTTTCAAATTTGCGACCTTAATCAATTAAATTTGCAATTTCTCGAGATATTTATCAACAATCTAAAAATATTCATATGGTGGAAAGAAAAAAAATAATCTTTCTAAATATGTAATTTTTGTGTGTTTTTATCTATTGAATATTTTTTTATAGCGAGTTAAAATATTTTGCTTCGAAAAAAGGAAACATAAAATTACTTTTAATTTAAAATTTTTTTTTTTTTTAAGACTAATTTTACACGCTACTTTGTTTTTTCAAAATTCATAGTAGCTAATCTTCATCATTCTTGAAATTTTACCTCAATTAGAAGACACCTGGAAGTACAAACAGGACCTTTTTTTTTTTTTTTTTTCTTTTTTCTAGGCCCCATGGAAGTGAAGATACAATAGAGCAAATTTGAAGGCGATTTCTTTAAAAAATATTTAGAGAAGCAAAAAAAAAAAAAAAGAAAAAAAAAGCACTAACTCATGTATAGAAAACACTCAGGATTATTTCCATATTAATGTTGAAATAAAAACGATTGTATACCATCAGGGATTTTGCTCAAAGATCTAATTTTTAAAAGAAAACCGTCAAATTTACTAGATTTTCAAATGTAAATAAATCTCTCGTAATTTTGACCATATCAGCTTTAAAAGGTAATTACTAGCGTATTTTCGGGCCCAATTTAAAAAAATATTTATATGGTTGGAAGAGAAAATGAAATAATCTTTCTGAATATGTAATTTTTATGTTTTTTTATCCATTGAATTATCTTTTACAGTGCGTTAAAGCGGTATTTTGTGTTAAATCAGCCGAAAATGAGTGATACAAATTTTGTTCCGCGGTTGAATTTTCTGTTATTTTTTTTTGTAAAATCAAAGTGGTTAATCTTCATCATATTCTTGAAAATTTACACTTAAATAGGAGACAGTTTTAACTACAATAGACCAAATTGAATGCGATTTTTTTTTTTTTTTTTTTTTTTTTTTTTTTTTTTTTTTTTCTCAAAAATTTAAGATAAGCGCAAAAAAAAAAAAAAAAAAGCACTATATGCCGAATAGTAGACAGCCTTAGGATTATTTCCATATAAAATATGTGAAATAAAACGATTGTATATCAGTCTTGAAACTTTGGATTTTGAAAAAAAAACAAAAAAACCTCAAATTTAATTGTCTCTTCCGTAACGAAAACAACTCTAAGCTAGGCATCGTTTATCCAGACCGTAAAGTTTAAATAGTAATTCATCGCTTATTTCTTGTCCAATTTGAAAAATATCTATATGGTAAGAAAAGAATAATCTTTCTAAATATGTAACTATTGTATCTTTAACCATTGAATTATTATCTTGAAATTTCAATTTTTTTTGGGGGGAAGAAAGTAAAATTACGAGAAATGTAAACAAAACTCTGACCGGGTTTGTGTAAAATCATGTAAATAGATAATCTGTTTCTTTTATGTAATTCAACATAAGCATTTAGAAATGTATTTTTAAGTTCAAAGTGATGTTATATATTTGAATTAATATTATATATGTGTATACATGCATGTGAAAATGTTGAATAATCTTGTAAACTTTTTTAAAAAACACAAAATCTTGATATCCCTACTTTTTATCTCCAAATATTGGGTTCTAGCATGAGATACATATAATTTAAGTGCAGAATCAAAAAGACCATACAATTTTACATAAGAATGTCAAGTTTTATCAAAATTATTACAAATAAAGAAATGGTGAAGAAATGACTGAATTTTTTGTTCTGAATTTGACTTTTTTCTTATCAAAATCATGTCCACTTTTTTACTCCCAATTTTGGGGCTTTAAATTCTCATAACTTTTTAACCACTGGGGATATTTGTATAATTCAAACAGTTCTGAACTCCATTTATAAAGCTCTATTTACTAACGTGATTAAATAACAATAAACTCAAATAAAAAAATCAACTTGAATGCTAATAATAATAAAAACAATTCAAGTGCAGAATTTAAAAAAGTAAATTTTACATAAGAATGCCAAGTTTTATCAAAATTGTTACAAAAATAAAGAAATGGTGAAGAAATTACTGAATTTCTTGTTCTGAATTGGTCCGTGATTTTACATATTTTAATCAAAATCATGACCACTTTTTTACTCCCAATTTTGGGGCTTTAAATTCTCATAACTTTTTAACCACTGGGAATATTTGTATAATTCAAACAGTTCTGAACTCCTTACACAACTCTATCTAGCTAATGTGATTAAATAACAATAACCTCAAATAAAAAAATCAACTGGGAATGCTAACATGATCCCCAATGGTGCTAACACAGTTAAATCAATTACTAAAAAGTATAAATATAAATACACAACATATATTACTTCCTAACTGTTAGGCATGACATAACACCAGACGGGTTGATATGCCGTTAAAATCAATAAACCCAACCAATTTTTATTTATTATTATTTCAGTATTGTGCAGTTTAACTCTTAAAGTCCTATACCGCCTCATTTCACCCAGCCAGAAGTCACATGTTTTCCTAATCCACCCAAAATGATAGCCTTTGTTTAAATGTAATAATAAACATATTTAGCAGTCTTTAATTTAAGGGAAATAACAGGTAACTTTAAATGAAAAGGTCATTCTTAGCCATTTTTTTGATAAATCCTTATAGGATTGGGGATCTGGACTTAGAAAATTCTCAACAGGATGTTAAGAGTTAAACAAATTCTAAATAAAGAACAACCTGATTATTCTTTGTAGCGCAAACGAAAAGAGCCAATTTGTTACCCCACTATTTTCAATCAAGCATTTTTCTTGTAACAACTAATCAGTTGAATGAATAAAATGAATAGAAAAATTAGAAATATAGAAGAAAATTTTATTTGAAAAAAAAAAAAAAAATAATAATAAATAAAATTATTTCGTTAAAAAATACACTTCTTTCTTTCCATATGGAAATAAATGATTATTTTATTTTTAATTTATTTTTGTATTTACATAAGAATAGTTAAAGAAAATTTCTGCGGTGATATACAAAAATAATTATATAATTTCTATTTTTTTTATTTGAGCGATGTAACTATTGTGTTTTTAATCATTGAATTATTTAAAGTTTAAATTTTGGAAAAAAACCAAAAAAAAACCCCAAAAAACTGAAAATTACAAGAAATGTAAACAAAACTCAACCGGGTTTGTGTAAAATCATGTAAATAGGTAATCTATTTCTTTTATGTAATTCAACATAAGCATTTAGAAATGTATTTTTAAGATACATAAAATTTAAGTGCAGAATCAAAAGGAACATACAATTTTACATAAGAATGCCAAGTTTTATCAAAATTGTTACAAAAATAAAGAAATGGTGAAGAAATTACTGAATTTCTTGTTTTGAATTGGTTCGTGATTTTACATTTTTTTTTTATCAAAATCATGTCCAATTTGTTTTCCCACAATTTTCAATCAAGCATTTTTCTTGTAACAACTAATCAATCGAATAAATAAAATGAATAGAAAAAATTAGAAATATAGAAGAAAATTTTATTTTGAAAAAAAAAAAAAAAAAAAAAAAAAAAAATCTTATTATAATGGAGATTGTGGGTTTGTCTGTCTGTAACCGAAACTATATAGTAATATACTATACAAATCACAATTCCTTTAGTTATTTACATCATATTCTCCATGATTTTATTTTTATTTAAACCTCAATTATTAATAAAATTGTTTTACATTACTTACACTGTTGACCATATCTACATACTAATAACATGCAATTGTATTTATATATACAACAAAATAGAGGTTTACAGTATGAACGGGAAGGCTAATTTGCATATTGATCTTAAAAAATTGATTTTGATAAATATATGCTTAGTATTATTGATTTCTAATTGTTTGGTTTTATCTTATTGAATATGAGCAAAAATATCTTCAATAAATCTTAAAAGAAATCCCTTAACAAGAAGAAATAACTGTAATATTATTCTTTACTTCCTATTTTAACTAAACAGTTTAATTAGGAACATTTACCAATGAAAGACGGGAGTAAGGGAAAATGATGGAAGAGTTAGTTTTAAAGTTGTTCTATTTTTCGATCATACCCCCTCTGTTCAAATCTTTTTATCTACATTCTTATTCAGTTTCATTAGCCTTTCTAATTTAATATCATTTTATTATAAAATTTAACTAAAATACTTGCACCTGGAGGGTGCATATATTTGCTAGTAATAATAATAAATTTATTTCGTTAAAAAATACACTTCTTTCTTTCCATATGGAAATAAATGATTTATTTTATTTTTTTATCTATTTTTGTATTTACATAAGAATAGTTAAAGAAAATTTCTGCGGTGATATACAAAAATAATTATATAATTTCTATTTTTTTTATTTGAGCGATGTAACTATTGTTTTTAACCATTGAATTATTTAAAGTTTCAATTTTGAAAAAAAACCCAAAAAAACCCCCCAAAAACTGAAAATTACAAGAAATGTAAACAAAACTCAGACCGGGTTTATCTAAAATCATGTAAATAGGTAATCTATTTCTTTTATGTAATTCAACATAAGCATTTAGAAATGTATTTTTAAGATACATAAAATTTAAGTTCAGAATCAAAAGGAACATACCATTTTACATAAGAATGCCAAGTTTTATCAAAATTGTTACAAAAATAAAGAAATGGTGAAGAAATTACTGAATTTCTTGTTTTGAATTGGTTCGTGATTTTACATATTTTTTTATCAAAATCATGTCCAATTTGTTTCCCCACAATTTTCAATCAAGCCTTTTTCTTGTATCAACTAATCAGTCGAATAAATAAAATGAATAGGAAATTAGAAATATAGAAGAAAATTTTATTGGGGGGGGGGGGGAATAATAATAATAATAAAATTTATTTCGTTAAAAAATACACTTCTTTCTTTCCATATGGAAATAAATTATTATTTTATTTTTTTATCTATTTTTGTATCTACATAAGAATAGTTAAAGAAAATTTCTGCGGTGATATACAATAATTATATAATTTCTATTTTTTTTATTTGAGCGATGTATGGAATGATATTGTCTTATCTTTGACTTTCTCTCCATTTCTTTTTCAGGCAAGCGCTATGTTAATCTTTGAAGACGATTGTCGGCAAGGCCCTGCTAATATCATAGAGAAACTCTCTGTAAGTAATCATGACGCACATTTTGTAACCAGGCAGAAAATGAGCCTCACCCATACCTTTTTTTTTTTTTTTTTTTTTTTTTTTTGTAAATTTATTTGGTTTATTCAAACTATTGTCCTCATCTTTATCTACTCAATGTTTCGGCCAATGTGCCCTCCGGCCTTCTTCAGGTGTTAGAAGGTACCTGAATTTGACAAGAAACACCTGGACACATGGCACAAAGGATATAAGGGTTCAGTTAACTCTTAATGTCCTATACCACCTCATTCCACCCAGCCAGAAGTCACATTCGTTTTCCAAATCTGCCCCAAATGATAGCTTTGTTTAAATATATATTAACATTTAGAAGTCTTATTTAAATAAAAAGTAATTAAATGAAAGGGCCATTTTTAGCCATTTTTTATATAATAGGAATTGGGCTCTGGACTTTTTTAAATGTAATAAAAACATATTTAGAAGTCTTTGATTTAAGGGAAATATACATAACTTTAAATGAAAAGACCATTTTTAGCCATTTTTTTTTTTTTTAGAAATCCTTATAGGAACGGGGCTCTGGACTTGGAAAATTCTCAACAGGATGTTAAAAGTTAATACAGTTCTAAGTGATAATCTCTAGGTTGCAAGTTCAATCCTGGCCAAGGGTGATAGTAACATAGAATACTTAACACAGTTTAATGGAATGAGAACAGACTACCCTGTGGATTAATATAGGGTTCGGTTTGAAGTTCCGTGAAAGCTCTATTGCAATATGAACATTCCCCGAGTCTGGCAAAAAAACCTGAGGGAACATCGGCTGAAATATTGTGTATATAACAATACAGATGAGGACAACAGTCCAAATAATACAAATTATCAAGCCTCAAACATTCAGAAATATAGGTAAATTTATATAATTAAAAATTTTTTGGTAATTTATGAGGAAGTGCGTCCCGGTCTCCTGCCTCAAAAATTGCTACCTGGTGACTATTAAAATAATGACCCCCGCTCAGTCTATTCAAAACTATCCATCTTCATATCTATCTATCTCAATTTGTTCATATTTATTATATTACTTTGAATACTAAGATTTTTTTTATTCATGTTTGTTTAATGTCTTGTTTTTAGTTTAAATAAACAAGAATTACGACAAAAAAAAAAGAAAAAAAAGCGACCCCCCCCCCCCAATACATTTACTTGTCGAAGATATCTATCTCCATTTGTTTGTATCTATTTATATTATTTTGTTTGTTTATCTATCTATCTAAGTCTATTCCAAACTATATATCCATCTTCATATCTAAACAAGAATTACGACAAATTATGATAAATAAACAAGAATTACGACGAGCTGGGGTTGTTATTTTAATAGTCACCGGGCAGCAATTTTTGAGGCAGGAGACCGGGACGCACTTCCTCATAAATTACCAAATTTTTTTTAAGGCTTAAGTAGACCCGAGAATTTTTTTTTTTTTTTTTTTTTTTTTTTTTAAACATCCGCTCGATTTTATTTATTTATTTATTTTTTTGTCTGAACTTTCCTTCTACTTATTGTCATTAAATTGTATCAACCTAGCAACACCAGCAGTTTCATTGATTGAGGTGGACATTGCCAAATTCTGACCTTAATCGGTTTAAATCACAATTTCTTGCGTATTACTGGTCCAAACTTAAAAAATATTTATATGGCTGGAAATAAAATAAAATCTTTCTAAATATATTTCTAAATAGATCATTTTTATGTGCATTATTATGTGCATTATTATCCGTTGCATTATTTTTTGTGCTCATTTTCTTTTTTTTCCTTTCTTTTCAGTCTTTACCATTTACAAGCATTCAACACATTGTTACAAAGTTGGATGCAATGCCAACGTTCAATGGTGGTGTGTTGATAATGGTCAATGGTCAGTTAAAAGTGAGTATTTTGGAAATTTTTATTTTTATTTTTTATTTATTTATTTATTTATTTTTTTTTTTTAATTTTTTAAATTTTTTTATTTTTATTTTTTTTTTATTTTTTTATTTATTTTTTTTTTTGAAATTTTTAATTAATTTTATTTTTCATTTTTTATTTTTATTTTTTTTTTTATTTTTTTTTTTTTGAAATTTTTTAATTAATTTTTATTTTTCATTTTTTATTTTCATTTTTTATTTTTTTTTATTTTTTTAAGACCCCTTTTTTACCCAACAAGAGTATTAAAAAAGACAAAAAAAATAAGAATTATATGCAACTAGAAAAGAAACGTGACCCATTGGGTCACCTATTGAGCTCTAGGTAGATAACAGTAATCAGGAAGAAAGTTAGTTTGCAAAACGAAATAAATAATAAAAAAAATAAGACCAGAGAATAATAACTAAGAAGCCTATCATTTGTGTAAGGTTGTGTGATTTAAAAATAACATTGAATCAGTGGAAAATCACTAAGTTTTTAGTTTGATTGGAACAGGCCTCTCATTGGCTTAGAAATTCAGGAGCATAGATACTGCCTGCCCAGGTTTATATACTTTTGGTTACAGACACAAATACCCCCGCCTGGGTTTACATACTCCTCATTAAAAAAAAAAAAAAAAAACATAACTTAATCCCAAAACTAAGGAATATTAATTTTTGACTTAATTGAAAATTACGACCAATTAAAACCAATTAAAAGAAATTTTTTTTATTTATTTTATTTATTTATTTATTTTTGTAACTCAATCCTAGAACTAAGGAATATTTTGGGGCTGTATTTTGTATCATTAAACTAAATAGGAAAAAAAGCCTTTAGCAAACAATCATTGATTCAGTCAGCTTTAGTATAATAGATACTAACCTTATGAATGGCTTGACTAATGCTGGAAGATTTTCAATAAAATCAAAAATATACACGGTGCTAGAATCCCTGTTGTTAATGAGGCATGCTGGGTAAATAATATCAGATGCATTTTGGGAAGGGATCATTGATAGTGCTTCTTTTAGATGAAATCATGTTAATCTGTTTGCGCTTTGTAAGGAATAACATTGTTCAAGAGGCATGTAGCATAGCTGATGTCTATTGTGTTCAGCCATGAGTGTACTTACCTGAGGCGGAGAAAACAATAACCACTCAGATTCAATAATAATAATAATTCATGGTCAGTGAATTTCTATGTTGTTTCTCAGGGTCAACTTGCTCATCTTGTTTGAAAAAAAAACAATAACCACTCAGATTCAATAATAATAATAATTCATGGTCAGTGAATTTCTATGTTGTTTCTCAGGGTCAACTTGCTCATCTTGTTTGAAAAAAAAACAATAACCACTCAGATTCAATAATAATAATAATAATTCATGGTCAGTGAATTTCTATGTTGTTTCTCAGGGTCAACTTGCTCATCTTGTTTGAAAAAAAAACAATAACCACTCAGATTCAATAATAATAATAATAATTCATGGTCAGTGAATTTCTATGTTGTTTCTCAGGGTCAACTTGCTCATCTTGTTTGAAAAAAAAACAATAACCACTCAGATTCAATAATAATAATAATAATTCATGGTCAGTGAATTTCTATGTTGTTTCTCAGGGTCAACTGCTCATCTTGTTTGAAAAAAAAAAACAATAACCACTCAGATTCAATAATAATAATTCATGGTCAGTGAATTTCTATGTTGTTTCTCAGGGTCAACTTGCTCATCTTGTTTGAAAAATACAATAACCACTCAGATTCAATAATAATTCAAAAAACCTTTTGGTATTTGATAGTTTCTATTCACTGATGAAAATGGCTAATATAATTTTAGGCCATCGGTTTTTGTGGTTTTATTTCATCAGAACAGAATTTTTATTCGGAAGCCGCATCAATAAATTGATATCAATTCTTCATGCATTTCTTCATTGTACTCAGATATATATGAATAGACTGAGATTAGATAGATAAATGAATAGATAGAAAGAAGGATAACGAACACACATAGATAGATATTAACAGACTGGGATAGATATGTAGGTAGGTAAATATACTTCATAGGACGTCACATCGTGATGTAAGGGTTAGCAAGCTAGTCTCACAGATCCATAATTACTGAATCAGTATTTCACTCCTAGTTGTATGTCCTATACTTGCGATATTGTGTCATGTAGTGAACTTCATACATCTCTTCATCGTACAATACCGTTCAGGATTTATGAGTGATTTAAAAATATGTTTAAATATCTTTCCACTCGGCAAAAAAAGTTTTTAAAAAATAATAATTCTTATTTGCTAATTACTGTCTTTATTTTCATTCATTTGATCATGAATGTAGGAATAACTTATAATTCAATGGACAAAAGTAACTTTAATTCAATGGCTTTCGAGATACACTGACCAATGCACTGTGTTAGGTGACATTGCAGATATTGAAATTAAAATGACAAAATAATTTGATTTCTACAACTGAAAAATAATTATAAAAAAAACCTTTTGGTATTTGATAGTTTCTATTCACTGATGAAAATGGCTAATATAATTTTAGGCTGTCGGTTTTTGTGGTTTTATTTCATCAGAACAGAATTTTTATTTGGAAGCGGCATCAATAAATTGATATCAATTTAATCGAATGCTCATGAAATATTATACTTTATGCATTTCTTCATTGTACTCAGATATATATGAATAGACTGAGATTAGATAGATAGATGAATAGATAGAAAGAAAAATAACGAACACACATAGATAGATAGATATTAACAGACTGGGATAGATATGTAGGTAGGTAAATATACTTCATAGGACGTCACATTGTGATGTAAGGGTGAAAAAACAATAACCACTCGGATTCAATAATAACACATAGATAGATAGATAGATAGATATTAACAGACTGGGATGGATATGTAGGTAGGTAAATATACTTCATAGAACGTCACATCGTGATGTAAGGGTGAAAAAACAATAACCACTCAGATTCAATAATAATAATTCATGGTCAGTGAATTTCTATCTTGTTTCTCAGGGTCAACTTGCTCATCTTGTTTGCACATTCAATAAAACACGCTCAAAATGGGTTTTCTCGTAATATCAGTGGTGATTATTCTTATCTATCTATCCTCGTGGTTGAGCAGTCCATGACATGCAACACTCTACTTAGGCCCTTACTTAGGCTAGATGGGCGGTTGGAGAAGCCCCCTCTGATCAATCAGCTGGTCTGTCAAGCCCTAGCACCTATATGATTGTCCCAACCATATTGCCCTTATGGCAAGCCCCAACCCTTTTTATTAATATATTTGCTAGAAGGCGGTGGCTGAAGGTCTTCATGTACTGGCTATGACATTAAACTCTATCTGATGGTGAAGTTCCAGTTCTGGAGGTTGGGGGAATGTGGAGCACCACCTCATCACCATTGCTCTCTGGTCTACTCTGACCCGGAGTGGTAGTACCTGTTAGGGTCCCATCTATGGGTTAAATAGTAAAATGTGTTTCTAAAAAAAATTGAGTATCCATTAAGATTGAATTTATTTCAAATCTTTGTCGGCATCAAATGACCCACTGAGGTTGATATGCCTTAAAACAAACCAAACCAAACCTATTTATGTATCCATCTGTAGTATTGTTACACAAAGGATGGTCAGAAGCCTATCATTTGTGTAAGGTTGTGTAATTTAAAAATAACATTGAATCAGTGGAAAATCACTAAGTTTTTAGTTTGATTGGAACAGGCCTCATTGGCTTAGAAATTCAGCAGCATAAATACTGCCTGCCCGGGTTTATATACTTTTGGTTACAGGCACAAATACCGCCGCCTGGGTTTACATACTTCTGGTTACCGGCACAATTACTGCTCTCTCGGGTTTACATACTCCTCTTTATTGGCATAAATACTGCCCGCCCAGGTTTACATACTCCTGATTACCGCACAAATACCGCCCGGGTTTACATACTCCTGGTTACCGGCACAAATACCGTCCGCCTAGGTTTGCATATTCCTGGTTACCGGCACAAATACCGTCCGCCTAGGTTTACATATTCCTGGTTACCGGCACAAATACCGTCCGCCTAGGTTTGCATATTCCTGATTACCAGCACAAATACTGCCGCCTGGGTTTACATACTTCTGGTTACCGGCACAATTACTGCCTGCCCGGGTTTACATACTCCTCTTTATTGGCATAAATACGCCCGCCCAGGTTACATACTCCTGATTACCGGCACAAATACCGCCGGGGTTTACATACTCCTGGTTGCCGGCACAAATACCACCCGCCCAGGTTTACATACTCCTGGTTGCCGGCACAAATACCGCCCGCCCAGGTTTACATACTTTTGGTTACTGCCAGAAATATTGCCTGTTTGGGTTCAAAGGGTTTAAAAAAACAACTAAACAAAAAATGTAAATATAAATGTACAATGAATATTATTCTCTGACCTCTTAGCATAGAATAACCCCAGATGTGTTAACCTAATGAGCAAAAAAATTATAAAATTTATTTATTTACTTTTTTTCTTTCTTTTCTTTCTTGGATCTCAAAGATTTTAAAGCCACAAAATTTGCAAAAATATTCTAGAATTTTTTTTCCCTTTCTTTTTCTTTTAAACTTTTTAATTTTTTGCGTATCCAATATTTTAAAGTCACAAAACTACTTATGCCTCTTCTGTTTTTGTGTCTGTGTGTCTCTGACTTAAGCTTTTTTTTCTTTCTTCTTTTCTACCAGGCGGACGATGACAAACCACTCTCCTACAGCCATGTATTTAACTTGCATCGTGAAGCAGAAAGCTATACTATTATAAACGAAATCTTTAGGCTTTCCCTGCACAACATCCCAGTCTCATGAATTTTGGTTGTCTTTGTCCCTGTGCGCTGTGCTCCCACTCCCCGGCCCCATGGTTTCTGACTCTTGATGCCATCAGTTTAAGAGACGTGAGAAGAGCAAGACTCCAACTGTGCTAAGAGTCCAAAATTGATGCTACAGTGCTTTCCAGGGACAACAAAAAAAAAAAAAAAGAAATAACAAAAAGAAAACCAAAAAAAAAAAAGAAAAAAAAAAGATGGTTTTATCTCCAACCCCACCCCTATTTCCACCCCTGCCCCAGCACGGCTTCTTCAAATAATTATTGTTATTATTTTGTGTTTTCTTTTTCTCCTCTTCCTTCAGGTATAAAATGTGTATTGCATCTATGTACATATTAGATACTTTCTTTTATTCACTAGTTTTTTTGTAACCCCCCACTCACCATTTTCACCTCTCACCCTATCCCCTATCCCCCAGGGTGGGGTATCTGGTAAGAAAATGCCTCTTTTTCTTAGTGCGAAAAGGAAGAAAATTATCAGGTACTTCGCTCCACACCCGTCTCTATTTTTTTAAAAGTATATGTTTTAAAAAAAAAAAAAAAAAAGATTTTTTTTCTTTTTTTTTTTTTTCTTTTTTTCTTACTAAATGCTTCTCCCCACTGCCCCCTCTCGCCCAGCATTTTACGACTTTTTAGATATCTGCTTTTTTTCTGTTCGTTCTTTCCTCAGTTGGAGAAGAAAAAAACAAAAAAATAAACTGATTGTTTGTTTTGTAGCTTTTTTTTTTTTTTTTTTTTTTTTTTTTTTTTTTCCTTGGGTCTTTAGCCTCTTTACCCCCAACTCCTCCTCCCCACCCTGCTGTAAACACCTTCAGCTTCATCCCCCTCCCTCCCCCCGCAGTGTCATTAAGCTTTACCTTTTTTTTAGTCTGTCTTGCATATATCTGCCCCACCCCCTCATCTCAATCACTATTTTTCTTCTTTTTGTATCGCCAAAATGATTTTTTGAAAAAAAAAAAAAATCTTTTTTTTTTTTTTTTTTTTGACAGCATCTAAATCTTTTTTGAGTGTAAGAATTTTTTTTTTTTTTTTTTTTTTTTTTAACAAACTTTATTTTATTTTTTATCAATTTTTTTTTTTTTTTTTTTTTTTTTTTCGTCACTCCTAATTTCTATTTCGTAAAAACTTGTCCATAAAACAAAAAACAAAATAAAAAAAATGCTGAGTACCCTAAACCCCCCCCAAAACACATACGTTTAAAAATTTTTTTTTTTTTTTTTTTCTCCTTAGGATTTTAATTTGACAATTAAAAAAAAAAAAATAGGGCTTTTACTCTCAGCTTGTATATCTTTCCTTGACTTTGCAGAGATTTTTAATGCTGTCAAAATTTTCTTTTAATCTTATTTGGCGATATGAGTCATTTAAAAAAAAAAAAAAGACTATATTAGTATAGTTTTTTTTTTTTCCCTATCTCTATCCGATTTTATCCCCACCTGTTGGTGGTAGAGGGGCAAGGACAGGATTGAGGGTGACTTTAGTGGTGGGGAAAGAGGGTGACTATACCTGTTCTTAAGACAGGTGGTTGGCTCACATTTGAGTCTTGGTAGCAGCCAAGTTAGATTTTTGGGCATGCCTTTCATACCCCATGCCTATTGTAAGCAGTCTACCTTTTATTTCTCTCTCTCTCTCTCTCTCTCTCTCTCTCTCTCTCTCTCTCTCTCTCTCTGTTTTTTTAATCCATTGTACACAGGATGTCATATTGGGAGATGGAGGTTTTAATCCAGATCTCAACCAACCTCCAGCCAAAATGATAATTCATCATATGAGGTCAAAGGGAGATAATTTGGGTTGTATAAACTTGCATTGTTCAACTCTGCACCTTTTTTGATATATAATAAAACCGAAATGCTTGAATTCCTTTTTTGCTTCCCAGTTACAATGGGTTAATTTGAAATTTGCGACTGATGTTATTGTATTTACTCGAGTACAATGCGATTCTGATTATAATCCCCCCAGCTAAAAAAAAAAATCAGTGATATATTTTATCCCGCTCCCCACTACATACAGCCATAGTTATTTATATTTTTAAGAAACTACTGTAATATTGCTGAAAACTTTAAAAAAATCTTACATAAAAGCTCAAGTCGGAAGGCAGATGTGTTCGTTTTTTTTATTTCTTTCAGTATCTCTGTTTCCGCTTCTCTTTTTAATCTCTTAAATAAAAATGAAAATAAACTCAACTTTATTCCTAGAGGCCATAGCCCAACATGTCATACCATACCATTTTGGAATCGGGCCGATTCCGTGAGCAAATTAAAAACATTCTGGGCCGAATCACTTAGAGAAAATAAATGCAAATGTCAGTGCCACAGCTACATTTTTTTCAACTTTACTCCTAGAAGCTGTAGCCCAATATATCATACCATTTTGGGATCAGGCCGATTTCGTGAGCAAATTAAAAACATTCTGGGCTGAATCTGGACATGCAAAACATTTTGGATATCTAAGGCTTGATTACTAGGTTTTATTTCGTTTTTTTTTTTTTTTTTTTTTTTTTTTTTTTTTTTTTTTCACTTCACTTTACTTAATATGAGAACTATTTTCGTATTTAGATTTTTCAGTCAGTCGTTTTCATCCTACACATTTCAGCTGATGTGCCCTCTTGCCTTCATGAAACTTCAAACTGAATCGCTTATGGAAAATGATAAATGCGAATGCCAGTGCCGCACTTTTAAACTTTACTCTTGGTGTCTGTAGCCTAACATATACTATTTTGGAATCCGGACAACTCCATGGGCAAATCAAAACCATTCTGGGCCGGATCTGGATACGCAATCCTGAAATTTTGGATCCTTAAGTTTGAATTACTGCGATTGTTTTCAGATTTATATTTTTATTTTTTTATCTTTTTTTAAAAATTTTTATTTAAAAAATTTAAAGAAAATTTTGATACTATTTAGATTTTTCAGACTTTTTTCTTTCTTTTGTTATATACACAATATTTCAGCTGATGGGCCCTTTGGCCCCCTTCAGGTCAGACTTGGGAGCTTTCTCGGAATTTTGAACCCTTTGTTTAAAATCCATTAGAGTAGATAGTTCTCATGGTTAAATTGAACGTAATGGACCTAAATTCCACCATCGTATGTCACCCTGCCGAAAGAAGAAAAAAATACCAAAAATCAGGGAATTAACCGAAGTTAATGAAATTTTAAGTGTTGATATATTAATAAATAAAAGATATAATGCACCAGTTATTTTATTTAAAAACTTTTACATTTTTTCAGGTCAGTTAACTTTGAACCACATTTCTTTGAGGTGTAACACAGATTCTCAAAGATACGTAGTTCAAAGTTAACTGACCTGAAAAAATGTAAAAGTTTTAAAATAAAATAACTGGTGCATTATATCTTTTATTCATTAATATATCAACACTGAAAATCTTATTATAATGGAGATTGTGGGTTTGTTTGTCTGTAACCGAAACTATATTACTATACAAGTCACAATTCCCTTTGTTATTTACATCACATTTACCATGATTTTATTTTTATTTATACCTCAATTATTAATAAAATTGTTTTACAATACTTATAATGTTGAGCATAACTACATACTATTACATGCGCAATTGTATTTATATATACAATAAAATAGCGGTTTACAGTATGAATGGGAAGGCTTATTTGCAGGTTGATCTTAAAAATTTGATTTTAATAAATATATGCTTAGTATTATTGATTTCTAATTCTTTGGTTTTATCTTAATGAATATGAGCAAAAATCTCTTCAATAGATCTTAAAAGAAATCCCTTAACAAGAAGAAATAACTAATATTATTTTTTACCTAAACAGTTAAATTAGGAAAATGTACCAATGAAAGACGGGAGTAACGGAAAATGATGGAATAGTTAGTTTCAAAGTTGTTCTATTTTCCGATTATACCCCCTCTGTTCCAAATCTTTTTATCTACATTCTTATTCAGTTTCATTAGCCTTTCTAATTTAATATATTTTTTTATATTAAAACTTAAATACTTGCACCCGGAGGTGCATATATTTGCTAGTTTCATTAAATTCAGTTAATTCCCTGATTTTCTTTCTTTCTTTTGGTGGGGTGGTATACAATGGTGAAATTTAGGTCTGTTAAGTTCAATTTAACCTTCCTCATTCTGTTAAGCATGACTGAATTAAGCCATGTTAAGTATTCTGTTGTTTTCGCCTCTAGTCAGTATTAAACCTGCAACCTCCAGATGATTGTCACTTAGAACTATATTAACTGTAGCGTAATTATCATGGTCTACAGAGAATTTGGGGATTGAAAAGAAAACGGTAATCAGATTTCTGGAGAAAGAGAAGAAAAAGAAATAAGAATAAAAGGAGATTAAAGTTTGGAAGGGTAAACACTCAACGGGTGCCAGCCATTGACCGACTAATGACCCGGAACTAGATTTAAAAATAAAAATGGAAGTCCCAGTTTCTGCTGAGGAGTGGGAGTGGATGTGATCCCCACTCCCGGGATGACAAACGGAAGTAAAGAAAATTTGGTCTTTTTTTGCCGGGCCTGAGAAAGGTCGGATGTGTTTGTTGGGGATCTGTCATGACATATCTTTGGCTAGCAACGAACAACGTGCATGAATGTGATTTACGATTGAACAGCTTGTGTTAGATAATTATTAGATCTTAATATTTATGTACAGTAGTGTAGAAATCAAAATGGCTGTTATAAGTTGAAGCCCACGGCCTTGAAGGATGAGTGACAAGGCTTGACCTCCTCCTGATCCTTTCCGGTGGATACCGTGAGAATCGGTGGTGGAGACCCTCTTCCGGTTTAGATTAGAAGTAGATTTTTAGTCAGATCGGCCAAGACCACGACTGTGGTAAGTCGTGTTATGCACGCGGCCAACTCGATCTGCGCAGGTAGTCTGGTGGGGATTTCGAAATAAATATGATCTAAGTTAAATCGAAGTCTTGTGTTATTCTCTAAAACTACCAATGACACAGGGCTTCGGATAAAGAGAAATCCCCAATGGAAGACCAGGCACGAAGTCCCCAAGAGAAGTCCAGAGGCTAGAAGAGATGTTAGAAGACATAAGATAGAAAAGATGTCAGAAGAAGAATAGAAGTAAGTAAAGAAAAGAAGGGTATACAACACTTGACCTTACTCTCTCATTCTCCTCTTCTCTGAAAAAGAACCTGTGAGCCTAGAAAGAAATAAACAACCCCTCTTTGACTATACAACTTGATTTTCGTATGTTGTTACTTTGAACTAAAGACGGCTACTACTACCCGACTTAGCCCTTATGCAACATTAACTCAACCGTTTTGCCATGTGTCCAACTGGATAAACCACAGTTAATTTTTGTGTTTCTGATTCAAAAGTGTCAACAGGAGTCCCCGTGGCATCGGGATAACGTTCTGCTCTGCAACATCATAGTGAGTTCAAACTTCAGTCGCAGTAATAGGTTCACTTTCAGACTGTTGAGTAACTGACCGCCATCCTTGGCCAGTTATAAAAACTTAAAGCGAGTAAGTCCTTAAATCTAGAATCCTTTGGTAAGTCCTATGAGGTCCGTACTCCACGAGTGTCCAAGGTCTTATGCCGAGGTGTTCTCAGACCTTCAGTATAAATAATTATAGCAGCAGCAGAGCGATGTCAGTGATTGGCTAGTGGGTTGGTCACGTGACACTCGGCGAGTCTATAAATAGAAGTGACTGTCTGGCACACGCCTTATATACCAAAATTCCAACACAGACTAATATCCTTGGGAAAGGTATGAACCTCCTTATCTCCCCTGCTATGGAGTAAATAGTAGCAAAGAACCTAAACCAAATGAAAAAAAATGAAAAAAATTTTTTAATTGAATTAAAAAAAAAACAAAAAAACTTAGATTATTTCTTCATGTATATATAGAAGTCAACTTGAGTTGGTGACAATCTTATTCAATTAGGAAGTGGGTTTCGTAACTTGTAGTGAAAAACAGGATTGTGTAAGTGCATCTACCAGAATATTTGCAGCCTCTTGCTGCATGCAAATATGTGCTTTTTTTTTTTTTTTTTTTGCTTTTTTTTTTTTGCTTTTTTTTCTTTGTCACAAAATCATGTTTAAAAAAAAAAAAAAAAAAAGCAGAAAACAATTGCAGTAATTAAAACTTGAGAATCCCAAATTTCAGGATTGTGGGTCTGGATTCGTCTTGGAATGTTTTTAATTTGCTCACGCAATCGGCTTGATCCCAAAATGGTAAGATATGTTAGGCTACGGCTTCTGGGAGTAAAGTTGATAAAGAAGAGGATATCTTCTTTATCCTCTCTGAAAAAGGACAGGGAACATCAGCAAAAATGTTGTGTATATAACAATAAATATGAGAAGTTTTAAAAATCTAAATGATACAAATTATCAAGCCTCATCTCAAAAATTGTATATAACAATAAAGATGGACAACAGTCTGAAAAATCTAAATAATACAAAAAAAGGGCCGGTTTAGCTCAGTCGGTAGAGTGTCGGACTAGGAACCACAAGGTTCCGCGTTCGATATTGACCCTCACCAACTCGGCGTATGAGTAACACATGGATCTGTGCAGTAAAGTGAGGAGCTGATGGTAGGTGTTGTGCTCCACCCAGATGACAAAAACATCTCTTTGGTCTAGGCTAGTGAAAAGGGGATAGAATCCCTCGCTTGTCTGCTGATAACCGACTTTGAAGCCAACCTGATGATTTTAATTTATTACTAATTGAAATTAATTGCAAAATCCAGCGAAAGTCACCCATGTAATAGAAATAATTTTTTTGTATGGAAAATAAGGACCTTTGTATATCAAATTGTCTTTAAATTAAGTCACGGCAGAAGAAGAATTATCGTTGAGCATTTAAAAGGTAAACTTAAATTTTAATGCAATACTTAAATGCAGCGATCTATTTTGAGTTCTATATTTTCATTATTTGCCAATTACATATCTATGGAAAGTAAGGACCTACATACACCAAATTATATTTAAATTAAGTCACAGCAGAAGAATTATCATTGAACTTTTAAAAGGTAAACTTAAATGCTAGCTATGTGCAAATTCTCGCCTACTATAATAAAAGGGTGATCACAGGAAATTCTTCTAAAAATCATATAAAATAAACTAACGATCCGATTCTAATAAACTTTATAACTTGTGAATATTGAAATTAATTGCAAAATCCAGCAAAAGTCACCCATGAAATAGAAATAATTTTTTGTATGGAAATAAGGACCTATGTACATCAAATTGTCTTTTAGATTAAGTGACAGAGAAGACAAATTATTGTTGAACATTTAAAAGGTAAACTTAAATATTAATGAAATACTTAGTTATAAATGGCAATTAAAGTAATGAAAGACAGTTTATATACTAAAAGAATAAGTAAATGAAATTATTAGTGAGACTGGATAATTTTGGTAGCTGAAAATTTAATTTTAATCAGCTTATTTTCTAATAAATTCTGGATTTATTATTTTGTATTAAAAACTGGGAAACAAAAATAGAAGAGCATATATTAACATTACCAACAAAAACTTAATTACCATTAAAAGGTTTTTGTTTTGTTTTTGTTTTTTTGGGGGTTTTTTTTTTTTCATTTAATTTGAATTATTTTGCACGATAATTTTTTAAATTTGGAATTAAATTTGTGTATAATCGAAATGAATTGCGAAATCCAGCAAAAGTCACCCATGAAATAGAAATAATTTTTTGTATGGAAAATAAGGATCCATGTACATCAAATTGTCTGTAAATTAAGTGACAGTAGAAGAATTATTGAACTTTTAAAAAGGTAAGCTTAAATATTAATGCAATACTTAAATATAAATGGCAATTAAAGTAAATGAAAGACAATTTATTTACTAAAAGAATAGTCGTCGGGCGGCCTAATGTTGGTATCAGACAGACCGCGAGGGAGTCTATCCCCTTTTCACTAGCGCTAGACCAAGGAGATTATTTTAGCATCTGAGGTGGAGCGCCACATCTACCATCAGCTCCTCACTTTACCGCACAGATCCCTGTGCTACTCATACGCTGAGTTGGCGAGGACCGCGTATCGAACTAGGAACCTTGTGGTTTCTAGCCGAATGCTGTATCGACTGAGCTAACATACTTAGATATAAATGGCAATTAAAGTAAATAAAAGACAATTTACTAAAAGAATAAGTATATGAAATTATTAGTGAGACTGGATAATTTTGGTAGCTGAAAATTTAATTTTAATCCACTTATTTTCTAATAAATTCTGGATTTATTATTTTGTATAAAAACTGGGAAACAAAATAAATGTAAAATAAGAAGTATATATTAACATTACCAACAAAAACTTAATTACCATTAAAAGGTTTTTTTTTTTTGGGGTTTTTTTTTTCATTTAATTTGAATTATTTTGCATGATAATTTTTTAAATTTGGAATTAAATTTGTGTATAATCGAAATGAATTGCGAAATCCAGCAAAAGTCACCCATGAAATAGAAATAATTTTTTGTATGGAAAATAAGGATCCATGTACATCAAATTGTCTGTAATTAAGTGACAGTAAGAAGAATTATTGAACTTTTAAAAAGGTAAGCTTAAATATTAATGCAATACTAATATAAATGGCAATTAAAGTAAATGAAAGACAATTTATTTACTAAAAGAATAGTCGTCGGGACGGTCTAATGTCGGTATCAGACAGACAGCGAGGGAGTCTATCCCTTTTCACTAGTGCTAGACCAAGGAGATTATTTAGCATCTGAGGTAGAGCGCCACATCTACCATCAGCTCCCTACTTTACACGCACAGATCCCTGTGCTACTCATACGCTGAGTTGGCGAGGACCGTATCGAAACTAGGGAACTTTTGGTTTCTAGCCAAACGCTCTACCAACTGAGCTAACCCGGCCCTTACTAAAATAATAAGTAAATGAAATTATTAGTGAGACCGGGTAATTTTGGTAGCTGAAAATTTAATTTTAATCAACTTATTTTCTAATAAATTCTGGATTTATATTTTGTATTAAAAACTGGAAACAAAAATAAATGTAAAATAAGAAGCATATATTACATTACCGACAAAAACTTAATATTAAAAGGGTTTTTTTTGTGGGGGGGGGGTCTTCCTCATTTAATTTGAATTATTTTGCACGATAATTTTTTAAATTTGGAAATAAATTGTGTTGTATAATCGAAACGGATTGCGAAATCCAGTAAAAGTCACCCATGAAATAGAAATATATAATATATAAACATATAAAGCTCCTAACAATGTCAGAGAAAACTAAAAAAAATTTCAAGTCCGATAATTTGAATAAAGTTCCTGCACAAGATTTCTGCTGGCGGATACACACACAACTTTAAATGCGAGTGTCAGTGTGACACATTTTTCAACTTTACTCCTAGAAGCCGTGGCTAACATATCTTACCATTTTGGGATCAAGCCGATTGCGTGCAGCAAATTAAAAACATTCCAAGACGAATCCAGCCCCACAATCCTGAAATTTGGGATTCTCAATTTTAATTACTGCAATTGTTTTTAGCATTTTTTTTTTTTTATTTTTTACATGATTTTGTGACAATTTTCTTGTACTGTAACATTTTTTATAAATTTTAGAATAATATAAAATTATTGTAAAAATCCAGCAAAAGCACCCATGAAATTAGAAATATGAATTTTTTTGTACAGAAACTAAGGACCTACATACATGAAATTGTTTTTTAGATAAAGTGACAGCAGAAGAATTATCATTGAACTTTTAAAAGGTAAAGCTTAAATTGGTTAAATGCAGCTCTTTAGCCCTGGTTGTCAACCCATCTATGAGAAGGAAAAGTCTGCTATAAAAACCACCACTGCATAGTGGCTTTAGCAGACAAGGATTGCCAACATATTTATATAATGAATGTGTGTGTCAGTGTGTCACATTTTCAACTTTACTTCTAGAAGCTTTAGCCCAACATGTGATACTATTTTAGAATCGGACCATCTCCGTGAGCAAATTAAAAACAATCCTTAAAATTTGATTCCCAAATTTTAATTACTGCGATTATTTTCGATTTTTTTGCGTTTAATTTTTTTTGTTTGGTAAGAATTTTTATAACTGAACGAAAATCGCTTTGGGACTGTGGCCTAGAGTGGGCCTTGGTGTAAGAAAAATTGGTCAAATGGAACTTAAATTATTGTATGTAAATTCCACCATCATTAACTTTGAACCATGTATCTTTGAGAATCTGTGTTACACCTCAAAGATACGTGGTTCAAAATTAACTGACCTGAAAAAATGTAAAACCAAACACGGCAAAATTTAAACCTAAATTCGACCATCGTATGTCACCCCTCTGAAATAATCCCCCACCCCAACCGAATTTAATGAAATTTTCAGTGTTGATATATTATGAATAAAAGATATTATGCACTAGTTATTATATTTAAAACTTTTACATTTTTTTAAAAACTTTGAACCATGTACCTTTGAGGAGTAACACAGATTCTGAAAGATACAAGGTACAAAGTTAAATGACCTGACAAAATATAAAAGTTTTTAAATAGAATAACTGGTGCATTTTATCTTTTATTCATTAATATATCAACACTGAAATTAAGTTTTAATGTAGTAAGATATATTAAATTTAAAAGGCTAATGAAACTATATAGAATGCAAATAAAGATTTGAAACTAGGAGGCGGGGTATAAATGAAAAATAAGACTGAAACTTACTCTTCCATCACTCTCGTCTTTCATTGCCTACATTTTCCTAATTTAACTATGGTAATTTATGAGGAAGTGTGTCCTGATCTCCTGCCTCAAAAATTGCTACCTGGTGACTCTCAAAATAACAACCCCAGCTTGTAATTCTTGTTTAGATATAAAGATTGGATATATAGTTTGGAATAGACTGAGATAGATAGACATGAACAAATGGAGATAGATATTTTCAACAAGTAAATGTATTTGGGGTGGGGTCGCATCTTTTTTTTGTCGTAATTCTTGTTATTTAAACTAACAAGACATTAAACAAACATGAATAAAAACAAAATCTTAGTATTGTAAGTAATATAGATAAATATGAACAAATTGAGATAGATAGATATGAAGATGGATAGTTTTGTATAGAATGAGCTGGGTCGTTATTTTAATAGTCACCAGGTAGCAATTTTTGGCAGAAGACCGGGACGCACTTCCTCATAAATTACCTTAACTATTACCTACACAATTGGAAGTAAAGAATAAAATTACAGTTATTTCTTCTTGCTAATGGATTTCTTTTAAAAATTTATCCCTGAGGTTTTTGCTAATATTCATTAAGATAAAACCAAACAATTAGGAATCAATTATACTAAGCACAATTAAAATCAAATTTTTGATATTCAATACGCAAATTAGCTTTCTATTCACACTGTAAACTGCTGTTTTGTTGTATATATAATACATTTGCATTTATTTGGTATGTAGATATGGCCAACAGTCTTAATAATGTAAAACAATTTAATTAATAATTGAGGTTTAAATAAAAATAAAATCATGGAGAATGTGACGTAAATAACTAAGGGAATTGTGACTTGAGTTGTAATATAGTTTTGGTTACAGACAGACAATCACAATATATGCACATATACCAGATGCAAGTATTTAAGTTTTAATGTAATAAAATATATTAAATTAAAAAGGCTAATGAAACTAAATAAGAATGCTGATACATAACATTTTTTAAAATAAATCGATTTAAAAATGTTAACACCCTTATAGGAATACCTTTTATATATTTTAAAACAGTCTCCACATATTCACCATCCCTGTCAATATATGCTTAGAATCTTCCACAGGTGATTTAAAAATAAAAAGATGTTAATATTTCTATGAGAGTACCTGTTATTAGAAAAGTATAGGTATACCCAATTTGTTGAAATATCCATGTTATACAAAACAAAACATAGCTTCCTCAAAATGAAAAAAACAAGGCGAGTTACTCTCATTTATGTAGCTAATATTCAGATTACCCTATTGTGCTTATTCTGAAAATGTTACAAGGGTAATTTGTGTGTTAACACCCATTTACCAACAACAGAATAATACTACTTTTTGAAAGGGAGGTAATATCAAGTGTTATTCAAGTGGTCACAATAAACAGAATGCTTGATCAGAAAATCATTAAATTTATCGGAGTTATTCCCCTTAGACTTATTTTTATTATTATTTAATTTTGTTTTAAATTGAACCTAACGGACCTAAATTCGACTATATGAAATAATAAAAAAATACCAAAAATCAGGGAATTAACTGAATTTAATGAAATTTTCAGTGTTGATATATTAATGAATAAAATATATGCACTAGTTATTATATTTTAAAACTTTTACATTTTTTTCAGTTAAAGTTAACTTTGAACCACGTATCTTTGAGGAGTAACTCAGATTCTGAAAGATACCAAGGTACAAAGTTAACTGACCTGAAAAATGTAAAAGATTTTAAATAAAATAACTGGTGCATTTTATCTTTTATTCATTAATATATCAACACTGAAATGAAGTTTTAAATGTAGTAAGATATATTAAATTTAAAAAGGCTAATGAAACAATATATAAGAATGCAATAAAAGATTTGAAACGAGAGGCGGGGTATAAATGAAAAATAAGACTGAAAATTACTCTTCCGCCACTCCCGTCTTTCATTGCTACATTTCCTAATTTAACTATGGTAATTCATGAGGAAGTGTGTCCCGTTCTCCTGCCTCAAAAATTGCTAACCGGTGACTATCAAAATACAACCCCAGCTCGTCGTAATTCTTGTTTATTTATCGATAATTCTTGTTTAGATATGAAGATGGATATATAGTTTGAATAGACTGAGATAGATAGATATATAAACGAACAAATAATATAGATAAGATATGAACAAATGGAGATAGATATTTCAACAAGTAAATGTATTTGGGGGGGGGGTCGCTTCTTCTTTTTGTCGTAATTCTTGTTTATTTAACAAAAACAAGACATTAAACAAACATGAATAAAAAAAAATCTTAGTATTTAAAGTATATAGATAAATATGAACAAATTGAGATAGATATGAAGATTGATAGTTTGAATAGACTGAGCAAGGTCGGTATTTTAATAGTCACCAGGTAGCAATTTTTGAGGCAGGAGACCGGGATGCACTTCCTCATAAATTACGTTAACTATTTACCTAAAATTGGAAGTAAAGAATAAAATTACAGTTGCTAATGGATTTCTTTTAAAATTTATCCCCGAGATTTTTGCTCATATCATTAAGATAAACCAAATAATTAGAAATCAATAATACTAAGCATATATTTATTAAAATCAAATTTTTGATATCAATACGCAAATTAGCCTTCCATTCACACTGTAAACTGCTATTTTGTTGTATATATAAATACATTTGCATTTATTTGGTATGTAGATATGGCCAACAGTCTTAATAATGTAAAACAATTTTTATCAATAATTGAGGTTTAAATGAAAAATAAAAATCATGGAGAATGTGACGTAAATAACTAAGGGAATTGTGACTTGAGTTGTATATAAGTTTTGGTTACAGACAGACAATCACAATATATGCACATATACCAGATGCAAGTATTTAAGTTTTAATGTAATAAAATATATTAAATTAAAAAGGCTAATGAAACTAAATAAGAATGCAGATAATATAACATTTAAAAAAATTTTTTTTTAAATCGATTTAAAAATGTTAACACCCTTATAGGAATACCTTTAATATATTTTCAAACAGTCTCCACATGTTCACCATCCCTGTCAACATATGCTTAGAATCTCCCACAGGTGATTTTAAAAAAAGATGTTAATATTTCTATGAGAGTACCTGCATATTGAAAAGTATAGGTTTGCCCAATTTGTCGAAAAATCAGTTTTTACAAAAACAAAACATGGCTTCCTCAAAATGAAAAAAAACAAGGGGAGGTTACTCTCATTTATGTAGCTAATGTTCAGATTACCCTATTGTGCTTATTCTGAAAATGTTACAAGGGTAATTTGTGTGTTAACACCCATTTACCAACAACAGAATAATACACTTTTTGAAAGGGAGGTAATATCAAGTGTTATTCAAGTGGTCACAATAAACGGAATGCTTGATCGAGAAAATCATTAAATTTATCGGAGTTATTCCCCTTAGATTTATTTTTATTTATTTAATTTTTGTTTAAATTGAACTTAACGGGCCTAAATTCGACCATCGTATGTCACCTCTCTGAAATATAAAAAAATACCAAAAATCAAGGAATTAACTGAATTTAATGAAATTTTCAGTGTTGATATATTAATGAATAAAAGATATTATGCACTAGTTATTATATTTTAAAACTTTTACATTTTTCAGTTAAAGTTAACTTTGAACCACGTATCTTTTGAGGAGTAACACAGATTCTGAAAGATACATGGTACAAAGTTAACTGACCTGAAAAAATATAAAAGTTTTAAATAGAATAACTGGTGCATTTTATCTTTTATCATTAATATATCAACACTGAAAAGTTCATTAAATCTGGTTAATTCCCTGATTTTTTTTTTCTTCGGCTGGGTAACATACAATGGTGGAATTTAGGTCCTTTTAAGTTCGATTTAACCGCCAGAAGTAAGTACAATATGTTCGAACTAATAATGCACAATAAGGCAAAATAACAGGTTTAAATTTTGCCATGTTTGTTTTTACATTTTTTCAGATCAGTTAACTTTGAACCATGTATCTTTTGAGGTGTAACACAGATTCTCAAAGATACATGGTTCAAAGTTAATGATGGTGGAATTTACGTACAATAATTTAAGTTCCATTTGACCTTTTTTTTTCTTCTATTTTCTACACCAAAAATGCGGTAATCTGAACATTAGCTACATAAATGAGAGTAACCTCCCTTGTTTCTTTCAGTTTGAGGCAGCCTTATGTTTTGGTCAGCCATTTTTCATTTCACCATAAATCTACACTGAAAATACGAATGTGTTCAAATCAATACAACTGCATGTTTTAACACAAAAATATCATAAAATGTGTTCTTAATTGTGCTTGCGCATTATTTGAAATGAATTTAATTATTATTAAAAACACAATTTATGATTTTTTTCGTGTTAAAACATGCAGTTGTATTGATTTGAATAAATTCGTATTTTCAGTGTAGATTTATGGTGAAATGAAAATGGCTGATCAAAACATGGCTACCTCAAAGTGAAAGAAACAATTCCAACCTTGTAGGTTACCCTGCTGAAATAAAATTTAAAAAATGCCAAAAATCAGGGAATTAACCGAAATTAATGAAATTTTCAGTGTTGATATATTAATGAATAAAATTAATATATACGGCCTCACATTTCACATAAGCAGGCAGAATTCTAACAGGCCAATTTGTTTTATAGTCAATTTATGTCTGTTTCGAAAAATCTTAAAGCACAAACATTTGGTTAGATGGAACCGTAAAACTCAAACAACTGACTGATGCAAAGAGGTAGTACCTGTGGTAATTTTCACATTTAGTTGTCAAAATTCCTAGCAATAAGACAATTAGAGTAACCTCCCTTGATTTTCACTTTGAACCAAGCCGGTAGCTATTTTGAAAGTCTCAGTGCGAAATAAACAAATCTTAGAAACTTTTTCGAAAACAATACAACACAAAAATATCATAAAATGTGTTCTTAATAACAATTAAGTTAATTTCAGATAATGCGTATGCACATTTTATGCTAGGAATTTTGACAACTAAAGGTGAAAATTACCGTACCTGTTAGGGTCCATGTTAAATTTTAAAAATTAAAAAAATGAGTGCCCATCAAGAATTGATTTATTTCAAAACTTTTCGGCATTAAATGACCCAAGGAGGATGATATGCCATAAGCAAAAACAAACGTGTTCAAAACTCAAATCTTAGAAACTTTTTCGAAAACAATACAATACAAAAATATCATAAAATGTGTTCTTAATAACAATTAAGTTAATTTCAGATAATGCGCATGCACAATTTTATGCTAGGAATTTTGACAACTAAAGGTGAAAATTACCGTACCTGTTAGGGTCCATGTTAAATTTTAAAAAATGAGTGCCCATCAAGAATTTATTTCAAAACTTTTCGGCATTAAATAACCCAAGGAGGTTGATATGCCGTAAAACAAAAACAAACGTGATCAAAACTGAAGACATAAGAAAAACAAATCGATTAATTTAACAATTTTATTTTCAAAGTACAGTTGATCAAATATTTATAAATACAACTGATGTGGTTGGGGGTGGAGGTTCCTCAAATACCATTATTGCTGCAGTGATTTATTTCTTGACTAAGTTGATGTTCATTACTTAGTTAAACTGAGATAAATGTCTTGGATAATATATATATATATATATATGGGAGTAAATATGGAAATTAAATCCGACAATATAAAGAAAATTTGAAAAAACAAGTATTCCGAAATTGGGATGAATTTAATAATCGATGTTTAAAACATTTTGGTTACATTGAACCTTCATCAGGATGTCTCTTGGGGTGAAGAAAATGATGGATGTTTTTATATGTGACAGGAGATGAAAATCTTTTTAGTTATGTAACTGTATTTGATCAGCGTTTTAATTTTGAAAGGCAAGTCGCGATCTACTCACGCGAAGGTGTCATGACGCGTGACGCCACTCGAATAAATCAGTCCATTAATACTTTTTCTCGTCTTTTGCATTTATTCGAGTGGCGTCACGCGTCATGACACCTTCGCGTGAGTAGATCGCGACTTGCCTTTCAAAATTAAAACGCTGATCAAATACAGTTACATAACTAAAAAGATTTTCATCTCCTGTCACATATAAAAACATCCATCATTTTCTTCACCCCAAGAGACATCCTGATGAAGGTTCAATGTAACCGAAATGTTTTAAACATCGATTATTAAATTCATCCCAATTTCGGAATACTTGTTTTTTCAAATTTTCTTTATATATATATATATATATATGTGTGTGTGTGTGTGTATTTAGGCAGCATCTTTTCTTGTAGGCATATATTGTTAAATAATGCAACCATTTTCTGTCTGCAAGTTTTGTCCTTTGTTTTTTTCGTATTGCCGGATTATTTTTGTAATATCTGGCGAAAATTGGCTGATGTATTTGCCATATGTCATAGACCAAGTACTTTCTGCCCTATCGTGGGCCATCTTCAAGGTATTTTGAAACCGTACAACAATGGGCTATTCCATTTTCCATTTATATAGGTTGTGTTTATTATTGTTGTTGTTATTATTATTATTAGTGTTATTATTATTATTGTCATTATTATTACTACTTTTGCTATTATAATTTTATAGTAATTATAGGCATTTTAGAATGTTGGTGCTATTATCAAAGTTTATTTTATTTAGTTTTGGATTTTTGTGTCTAATATGCAGTGCTTCTAAGATTTTTAGTTGTTGTTTACATGATTGTGTTTCTATAATGGTAGTGTTATCGTTAAGTATTTTCCGGAATTTAAGCCAATTTTCGCCAGATATTACAAAAATAATCTGGCAATATGAAAAAACGAAGGACAAAACTTGCAGACAGAAAATGGCTGCATTATTTAACAATATATATATATATATATTGACTCTGAATTAAACACCAAAATTGAAATGGGCTGTTAGAAAGGGTGATTTTCAGTCCGGCAACATCCAAAGTGGAAAAGTTCCTATATGTAGTTTATATGGAAGAGTATGTCTCTCTATGGTTGGTCTGGTGAGTCATCTGAGAAAATAAGGATACAGTGTGATATGCTACTGGCACTCAAGTATGTTGACTATGTAGTAGATCCTTCAGGAGTCTCAGTGGACTGAAGAGTCATCTTCGTGCTCACACCAAAAAAAGAAAAAAGAACAGGAACTGGTCTTGCTTGTGCAAAAGATGACAGCCATATATATATATATATAATTGTTGTAAAAATTGTCGGATTTACTTCCACTTTTTCTTCACACACTATATATATATATATATATATATATATATATATATATATATATATATTCACATTATTTTATTTTTCGTTACTGAGATTTTTGCATTTATATTGTATCTTTCTTAGTTTCTGTAATGTTCAAGATATATTAGATTAATCAGTGAATCCATCATTGACCAAAAGGTAAGCAGCCAACTGAGATGCTAGTCCCCGACTGTCATCTGCTCCATAAACACCATTGTAAAATTAACTTAGAATTTGTAAAACAAAGGACCAAGACGCGTCTTTGATCCTTAACACAATCCCTATGCAAATGATCCTATTTTTGACAGGTATTTTGCAAGGAAGGAGAGAAAACAGAAATTCCAGCAAGAATCACTGCACCAGAGATTGTCATTCAAAAATTGGCCTGTTGTTGACACTATGCCATCATCTTTGGCAGACGGAAGGATGCCAACTCAATTTTGCTTGCGTGTCTCACCCTAGAATAAAAAGCTAGCCAGTCTTGCATTGCAGTCTATTCCATGCTACTTAAATCTCATTGGGTACTCTGTTATGTTAGAAAAAACGATAAAGATATCTGTCTATCTATATCTTATTATAATGGAGATTGTGTGTTTTTCTGTCTGTAACCGAAACTATATTCCTACTCAAGTAACAATTCTCTTAGTTATTTACATCACATTCTCCATGATTTTATTTTTATCTAAACCTCAATTATTAATAAAATTGTCTTACATTATTAATACTGTTAACTATGTCTACATACTGACAACATGCAATTATATTTATATATACAACAAAATAGCGGTTTACAGTGTGAACGGGAAGGCTAATTTGCATATTAATATTAAAAAATCGAATTTAATAAATATGTGCTTAGTATTATTGATTTCTAACTGTTTGGTTTTATTTTAATGAATATAAGCAAAAATCTCTTCAATGAATCTTAAATGAAATCCATTAACAAGATAAAATAACTGTCATTTTATTCTTTACTTCCTCTTATAACTAAATACTTAAATTAGAAAAAATAACAATGAAAGACGAGAGTGATGGAAGAGTAAGTTTCAGTTGTTCCATTTTTTATTATACTCCCTCTGTTTCAAATCTTTTTATCTGTATTCTTATTTAGTTTCATTAGCCTTTCTAATTTAATACAATATTTTATTACATTAAAACTTAAATACTTGCACCCAGTGGGTGCATATATTTGCTAGTATATATAATTTAATATACCAAACTTATTGGTAAACCCTTGCAGTAAGAAAAAACCTGGCAAATAGTTTGATAGTAAAAAATATACTACCAAACTTCACCTGGAGAAAAGAAAAGACGAAGAGGGTCATACCAACCGAAAATCATCGGTTAATATTATAACACTTGGTCAAAAGAAAAAAATTATATATGAAATCAAGATATATATATATATATATATCTTGATAAAGACCAATTCAATAAAGGGTCGAAACAGATTTCTGTCAGCGAATTTTAACACGTGTTTGTTTTTTCTAAAATATTTATTTCACAGTCGGATTCACTTCAATTCATTTTTCATATATATATATATATATATATATATTATATAAAGTGTTGTTATGGGTCCAACGGGAGAAAATTAAATATTTTATAAAAACGAAGATCCGCAAAATGGATTATGTTTTAAAAAAAAAGAAAAAAAAAATTTTTTTTACATTTGAGACACGTTTCTTCTTCAGGCATTAATTAACCATATTCTGTAGGAATATGAATATGTACATGTGTATATATATATATCTGTATGTATGTATGTATATATATATATATATATATATATACATACATACACACATATCTAACGCCTCCCTTCCTGTTTGGTGGGAGTGTAGAGAGAATTAATTTGTAACATCTGTATTTTAGCAGGTGTGTTTTTTCACTGTAACTCAGCAGGTAATTAAGAACTAAATTAAATTTTTTGTCCTTCCACAACCATAGGCTTCAACCTCTGAGGCTTGAGGCTTGGAAAATAGCTGAAAATGCAAAATGTAGTAATATTTAAATCCACTTAACAAGATATAACATTCTATAGCAATTTAAAATATATTTTGAAAATAATGAAATTATTTAAAAAAATAGAAAATTGCAACATTTTATTGGCAAAAGTAATGTACACTTGGTGAATCAAATACCGCCTGTCCAGTTTTGGTTTGTAATACTTCTTGGTGGCACAAATACCACCTGCCGAAGCTTAAGTACTTCTGATTAGCCGCACAAATACTGTCCGCCTGGTTTTATGTTCATTTTGTTAGTGGCTCAAATACCACTTAGTTTTATGTATTTCTAGTTAGTGGCACTAATACCATCTGCCCGGTTTTATGTACATCTGGTTAGCATTAGCAACACAAATGCCACCTGTGTTTTATGTACATCTGGTTAGCAACACAAATGCCACCTGTGTTTTATGTACATCTGGTTAGCAACACAAATGCCACCTGGGTTTTATGTACATCTGGTTAGCAACACAAATGCCACCTGGGTTTTATGTACATCTGGTTAGCAACACAAATGCCACCTGGGGTTTTATGTACATCTGGTGAGCAACAAAAAATACCAGCCACTCAGGTTTGCTTTCTGTTCAAGGCTTTTTGCTTATTAATGTAAGAAAAATGCTTTTACTGATACTATTATTTTCAGGAGGTTGGGGAACCAAACAGGCATGCATGTGCTTAGTTGCTGGTGGACCGAGGGACAGATGTCAGATTCATTTCACGTTGTGTCAGTAAAAAAGATAGATCTCAGGGCTTGCATTGTCATGTGACAAATGGACACGTGACATTGGAAGTCCCACCTCAAATATAAAAAGGGAAACAATTCTATCTTGTGTCTCAACATTGTTAATTATAAGGTGCCAATCTGAAATTTTTTTTTTAATTGAATTCTCAGAAATTTTCAGATAAAGAAATGTCATGGAAGGAAAAAAAAGAAAAAAAGTTCATGTTTAGATATTAATCATCTCTATTCGTCCAGAAAAAAAAGTTAGACTTCTAAAAGTGGGGGATCACTTTGCTATTTCGGACCAACATGAAACAACCAAGTCATCACTTTTTTTTCTATCCGATAAAAAGACCCTGAAAATAGGGGGAGGGGGATCACTATTATCTATCTATACATATATAAAGGGCTGTTGGTGTGTATGTATGTCCGGATAAAACTATGAAAATAAAACAATTAACGACAAAGGAAATATATACACATTAAATATCACCGGTTCCTGCTTTGTGTGTTAAATTTATGAAGATTTAATTTATATTTGAAGATATTTAAAAATTGAAATATACATAGAAATAGCATTGAAATTCTACTTAAAAATGTCCAGCATTTGTAAATCTCAAAAGTAAACAAATAAATACACCTCCCCTACACATGCGATGCAGGGTAGCCACTTCTAGTAATATATAAATCAGATCCCTCACTCCTGTTTTTAACCTGGCTACAAATATTCAAATGATTTTATTTTTGGATCGTTCAGTCCAAACTAAGGAATAATAATGCTAGGCAATTATCGATCTGATGAATCTCATACGTATATACATATGGGCAGAAATAGATCTATAACTGCTAATATGGCCAATTTTTTAAGCCTGTTTCTTTACCAAATGTACATACATATATGCGATTAAAAATTGAGGAAAAACGGATAAAACACAAAACGACTTCACTCAATTGGTATTTCGCCTTGGTATGTACATGAAGCTTTGTCAGAGAATTTATTTGAGATGTGTACATACCAAGGCGAAATATCAATTGAATGAAGTTGTTTTGTGCATTATCCGTTTTTCCTCAATTTTTAATCACATTTTGTCGGATTTACCCAATCTGTTACTCTATATATATATAAAAAAAAGAAGAAGGTCCGCAAAATGTATCGTTCTCAGAAAAAATGTTTTATTCTTTTTATTTCAATACGCAACACGTGTTTCAGATATTCTGGTATCTTCTTCAGGCTTTGATCAATACATATATTGATATACATATATATATATACACATATATACATATATATATACATATATATATATATATAATATATATACACATATATATACACATAGGTTGTGCGTGTTTCTGTAATTTTTCTGTTATGGTTGTTTTTTTAAAAATTACAGAAACACGCACAACCTATATATATATATATATATATATATATATATATTGGTGTATATATATATATATATATGTATATCAATATATGTATTGATCAAAGCCTGAAGAAGATACCAGAATATCTGAAACACGTGTTGCGCATGTGAAATAAAAAGAATAAAACATTTTTTCTGAGAACGATACATTTTGCGGACCTTCTTTTTTTAAAATAAAATATTACATTTTCTCCCGTTGGAACCAGAACATTTATATATATATATATATATATATATATATATATATATATATATATACGTGCTCACACATATATATATCTCAGAATTAAAAACTAGAAAACGATTCATCATTTTTATCTGAATCTGGCAAAAGCGAGATAAAATATTTTTCGCTGCATTTTGATTTTACAAAATTAAGTTTTTTTTTTGTTTTGTTTTGTTTCCAAACAATTATTTGTTTTAAAAGGTTGGTTGGATTTTATGCCATGTCAACTCTTGTTGGGTTATTTTATGCTGAAGATGTTTTGTACTCAGTTACGTACCCAGGAAATGCCCGGAACATTTTAGCCTGAAATTGATCAGGACGGCCTAATTCATCCCGAAGGCAAACTAATTTGCAAGAGTGTCATATCAATGTTTCTGCATTATTTTCTCGTACAAGAAAGGAATACTCCTACCATTTTATTTTTTACACATCACTAAAAATGATGTAGAAACACATAGGAAGTGATTATTTTTCTTGGTTATTGTTGTCATAGTTTCCTTAGTTGTAGCAAAAAGTACTGATTTTCTAAAAACAAAGTTCTTAAAATAAAATTTAAAAAAAAAAAAAAATGTTCTTAGAATTAGACCAGCTGAAATGCTGCATTGATAACACCCAAAATTCTAAGAGGAGGTTCAGTTCGACAAAAAAATTTCTCCTTTAATCAAAGACAGTTTGAAAATCTGATTATTGTAGGGTGAGGTGCTGGAACATTTTAGCTTAAAATTGATCAGGATGGCCTAATTCATCAAGAAAATAAACAAATTTGCAAGTGTGTCATATTAAATGCCATTTTTTTAACACCTGATGAAAGTTGGCTGATATGTTGCGGTGTCAATACAAAAAAAAATCAATCATCATCAATTGACCAAAGAATTTTCTGGTGAGATCCGTTCTACTTTAATTGAAGAGTTTGAAAATCTGATTATTGTAGGGTGAGGTGCTTGGAACATTTTAGCCTAAAATTGATCGGGATGGCCTAATTCATCAAGAAAGTAAACAAATTTGCAGGTGTGTCATATCAAATGCCATTGCTTTTTTTTCCTCATACAGGTAAGGGATTTTCCTACACTTTTTTTTTTTAATTTTTTTTTTTACACCTGATGACGGTTGGTTGAAATGTTGCGGTGTCAATACAAAAAAATATCAATCATCATCAACTGACCAAAGAATTTTCCAGTGAGATCCGTTCTACTTTAATTAAAGACAGTTTGAAAACTGAATATCATAGGTTGAGGTGCCCAGAACATTTCAGCTTAAAACTTGATCAGGAGGGCCTAATTCATTCTGAAGGCAAACAAATTTGCAGGTGTGTCATATCAGTGCCGTTACATTTTTTTTCTTTGTATGCGAAAAGATTCTTGTCCCTTTTCTTATATGTTATGAACGTTGGCTGAACTGAGTGTTGGCAATATCAAAAATGTCAGGAGGGGTTCAATTGACCAAAAAAATTTTCCAGTGAGATCCTTTCTCCTTTAATTAAAAGTTTGAAAATCTGATTATCGTAGAGTGAGGTGTCAGGAACATTTTAGCTGCAAATTTATCTAGAAGGCCTAATTCATACTTCTTTTCTTTCGAGCCCTTTCACTTTTTTTTGCACGCAAGACATATTTGCACCTGCTTTGAGCTCCAAGGTACGTCATTTCTTTCACTATTATTTAATCAAAGCCAATTTGAAAATCTGTTTATTATAAGGCGATGTGCACAGAACATTTTTAGCTAAAAATTGACCAGGAAGGCCTAATTCACCTTGAAAGCAAACAAAATTGCAGGTGTGTCACATCTGTGTCTTTACCTTTTTTCCACGTATGGTAAAGGGGTTCTCCTGTCATTTTATTTTTTTCACCAAGATAATTTGGCATTCTCCGTTTGTGGCGTGGGCTGGTGGCCCAGGTGTAGAGTTTCCACTCTTCATTCTGTGGTTGCTGGTTTGATCTCTAGTGTCGGAGATCATGATGTGCACTGCTGATGAGACCTAATAAGGTCAAAACATTTGTCCAGTGCTCTGGATGTCGCACAGTGTTTGCCGAGTTGTCTGGTCATAGTAATTTAATCCAATTATATATATATATATATATATATATATATATATTGTTGAATTTTTTAAATATAATTGTTTTCCATAAGCAACTACCCAGGTTTCAGGTTATTTCACCATCATCAGGTTGCTAATAATTCTTCTGGTGTTTATGCGAAGACATTTCTTGCTGTTTTTGTTTCATCCACCCAAATTTTTATAATATAAATCTATATATATATATATATATATAGTTATTTATATTCAACTTTTCAAAATGACGCAGAAGTGCTCATTAACTGTGAACTGTTTTCAACGATCATAATTACAACATGAACTCCTGCAGTTAGCTGTAATTAATCAATATATTGATTAATTCAGTGGATTTAACCCTGAAGATCCTTATGGTGAAACTCGAGTAGGTTGTGTACACACCATAATAATATATAGTTATTTACTAAAGTTAGCTTAGTTATGAAGCAACGTCAGATATATGAGCGGAACACCCGAATAATGTTCCTCGAGTTTATTCTGGGAGATTTTTTAAGCAGTTTTTGGACCATATGACCTTTAGGCACCCCTTTTGCAATCTCGATTCATAAGCACATGTTTTTCATTTACACCATCAAAATCCGGTTGTTGGTTAGGGGTTAGTTTTATAATTTAAAATTGCCTAAAGGTCATATGGTTCCATTTTTTTTTTTTTTCAGATTTTTTTTCTCCTCGGGGGGTTCTTTCCCAAAGACCACCCACCAAAATATGGACCTACCCCAAGTTTTTATTTTCACTCCCAAGGAACTGAGATATTGAAATGAATAGCAGTTAGATAAATTATTTTGTATTATTCGGACTATTTCCTCATTTTTATTGTTATTTGCACAACGTTTCGGTTGATGTGCTCTCCAGCCTTCTTCAGGTGTTTCTTGTCGAAGGCCGGAGGGCACATCGGCTGAAATAGCTAGAGGGCAATAATCTGAATAATACTAATTACAAATTATCAAGCCTCGTCTAAATAATTCAGAGAAAAAGTAAATTATTTTGCCGGATCGTTTGCTAATGTTTGACCTTTTGACACAATGTGATATAATTCATGGGTAGCCTATAAATTGTGTAAGTAGTGTAGATATTTTTTAATCAAAGTTCGTTGAAAATTTAAATCGGAGAGTTGAGTTGAAAGTTACCGCCGACCTTTATGATTGGCAGATGGTGACCTCTACTTGACCCCTTCCGAAACGTGCCAATAGAACGCGTGAACAGAAATTAGTTTTTAGTTAGTTGCGGCCAGACAGTCAACGAGAGTATATGCTTAAGGTCTGCCGCTCTCAAAATGCCGCTTCTCATCCGTGCGGTTGAGAATTCTTTCTTTTTTTTTAATAAAGACAATAAAAAATCAACAAGATTTGCATATCAATTAAAACAAGAAATGAACAGACACCCGCCTGAACAGAACAGAGAAGAAGCCCAAAGAATGGTAGCGGCCGACAAAGTAGACAAACAGAAAAGTAAGAATCATCACCACCTCATCCTGTCTCTCTCTCCCAATTATTATTATTAATTTTATTACCGTTATTATTAATAATAATTTCATTACTGTTATTATCAATTTCATAACTGTAATTATTATTATCATCATAATTATTAATTTCATTACTATCACTATTATATCATCATTACTATCATTACTATATCATTATTATTATTACTACTACTATCTACTATATCATTATTATATTATTATTATACTATACTATCATTATTATTACTACTATCATTATTATTATTATTACTACTATTCATTATTATTATTATATATTACTATCTATCATCATTATCATTATTATACTACTATATTATCATTACTATCATATCATTATTATTATCATTATATTACTACTATCATTATCATTATTATTACTACTATCATTATCATTATTATTATTCATTATCATTACTACTATCATTATTATTATTATTACTATCATCATTATTATTACTACTATCATCATTATTATTATTACTATCATCATTATTATTACTACTATCATCATTATCATTATTATTACTACTATCATTATTATTATTACTACTATCATTATTATTATTATTATGTAATTATTTTTATATATCATCATCATCATCATCATTTAGTCTATTTAAAAGAAGATTAAGTGTGTATATAACATTATTATCTTTCTAAATATTTATTTTTCTTAAACATATGCTGATTAGAAAAAAAACACACACACAAAGAAAAAAAAGAAAAAAAAGAAAAAAAGAGAAAAAGAAACCCCCAAAAACGTCCAAATAAAATTATATTCATTCATTTACAAAATTAATTTTATTTTCCTTGGCCCCTGAAAATATGTAAAAATATTCATTGTCCTAATTAAATATTTTGAAACAGCTGAACCCTGCATCTGTATGAACTCCTGTCCACACAACCTGTTGAGGAAAAAACGAGCAGCTGAATTAGTTTTATTACTTTTTTTAACTCCCTTAATTCTTAAATGACCTATCCCATAAAATGATGAGCAGAATGTTAACCTTACATACTTCCTAGTACTCATAGGACCATGGGTAGCACAGACATGAGCTACTCAAGAGTAAGGGTCAATAAATGTGTGAATTAGCTGATTTCCTTTTTTAACTCCCTTTATTTTGAAAGACTTATCCCATAAAATGATGAGGAGGATGAAATGCATAACCTATTACATACCTCCTAGTTCTCATAGGACCATGGGTAGCACAGTCAACTCAAGAGTAAGGGTCAATAAATGTGCGAATTAGTTGATTTCCGTTTTTAACTGCCTTCATTTTTAATGACCTATCCCATTAAATGATGAGCAGGATGATCACCTATTACATACCTCCTAGTACCCATTAGACCAAGGGTAGCACAGTCATGAAAGTGATTCAAGAGTATCTTTTGTCAAAAAACTAAAGGACAATAAACAAATGTGTTAAAAAAAAAAAAAAAACGAACACAAAAACAAATTTGGGCGGGGGGGTGGTGTGATGAGATACGGTGACAGTCAGATCCCAACCAGCAAGCCCCCCCCCCCCCCATTTTTGCGGACAAAATCTCGGAAGTTAACCCCCACTGCACCCTGACAAAGACTTTGGTCACCTTTTGAAATGCCAAAATTAACATCTGTCGATCATTGAAAGTCAATTGGATTGAGGTAACCCCCCCCCCTCTTTGCGTATTTTCACAGGAGTATCACTGGAACATCATCGTCTTTGGGTCCTGATAGAGACACATGTAGCTGTCGGAGAAGAGTCTGCGTTGAAGTTCGGGGAGATCCTTGTCTTCTTTGTTAAGAAAGTCTGTCTGGCTTTGTAGGATCCAGTTTTGCAAATCTGGACACAGACGAACTTCTGGGATGTTGTAGCCGTCGTCTGACCCTGGAGAGAGAGAGAGAGCGAATTAGAAATTACAATGTGTTAAAGCACATACAACAAGACTTCTGTTATCCGTGCTGTGTGTTAATAAATACTGGTGGTTGACCCTCAAATTGTTTGACCGATTTGTTGGATTTTACGGCACGTGAACCCTTGTTGGGTTATTTTATGCCAAAGTGTTACAATTTTATGGGCCATCCTTTCGGCTTTAAGCAAGAGCGCTTGTCGAGCAGGAAATCCTTGATAAAGAATCCTTTAGTTCTCCTTGGTATTGTAAGTTCCTTGTCAATGGTTGTATAAGAGGTCCACAGAGTGTTAACTCTGGTTCTTACAAAGCATTGGGTTACTTAAAGGATAAGTACCCAATGCGGAATACTTCAGTTAGGAAAACAACAAACAGTTACATTTATATAACTTTATTATAACATATTAGGAAACAAAGTTCCCCAGGCTATTTAATGTCACAAGTGTCCAAACATACACAATAGTGTTAATAGACCAAGTGGTAAGTAGAGGCTGTAGCGTCTAGTGTGCACCGTAGGTGTCTGCTGGAGAGAGATGACAAGCACGTCCAGGCTTGTTCAGTGCATCAGAAGAAGAGCGTTCTCTCCTTGCGTTCCTGTGTCACGTGACCAAAATAGCGTCTCCTGACACGGAAGATTTACCAAAACCCTCAGACAAGAGAGACTGCCCTTACAGTTGCAAAGAATCTATGAAAAGTATCAGTGTTTTAGTAGTCTATCAGGTGCAATACACCACCTAAATTTATAGACTAGGTGGGGTCATGTGGTCTATTCCTCCATCAATCAACAGCCATAATGTTCAGCTGATAGACTACTTAAACACTGATACTTTCTATAGTTCATTTGCAACTATTGACGATTTCAAGTGGGACAGACGCGTCCTAATTCAGTTGTGACTCTGCACGTTGAGTTAGAATGGGCTAAAATAAATCTTTGATCAAAGTAATACAAGTCTTGCTAGTTATTACATGACTGAGTTAGAAAATGAAGTAGCAACAAGCTAGAAGATACGAAGAAGTAAAGCAAAAACCTAGACGTTCACAAGTGGAGAGGAAGATTTGTTTTGTTTTGTTTTACGGCATATCAACCTCAGTGGGTCATTTAATGCCGATAAAGTTTTGAAATAAATCAATTCTTAATGGATAATACAATTTTTTTATAAACTCATTTTTCTATTTAACCCATAGATGGGACTCTAACAGGTACTACCACTCCGGGTCAGAGTGGACCAGGGAGCAATGGTGATGAAGGGGTGCTCCACATGCCCCAAACCTCCAAAACTGGAATCTCACCATCAGATAGAGTTTAACGTCATTCCCAGGACATGTAGACCTGCAGCCACCGCCTTCTAGCATCCATATGATAAAAAGGGGTTGGGGCTTGCCATAAGGGCAATAGATTGACAAAATCATATAGGTGCTAGGGCTTGACGTAACCAGCTGATAGACTGCCCGTCTAGCCCAAGATAGGGCCAAAGTGGAGTATTGCATGTCATGAACTGCTCATCCACCTGGGCTCTATCCTTAAGCATCACGGGTCGCCACCCATGGCCAACAGGTGGCCCCATTGGGGGAGTCTTACCCCTCTGCAGAGGTGCAGTCGGTGCATTCTAATGCCCCAGCCGACAGGGCGGTGGAGAGGAAGAAGATAGAAACTAACAACTAATTAAGTTACACAACTATTTGTCTATCTCTCACTAGTGTCTCTACTCAATTACAAGAACTCTTTAATTGTTTATATACCCGCGACATGAGTATATAACATTTTCAGACATTGGCAAGTGCTAAAAAAAAATGGCCTTGTACTAGTGATGGGATTGGGGATGGGGGTGGTGGGTGAAAAAAATAATGAAATTCTCCTTTGCCGTACATAATTGTTAGGGTACTAACAATTATGTAACAGTGATTTGTCTCCAGACACTTTCTGGTTTGCCTTCGCTCACTCTTCTTCCTATTCACCTCTTCTTTTATAATTATAGGTAATCAGCTGATTAGTTTCTTACATCATTATTTTAATTCCATTGTATATTGTATTATATAAATACATTGGAATTTTATGCAAACAATCCTTTTCAATGTTTTAAGTCCCCTGAAAATATTCAATCTAACATTTTCTCTGATTTGGAATTTCAACAAAATAAATAATTCATAAATAAATAAACTATTCATAAAATGCATTCCAGCTAGATTTTTCCTTTCAAAATATTTTTCCTAAAATATTTCTTTCTTTTTCACCCATAATTTATTTTTTACTAAAATTGATTCATAGAGTATATTCTAGTGGGAATCGAACTCGCTTCTCAATGACACTAGTAATGATGTCACAAAGATATCCTCGAAAGGCCTCTACCTGTCGCAATAGTCAAAATAATACTGCTAGCTGTTTCTCAGTTGTCGTACGTAATCGCTTGACTCCCTGTCTCTCCGTCGCCGTATGTTTTTATACACACCCGATCTCGTGAGAATTTGCATACGTGCAATACCATTCTCGCCGGTTCGAGATCGCCCATTATTAAAGGTAGTGCTTACAGCAGCCATGTTTCTTTCCTGCGATGCAAGCCAGACTCGTCCGCGCACGCTTTGTGTTCTGAGGTACGTTACTTTCATTACATCTACATATATTAAAGCTTTTAATATGTGGATGGCCTTGTACCAGTGATGGGGGTGGGGGGTGTAGAAAAAAATGAAAAATCCATCTTACCTTTCCTATCAGCCATGGAATCATAAAACACCCAATTGGGTTCTCCTTTGCCATTACATTTAACAAATGAAACATAATGACTCGTCTCGATGCAAATTATTGCAAATAATTCCATTTTCTCCCGAGGAATGATGCTGCTTTTATTTCGCTCTAAATAGTTTGTAAAATGCTTGTGTTGTTCAATTTCTGTCCGCTTGTGTTGTTTACGTTTCTGACTGTGGTTCTGATCGGAGAGGAAGAAAGAAAAGAAAATTATAAAAAAGAAAATCACAAAGTTTTCAAATGATCACTGTTAACTGTTGCACGGCCTACTAATATATACGGCCCCATATGTCCCATAAGCAGGCAGAATTCTAACAGGCCTATTCGTTTTATAGTCAATTTATGTCTGTTTTGAAAAATCTTAAAGCACAAATATTTGGCTAGATGGAACCATAAGTTCTCAAGAAATACTGTTTCTCTGTAGTATCATTACTATCATTGCCTACCATGACCAGGGAATACATTTCACATTGAAAAGGTTTCATTTTTTTCTTATATAACCTGAAATCATAGATAAATTGTTGGTGTGTTTGTTTTCTATAACTGCATAATTTTTTTAAACTATTTTTTTGTTTTGTTTGTTTGTTTACAATCTTTTATTATTACATTTCTGAAGAAAAAAGACAAGTTTTTATATTTTTTAACATTTTTTTTGAAACAGTCATAAATTGACTATAAAATGAATAGGCTTGTTAGAATTCTGCCAGTTTTAATTTATAATAGTGTTATTTTTTTTATTGTTGTTCTAAAACTCTTTTGTACATACAAAAAATTTAAATTGGTTCTTAATTCCTTCTTGGAGAAGTTTATCAGTTTAATTTATTTCCTTTTTTTACCCCTAAAAGTAACAAAGAAGCTAATAACTGGCAATGGGGCAGAACACAGGGAAAACTAGATGCTTTTTTTTTTCTCCGGGGTATAATGAATAAGGGCCAGGTTAGCTCAGTCGGTAGAGCGTTCGGCTAGAAACCACAAGGTTCCTAGTTCAATCCCGGTCCTCGCTAACTCAGCATATGAGTAGCACAGGGATCTGTGCGGTAAAAGAGCTGATGGTAGGTCTGGCGCTCCACCCCAGACGCAAAAAAATCTCCTTGGTCTGGCGCTAGTGAAAAGGGGATAGACTACCTCGCTGATTGGCTGATACCGATTTTAGGCCACCCCAACGACGACTTTATAATGAATAAGGTTTATTTGATGTGGGTACACTTCTGCACCAACTCCAAACAATTTTATTTACTTGAAAATTGGTTACAGAGGTGTACAGTACATATCGGCATGTAGCTGGAAGTTGTATTTGGGGAGTGGATAACAAAACTGGTCATACTGCTACATGGTTCTAGCTAGCTAGGTACACTCACCAACTGATCCATTCAAAAATAAACTCTTGCATTCCTTTCCTACTGTTACATAATAGCCGTCCCAGCACCTATATTTGTGGCCTTGTGCCAGACTCGGAGAAACCTTAAAGCAAAAATGTATTTCCAATCCTCTGATATTTACTTGGGTGGCCTTTGTAGAATCGGACGAAAAAAGAAATAAAATCTTTTAACGAGATATTGGCGACACAATGACGGGTTTTAAGGAAAATCCAGTCTTTTCGACGACCAATGGTCCTTTGATCTGAAAGGCAGTGAACTCTATTTGACCAGAATGATTCGAAGGAATGGAACATTCTATTCTTTCGAGAACAAACTAGATGGTCCAAGAAAAGAACTTTCGAGAATATTCTTTTGACGGACTATATAAGAAACCAGAGTCAGTTAGAGTCAGGCAGTCAGAAGAGTCAGAAGAGATCAGAAAGAAAAGGCGCTACGTAACACTACTTTCACCAAAAGAGAAAGGGTTAAGGGCTTGAATTGTCCCATGACCAATGGACACATGATGTAGGAAGCCCTGCCTACAAACCTAAAAGGGAGACAATCATATTTAGTTTCCCCAACAATACAGTGAAAAATCATGATGGAAAACAATCATTCAATAATTACCTGGACAGAAGAGGATTACTGGCAATGGGGCACAGGGAAAACTAGATGCTTTTTTTTCTTCGAGGTATAATGAATGGTAATCTGAACATTAGTTACATAAATGAGAGTAATCTCCCCTTGTTTGTTTCACTTTGAGGAAGCCGTTATGTTCGGGTCAACCATTTTCATTTCATCGTAAATCTACACTGAAAATATGAATTTGTTTGAATCAATACAACTACATGTTTTAACACGAAAATATCATAAAATGTGTTGTTAATTGTGCTTGCACATTATTTGAAATGAACTTAATTGTTATTAAGAACACATTTTATGATATTATCAGCTTCCTCAAAGTGAAAGAAACATACTCTCATTTATGTAGCTAATGTTCAGATTACTTAATGAATAAGATAGCCTTTTCATTTTGTACTATAGTGTAGAATGAAAGAACAAAAAAATAAAATAAAAATAAAGACTAATAATACAGGGTTGCAAACACATTCAATAATTACCTGGGCAGAAGAAGATCACATTCAGGATTACTGGCAATGGGACAGAGCACAGGGAAAACTAGATGCTTTTTTTTTTTTTTTTCTCCAAGGTGTTAGGGGCCAGAATTAGGGGCAAGTAATATGCAAAGAACTGTCGCTCTTACCAATGCTTCACACGTTTCACAGAACGCTATTGTGTTCAATCCTTCTCCGTGAACTTTATAGCATTCCTTGCATTCACGCGTTGCTAAGCAACCACAAATTACACATTCTCGGGGACCTGCAGAAAGAGAAAGAAAAAAAAAAAAAAAAAAAAAAAAAAAGAATTATGATATATGGTTGAAAACACTACTGTCGAATTTTATCAGATAAAGCATTGTCCTTATTATTAAATTTATGGCTTATATCGAATTGTCCACTCATAGAACTTTTTCCGATATATATATATATATATATATATATATATATATATATACATACAGTTGCATAGTGGCTAACGTGTTGGATTGTGACATCGTTGCAAATGAGTTCAAACTCCAGTCACACAGTTATGTTCACTTTCGCACTCATACACATCACGTAGGTATGAGTTAAATAGTACCATGAATATTCTTTTAAAAGGATGGCTTTGGCATTAAATAACCCAAGCCATATATATATATATATATATATGAGTAAGAAAAGGTGGAATGAAAACATCACACAATGCTGTTAAAGAAGAAAACAATTTATAATATAATCATAGCTGATACTGATCAATATTTCGATTTTACAAAAATCATCATCAGAGCTCATTCACTCCCGTAGTTGTTTGGGTCGGAGAGGAAAGTCAAAATGAGTTTACAAAACAAAAAAACCTTAATACTGCAAAAAACAAAAGACGTTACAATATTCACCAACGTGGGCATTTCGCGCCATGTATATGTCGGCATGTCTCATGTATATCTTTTGTCAACAAATGTAGCGAATTTTTGAGATGTTGGCAACAAGACGAAACAATTTAAACGGAAGGGGATGGGTGTTAAGAAATGTGACGGTTGGAATTCAAAAGACTTTTAGTAAAGGAATTTTTTACGATTAATTGTTTTTATTATTTAAATTTTATTTTTAAGTTCTGTAATTCATAAATGATTAGATATTTACTGTAATTAGTTTTTATATATAAAGTGAAAAAGTTATGAGCGGAATATGTTAATATGTTAATATATATATATATGTATATATATGTATGTGTAGAAAGTTTGTAGAAAATAAGATATTAAAAGTTTTGCTGACAGAAATCTGTTTCGACCATATGAAAGGTCTTTATCAAAGCAACATTGTAAACGGAAAGACGAAATAAATATATCATTAATCATGAGGCACAGAACGCTCTTGATCAGTACCGGAATTTTCAAAAAATTAAATAAAAAAAATGTGTATTTTATGTTAAAAATAAAATAAATTTTATTTTTAAAAATGATAAGCATTTTTATCATTAAAATTTTTTGTAAATTCCGGTACTGATCGAGAGCGTTCTGTGCCTCGTGATTAATGATATATTTATTTCGTCTTTCTGTTTACAATGTTGCTTTGATAAAGACCTTTCATATGGTCGAAACAGATTTCTGTCAGCAAAACTTTTAACATCTTCTTGTATTTTCTACAAACTTTCTACACATATTGTCGGATTCATATCCATTTTACCTATATATATATATATATATATATATATATATATATATATATATGTAAAAATAGAATTGGAATTGAATCCGACAATATGAGGAAGAATGAATAAATAATAATATTATAATCTTTGTGTACACGATTCAAACTATTATTATCATTAAATAATATTATTTCATTTGTTTATTTAATGATAATAATAGTTTGAATCATGTACACAAAGATAAACTGACCGAAACACATGTGTAAGTGATATTGATTAAATTCATCTTTTATTATCCATTCTGTACTTTCTTTTCTTTATTCATTCTTCCTCATATATATTATATATATATATATATATGTATGTATATATATATATATATATATAGATATGTTTGGGATGGAATATACAACTATTCTCCCTCCGCCCAAAGCTGTAGAGTTTGAACACAAAATCTCTGACTACAACTCAACTATTTTTTGCACCTCTGACTCCAACTCCTCTTTAAGAAATTAAGAAATGTAAAACCATAAGAGTGTGCACAGTATAACTTCACAGACTAAACCAGGGCCATATAAAGTATAGTTTTACCTACCTACTCCAGTTGCCCCTTAATTGTTTGTGTCCATTTATAAGGAGTGTGCACTGTATAACTTTACAAACTAAACTAGGGCGATATAAAATGTACATTCAACTGGAGTTGGGGTCGGTATAGTTTTATTGACTGACTCCAGACCCCATCCTCCAGTTACGGGTAAATAGTAGGGCAGAGTGGGCTCTTTAACCTTGGTATTGGTCTAGGAGAAGGAAAACTGTGAAACTCCACTTAAAAAACTGACAGTGTCACACATCCTGTTCATGCAGAGGGATTGGGTAAATATATATATTTACCAACCCCTCCACACGAGCAGGATGTGACACAAGGTCAATTTCTTAAGCGGAGTTCAACAGGTTTGAATTCAGAGTTTTTCCTTCTCATAGACCGGTTGCCTAACCAAGGTTAAAGAGCCCAGTCTGCCCCTACTATTTACCCATAGCTGGAGGGAGAGTAGGATTCATACCTTTCCCAAGGGTATTAGCACTAAGTGAAATGCAATTACCATGTCCAGGATTTGAACTCGGGGCGACGAGTCCATTTCCAATGACTTTAACCATTACACCATGCACTTCCATGAAACTTTGTATATAAGTATTTCCACTGACTTTTTTTTTTTACCTTTTGATTAAAATTTCCACTAAATTTGATGGTTCATAGTCACAAGTTTTAACCCCCCCCTTTTTTTTCTCGGTACCATTATAATATGTGGCCTACGAAATCATGTCTCTCTTATAGTATGTGGCCTATCATAAAATTCTATTAAATTGGGTAAATATATACTTAGCAACATAAATCCAAGGCACCAGTCATTTTGGTTCTGACGGTTCCAACTTGCAGGAAAAGAGAAATCATTGGATTTTACCTTTTTCAAGAACATCTGTGATATCTAATTGAAGGCTGGGTATAATTCGGTTGTACATTTTGAAATCTTTACCAAATCTTGGCATTTGGAGAATCAAGCAAGAAGGCATCTAAAAAAAGAAAACAAAAAAACAACAAAAAAAAAAGTTGCATAATTAAGGGCTTGGATAATTAAGGGTTGCAAAAACATCAGTTTTGGTAAAAATAAATTATGGGTGAAAAATGTGAGACTACCCGTTCTGCACTTTCAATGCACGATGTCTAGACCCCAAACGTTGTAACACTCTGCGCTGGCCAATTTGAGGGCATGAGTTAGAAACAGTAGTCACAATGATTAAATATAAAAACAAACAACTACAAGTGTTTGTAAACAAGACATGGATGGAAGAAGGGTGTGTGTGATACTTCGCTGTCTATCCAACTGGCTGCTACTGGCTATCTCTACTGGCGACCTTAACACCCCAACGGTCCGGGTTCTAACTGGCTTAGTGCTAGAGTTTAGCTGTGTTTATGTCAAATTCCCCTTCCCCAACCATCTTTTACAGACTACACAGATGGCCAGCACTTAAATCAAATCGCAGACTTCTAGTCGTCATTAACCCTTAAAATTAAAGTAATTAAATATTTTTTCAGACACTATGTCTTCAATATGTCGACCATTAATTTTTCAAAAGAGATTTTCTCATAAAATCCCTTTTGCTTTTAATACCTGGGTGCATAAGATATTATCACTTAGTGGCCTAACTTCATGGTGGTCGTACAAGTCTCTTAAACTTTACGGCCTAATCTTTGGATTCGTAAAAAAAAACAAAAAAAAACACCCCTTTTACTTATGCCTAGCTTTAACCTATTCTCTTTCTTATTCATTTATTTATTCTGACCATGTTCGTCTTCAATCATAGTATCACAAAAAAAAAAAAGAAGGAAATATTTTAGGAAAAATATTTTGAAAGGAAGAATCTGCCTGGAATGCATTGCTGTTTGAATTCCAGCCAGAGAAATTTCCGATGTTAAATGTTTTTTTTTGGGAATTAAAAATATTTTGAAAAGAAGAATCTGGCTAAGAATGCATATTGAATTGTTTGGCTAAAATTCCAACGTACTTATATAATACAATATAACAATATACAATGGAATTAGAATATACAGAAATAAATGACACAACCTGATGATGACCTGAAGATGTGTCACTGTTACTTAATTAGGGGTCTTGGATAATCAAGGGTTTCAAAAGAATCAGTTTTTGTTTGTTTGTTTTACGGCATATCAACCTCGGTGGGTCATTTAATGCTGGCAAAGTTTTGAAAGATTTGTTGTGATAGTTTGGAAGAAAATTTTTTTAAACTCAATTTTTTTTTGTTAACAGATTTTCTATTTACCTCATAGATGATAATCCATAACAGGTACTACCACTCCAGGTCAGAGTGGACCTGGGAGTAATTATGATGAAGAGGTGCTATACATTCCCCAGCCCCCCCAAAACTGGAACCTCACCATCAGTTAGAGTTTTAACACGAAAATATCATAAAATGTGTTACAATAATAATAGGTTCATTTAAAATAATGCGCAAGCACAATTAACAACACATTTTATGATATTTTTGTGTTAAAACATGCAGTTGTATTGATTCCAACAAATTTGTATTTTCAGTGTAGATTTATGGTGAAATGAAAATGTCCGACCAAAACATAACAGCTTCCTCAAAGTGAAGTAAACAAGGGGAGGTTACTCTCATTTATGTAACTAATGTTCAGATTATCACACAAGGTTGTAAGTATGGGGTATTCCAATAAGTGACCCCCCCCCCAAAAAAAAAAAAATGGCTGTGTAGTATTGATATATTTACCTTGGAGAGTTTTATATTAGATTGTAAGAAGGACAACTCAAATAATTGCTGTATAGTTGGTAGGACAAGTTTCTCCTCTGTCATTTCAAGAAATAGCTGATAGGAATATGATTGTTGTGAGGAGCTGCAAAAAAAATAAAAAAATTTCTTTAAATAAAAAAAAAAAAAAAAAAATGACTCAAACATATTTCTTAAGAAAAGAAAACAAAAAAACCCCTAATTTTTGAAATTAATCTGACAATATGTGAAGAAAATGTTTTCAAAAATATAACAGTATAACACTGTAGTGGTGTTATGGATTGACTGGCAATATCTCATTAGATAGTTGAAAAAAAAAAAAAAATTTTGGATATAAAAATAACAATTGTTTTTTTAGAGTCGTACAAGCGACTTAGATCAGAGTATAAGTCCGTGGTGGGGTAAAGTCAACACAAGATAAGAAAAATTTATCTGAATAATTTTGAACAAAAGAAATTCTAATGGCAGAAATAGGTTGATATAAAATGAATGGCTGTTTTATACATATGTTATCATATTGTCATTTACGTGAGGACTGCATAAGAAAATTTATTCAACAAAGACATTTTAAAGATTAAATCTTATAAATGTTGATTTAGTTAAGAATAATAATTTGGCGGGTAATCTCTTCGACCAATTCCTGGGAATTATCATAGCAACTGACAGATAAGTCTGGCACAAGACCATTTATACAATAACAAAAATATTATCAGGTGCCTCACCAATCAGGAAACTGGGGCAGAGACTTGTTGCCCCCCTCCGAGATGTGTAACCCAAGGCCATGATTTTGATTGGCTGTCCAATCAAATGCGACCGTGTGGGTGGGGTTTCATACACCTCCTGATGTTTACATTGTAGGGCCATTGGTCTGGCATTTCTATTGGCTGGCCAATCAGAGCCCTGGATTCAGGGGTTTGGAACCCATAAAAGAGGTCCCAAAAGGGTTCCAGGCAGATTGGAGAGCTGGTTCTTGACCAGATTGATAGCTCTGTCTCACAGCCCTTGTCGCCGTCTTTGCTTTGTCATCTTGTTACTCAAAGTCCTGAATTTGAATCAGAACTCAACATATATCGCCATCAGTCCACAAAATTCCGATTCAACTTCAACTTCGATACCCCTTTGTGGTTGTATATCATTTTTATCACTGTATAATTAATAAAGGTCTTTTATTGTTAAAAACGTGTTCGTATTAATTGTGGAACAACATTGGTAAATTTGGTCACTTTCAGGTACAGCCCGAAACAAGCATATTGATACATTTGGTGCCTTCCCGCAGGACGGCATAGTATTACATTTGGACCCGGAGAGTGTGGTTTTACATTTGGTTACCACGGCGAGGATAGTATAGTATTACATTTGGTCCCGTGACCAGACCATAGTATTACATTTGGTCCCGTGACCAGACCATAGTATTACATTTGGACCCGCGGAGAGTGTGGTTTTACATTTGGTTACCACGGCGAGGATAGTATTACATTTGTCCCATGACCAGACCATAGTATTACATTTGGTCCCGTGACCAGACCATAGTATTACATTTGGCACCCCGACCAGCATAGTATTACAACAGACACAGGATGTTACGATCAAAGGAAAATTTTTATATGTCAATACTTAAGTATGTTGGTTTATGATAAACCATCATCAGGACAATGCAAGAGAAATTTTTGTAAGGGAGAAAAATGAAAAATGTTAAGTGTATGGTGAATTTTTTCATTTTTCTCCCTTACTTACAAAAATTTCTTTTGCATTGTCCTGTTGGGTAGGATGAGGAAAAAACTAGAGAAAAAACTCAAAAATGAAAAAAAAAATGTCCGAGGAGACAGATTTGGAGTAAGTTGAATTGTTGACGTACCTGAGTTGTAAGAGAGGGTCGGCTCTCATTACTTGGCCAAAAAGGCAATTAAGAAGTTCTTCCGGGTCTGCAAACAAAGAGAGGGGAGAAAAAAAAAATATTCAGTAAAAACACAAATTATATTCATATGAGAAGACATTGTCATAAATTGTACTGATAAAAAGTGCACTGAATTATTTGATATATAAAATTGTTGGCTAAAAGCCATATCAAATAAACACATCGTTTGTTTACTTACTCTCATACTGTCGTGTAGCAAGTCAATAAAAAGTGGAATATAAATAAGTTCAAAACAAATCTGGAAATGGCCAGCTAGTGTAATGTTTAGAGTCTCCGCCTGTCAGCTTGGCAGTCGAGTGACACATGGAGCAATCTCCCATGTCTATAACCTTGCTGATGAGACCTAATAGGTTGAAATGTACATTCAGGGATTGACATTTTCTCGATTTGTTTAGCCTTACATTTGAACATATATGCCCGCCTAAATTCATTAATTATTAACTAATTAATTTTCAAAATTAGGTATGACTTCAATTAAGCACATATCCTCCAAAAATTGTTGGCTAAAAGCCATATCAAATAAACACATTGTTTGTTTACTTACTCTCATATATATATATATATATATATACATACACACACATATGAGGTAAAAGGAAAAGTGAACAAAAAATAATGACTCTAACAAGTCCAAGTAGGAGAGAAATAATTTGTCCATACTGTCGGATTTTACTCCAACCCTCCTATCTTCACATATATATATATATATGTATACACACACACACACATACAAAATGTGTCATAAATGTATCGAGATTGAAGCTGTATTTACCAAGATAGAAATGAACAATGAATAGAACATTAATTCTTTTTAGAATACAAGGTGTGTCAAAAGTCTTGATACTTTTTTTGACACACCTTGTATAAACACACATATATATATATATATATATATATATATATATATATTGCAGAAATAGAGGAATTATATTATTGATTAGATTAAATTACCACAACCAGAAAACTTGGCAAACATCATGTGCAACATGTGGAACACTGGACGGCTGTTTTCACCTTATTAGGTCTCATCAGCAGTGGTGGAGATTTATGCTCAGATTTGTTTATCAATAGATCTTCAAGTCTCACCAATGTATTGTTTATCATTTTTAATAACTCGTATGGCTTTGTTTTACTTATACTGCTACTCCTATTAAAACTCATAAAACTGGTTGAGATTGACAACAGGGGTCACAATTCTATTTACCTTTTTCTTCGTTCATCATCCCAGGCATGGACCCAATTTTGTCCAGCAAAGCCCGTAACTTCATGACTTTATCTGCTCGGACGTAATTATATCTACAAAACAAGAAAAAAAAAAGAATATATACTTTAAATATACGCTCCTACATTTGGGGCACTGGTGGTTGTCGTCAGTGATGTAATCTACAGGGTTCATTGGGAAGTTTCGGGTCTTCCAACATCAGACTTCCCTCGCCCTGCTGACCCTATCAGAGGTGATCAAACTCTGGTACAACCACCAACAATAGCCGCTAAAAGACCTTTGACAAAAAAATTCTTTTTTTTTTTTGACGGTTGTAGAACTCTATCCCATTTAAATACAAAGCACCGCGCATCTGATTGGTTGTTAGTAACAGCCAATCAGATGAGCGGTACCCCATATTTAAAGGGATACGTAGCCAGAAACACTTTTCTCCGTACGGATTACGAGGTTTAGATGATTAGGAAAGTCAACCCTTCTTTAATAATAAGAGAGGAATCATTTTAATGATTTGTTTTACATTTTTTTTTCAAATTTTTATTTTAGATTTTATCTATATACCATTTTGTACAATTTTTATATATATATATATATATATATATATATATATATATATCAGTTTCCAACTAAAAAAAGAATTCAAGAAGAATGACAAATGCTAAGAGAAAGAAATAAAAAAAATCAAATATATCACAAAATAAAGCTATATTCTTCCATTTTTCAAGATTGTTTAAAAAAAAAATACCTGCCTTGGTAGGAGCGGCATCCCATTGTGGTGTAATGGTTAGGAAGTGTGCTGTAATGATCAGCACTCATGGCTGGTGCTTTAGAATATACCGACTGTACCTGTGTAGAGGGGTAAAACCTCCCGCCAACGGGGCCACCTGTTGGCTGTGGTTAGAGACTGGTGATGCTTAAGAATGGAATCCTTGTGGCTGAACAGTCTATGACATACAACACTCCATTTTAAATTATGTGGACTGATTTTGTTTCACGGCATATCAACCACAGTGGGTTATTTAATGCCGGCAAAGTCTTGTAGATCCATGATTACTGTATTTGCACACACTTATATCTTATCTAATACAAACAATTTGCAGTTATATGATATCGAGTATTCCTATCTAATACAAATAAGTACTGTATTTAACGGCATATATATATTTACCAACCCCTCCGCACAAGCAGGATGCGACACAAGGTCAATTTCTTAAGCGGAGTTCAACAGGTTTTAATTCAGAGTTTTCCTTCTCCTAGACCGGTTACCTAGCCAAGGTTATAGAGCCCAGTCTGCCCTGCTATTTACCCATAGCTGGAGAGAGAGTAGGATTCATACCTTTCCCAACGGTATTAGCGCTATGTGAAATTCAAACAGCTTCGTCAAGGAATTGAACTCGGATTGACGACTCTAACCATTAGACCACGCCATTTAACGGTATATAAGATGCACCCCTAATTGTGCAGGTCAGGTTCAGGAAAAAAAAAAGTATTATTGAAAACAGTCTAGCTGTGCATTACACAAGCAGAAACATAGTAATAAAATAAGGATGCATGGAGTTTAGTGTAAGTAAAAGTACTGAGCGTAAGCTGGGTTAGTGAGTATCATAGAGAAGATTAACCTAGGCCTACGGGAGGTCTCAAACTTCACCTACGATGTATAAGACGCAAGGCAATTTTTTGAGCCAAAATTTTGGAAAAAAGTGCATCCTATATGCTGTAAAATATGATATTTGCCTGTTATTATTATCCCACCAATTCCTGAAATCCACTGAGTAATTCTCTTTGGATCCTTTTGGCAAAATTGGCTGAAAAATTCAATTCTATTGTCTCTTGATAAATTACAATTCAGGATTTAAAAAAAAATTTTATTGTCTAAACTAAAAAACTGTAGAATGCTCTTTATTTTTAGATGATTTATTCCAAGCAAAAGTAAACTTGTGAATTAAAAGCTTTGCAATGTAAAAATTAAAACTATTTTTAAGTAGAATTTTTTTTTTTCTTTTCTTTTTTTTTTTTTTGTAAAAATTTATTTCTCTTTTTTTTTCCTATTTGAGGAAAAATCTTAATTTTAATTTTGTCTATCAATAACAATTTTTTAACATTGAAGACTTCAGTTTATTATCGACATTAAAAAGAAAACCCTTTCGTTCATTTTATTATCTATTAAAATCTGCCAGCCTTCCTAACTTCGTTAACCTTTTGATATTTCTATGCACACACACATCCATATACATACATATACACATAGATTGAAAATGTTATATAGCTGTCTCTTTACATAGCTGGTATATATAACCTTGGCTGTATACATCTTAATCTCGCCTAGTTTACTTGTCTTGTAGCTTAGGCTGGTAACTGTCTAATGGTCAATCCTCTGCTATCTGGATGGTTTATCTTCTTAAGATGTTATTGAGATGTCTTGTGCTGTCATTAGTTTTTAGTGACAACTCAAAACATTTCTTTAGTGAATTTACACTTCATTTAAGCTCTCATATCTGTACCACTCAACCCGCATGGTGAAACTAACTAACCGCTGGCCATTATGTCTTCATTTGGCAGCACCAGTCAGAGACTATCCAACTAAAACTCCTTCCCACGGTTCAAACTCTGAACAAGAAGAGAAGGGTCAAAATAAGGTTACGAGATATCCATCAAAATCTCTAACCATGGTTAACTGTTAGGTTTAAATTCAAATAATATTCTCTACACTAACTGTACATAATTGATAGTACAACCATCAATTAAGCAACAAAAAGAAGATAAAAAATTTCATGGTTAACTGTTAGGTTTAAATTCAAATAATATTCTCTAGCTAACCACAGGTTATTGGGTCTTCAGTCATCAGTGGCCAGCAAGAGATTGCCTAACTAAACTCCTTCCCAGGTTCAAACACTGAACAGGAAGATAGGGGTCAAAATAAGGTTATGAGACGTCCATCAAAATCTAACTGTTGGGTTTAAATTCAAATAATATTCTCTACACTAACTGTACATAATTGATAGTACAACCATCAATTAAGCAACAAAAAGAAGATAAAAAATTTCTTCAAATTACTTTCGAAGAGGATAAACGATTCCTTCTGCCAGCGTCTTCTGTACTTCCTCATATTCGTTAACATCCCCTTTGGTCTTTTCTCGGAAGAAAATATTGTCCATCACAGTCGTGAAGTAGAACATGCTGAAAAGGACGACGTCTAGGTAACACGAATTGTGGTGTCCCTGGATCCCTTTATTTTTCCCACAGAGTAAATCATGATCAAATTCCTGTGGGGGTTGGACCACCTCGGATATGTCAGGAGTTTTCAGATCTCCAAAGCCTGCGAAAACGAAAACAAAAAAAAAAAAAAAAAAAAATTAATGGAAAATTTTAATTGAGGAAAATAAACTTTTCTTCTTTAAACTGTAAAATTAAATCAAGTAGAAATTAACTAAATTGTCCGTTTTTTTTTTTGTAGAAATGTAGATAGAACATTGAAAATTTATCAAAACTTAGCTAGCTCACAGGTTTCAGCACCATCGAAGCTGCCAATTATTACATCGAATGTGTCTTGTGTTTGTTTCTTTGTCAAACAATAGTGATTTTCAGCTGTGTTTAATAGTTTTTAGTAGGTTGTTCTTTTAATGCATTTATTAGTTAAGGTTAAATCCTTATATCATATAGTTTGTAAAAAATATGAACACAGCACAACACTTTTACAGACTATTTCCAATATATTGACGATGTCTTATTTATATATCTATTAATAATGGAGATTTGGTCTCTATTTGTCTGTAACCAAAACTACATCACTGCTTATGTCAAAATTACCCAAAATTGTCAAATATAGAATAAAGAACAATCTTATTTGAATTTAACTGTGAGGAACTTCATTTTATTAGAAAGAAAACATATTTATTTGAATTTTGACAGGAAAACTATTTTCATGTCTATTATTAAAAAATATAAGATTTCCAAGGTCTGTTTACATTTTTTTTATGAAAGAGTGTGGCAAAAATCCTTTTACATACTTTCGGACATTGATAAAATCGAGATAATATTTTTAAAAAATTATTTTTTTACAACTAAAATTAAGATATTTGTTCAATTCTAATAATATTTTTTAGAATTATGTAAAATTGAGTGTATTTTTTAAAAAGTATTGTTGTCTGTTGTAAAACAAAACAAACTCCCACCCCCTTAGACAATATCTTTCAAAAATTAATTTTTACACCGCCCAGAGGGCGTTTTTGTTTTGCTAGTCCATGTAATAACGACTTAACACAAATAGTAGATCATTTAAATAAAATTGAACAAACTATTGACTTAACATACAAGTTAGAATATAATAATATTAATTAATAACAACAATCGTTTAGAATTTAAAGTTTACCACAAAACCATATATATATATATATATATATATATATATATATTAAGAACATTGCAAAAATAAAGACAATAGTTTTTTCCGTTAAGATAGAGACAGTAATACAAAACATTGGTAATCTCAGAATTAGAGAAAGTTTATTAATAGCCTAATTAGGTCCTAGTATAAACAATAGATTAGAGCTAAACACTGAATACATAATTAATTAAAATACACGTTCCTCACAGTATATAGTACATAGTATGTACATTTCATTATACATATATCAAATGAATATTACATAAATATATAAATAGATGAAAATAATAAAATTGAAATTGAATGAACAGCTAAATGTCCATCACGGCTTTGCACGTGATGTTTAAAAAAAAAAGAACACCACGAAACGCGTGTTTATAACATAAAAAAAAATTATGACCAAAAAAAATAAAAAACGCGTCCATTTCCGAAAATCGTCTCTGAAGATAAAGTTTTACTTTGAAATCGATAAGACAAAAAATAACATCTTTTTTTTTAATTTTTTTTTTTACTTGCATTGTAATTGCTTTCAAATTAATACATTATAATATATTAAGAAATTTGAAAAAACAAGTGTTCTAAAAATAAGATGAATTTATTTATTGACGCTTAAATGTTTCTTTAAACCTTCATCAGGATGTATTATGGGGTGAAGAAATTGATGAATGTATTATAGATGACAGGAGATAAAAATTTTTTTTTATCTCCTGTCATCTATAAAACATCCATCAATTTTTTCACCCCATCGTCGATAAATAAAGTCATCACACTTGTTTTTTCAAATTTCTTAATATTGTCAGATTTATTTCCATATTTACTCCCATATATATATATATATATATATATATATATAAGTATAGATAAAAGGATATGAAAACACACAATACTGTTAAAATGAAAATATATTTTATATCATATTCATAGCTAATATTGAACAATATTTCGATTTATAAAAATCATCTTCAGAGCTTGTTTTTAATCAGGACTCATTGAGAGAGAAGCAGAAAATGATTTAAATTCAAAACGAAAAACATTGACGTTCCAAAAAGTGTATCACTACTGTTTAACTCCACATGGAATAATCCTCATTACCAAGATTACCAAGATATATATATATTTGGGAATAAAAGGCCTTAAATACCATGGGTATCGTGGTTATGGACCATTTCCACTTGCGAGTATGCCCACGAGATTCTTCAGACCACTGATATCTTTTATTTAGACAGGCATATATATATATATATATATATATATATATATATCTTATTATAATGGAGATTGTGTGTTTTTCTGTCTGTAACCGAAACTATATTCCTACTCAAGTCACAATTCTCTTAGTTATAGACATCACATTCTCCATGATTTTATTTTTATTTAACCTCAATTATTAATAAAATTGTCATACATTATTAATACTGTTAACTATGTCTACATATTGACAACATGCAATTATATTTATATATACAACAAAATAGCGGTTTACAGTCTGAACGGGAAGGCTAATTTGCATATTAATATTAAAAAATCGAATTTAATAAATATGTGCTTAGTATTATTGATTTTTAACTGTTTGGTTTTATTTTAATGAATATAAGCAAAAATCTCTTAAATGAATCTTAAATGAAATCCATTAACAAGATAAAATAACTGTCATTTTATTCTTTACTTCCTCTTATAACTAAATACTTAAATTAGAAAAAGTAACAATGAAAGACGAGAGTGATGGAAGAGTAAGTTTCAGTTGTTCCATTTTTTATTATACTCCTTCTGTTTCAAATCTTTTATTATACCCCTCTGTTTCAAATCTGTTTATCTGTATTCTTATTTAGTTTCATTTGCCTTTCTAATTTAATACAATATTTTATTACATTAACACTTAAATACTTGCACCCTACGGAGGGTGCATATATTTGCTAGTATATACTAAATACATAAATAAACCATACACATATACTTACCAAGGGTTGATCTTTTTTCACCCTCATCAAAACGCCGATCCCTTTTACACTTGTGAAGATGAATGAAGAAACCTTTGCCAGGTGGACATTCAAATACCCTTTTCTCTTCAAAATAGCCTTCATTGCCAGAAAGTATTTCCTCCTCCTAGAAAAGGACAGGGGAAAAAAAAAAATGCTTAAATTTTTAGATTCACAACCGAAAAAAAAAAAAAAAAAAAAAAAAATTGGTGAAAAAAAAAAAAAAAAAATCCACAACCAAAAACAGTTTTAATAAATTAAAAAGAGGTTATCTATTCTAATAAAAATAAAAACATAGATAAATATCAGAAAAAAATTATCTTCCTAGTCTTAAAAAAACATTCCATCTCTTTCAAAGAGAAACAGTTTTAATTCTAAGTTCGTTTTTGATCCGAGATAATAAAAAAAAGATCCATATTTTTCCTTCCATTAAGCACAAGAGCTGTTCACATCTTTGATTAAAGAAACAATTTCACTTTTAATATGTTGTGTGTAAAAGATTAAATAAAATGAATGTAGAGTTGGTAATTAAGAGTTAACCAATTACAAACAAATGTTTGTTTGGTTTGTTTTGTTTTGCGGCATATCAACCTCAGTGGGTCATTTAATGCCGATAAAGTTTTGAAATAAACCAATTCTTAATGGATAATACAATTTAAAAAAAAATACATTTTTCTATTTAACCCATAGATGGGACCCTAACAGGTACTACCACTCCGAGTCAGAGTGGACCAGGGAGCAATGGTGATGAAGGGGTGCTCCACATTCCCCCAAACCTCCAAAACTGGAACCTCACCATCAGAGAGTTAAACAAATGTTTGGTTGGTATGCATTCAAACTGCTTCATCTAAGTGGGCGGTGACAAACTTTTCATATTCATCATTTGGAGTATTGTAACGTGGTGGTGGTGGCGATATATTCACAGTACCACAAGCGATATACGTGACGTTCTAATATCGATATATGTTGTATAGCGGGTCTTGTCAACGTGCCTCCAAATTCACGACACTAAAAAGGTGTTTGGCACGTGGCGGTCATCTTGTCGATAAAAAAGTACAACGCGAGAAATGTATCGTCACAAGCTGCTTAGCTTTTATTTCCAGGCTCGTCTTGTGCGTCTCGTGGGTTGTGTCATGGAAGAAGAAAGGCAGAGAGAAAGAGAGAGAGAACACTGTAGATTACTGTGATCCCACAAGGGACCCAAGGCTCGGTCCGTACCCTACGACGCCGGAAAGTAAAAAGAGGCCGATCTTCTTCTTCGTCGTTCCACGTCACTACGCGACTTCCGGTTCCGGTCAACACCCGAAACTTCCGGTTGACATTCAATTCTCCATTTGTCACGCCCCGGTCAAATCATCGTTCATCACTCCATGCTTTTTTAAAGCCTCCACCTTGTCTCATTTCTTCTTCCTCCTTTTTCTATAGTAGGACTCACAAAACTCAGGACCTTCATTATCTCGTTACAGTATGTCTTTCTGATTACATACACTCACATACATATGTATATATGCACAAGCTCAAATATATATATGTATACACACATGCATTCACACTCACATATATACATATATATATATATATATATATATATATATATATATATAATTCTCTTCGAACATATCAAAAATTCTCCGTTTTTCTTCAACAAATTTTTTCATTCAAAATAAAATTTCACTCTGATGAAGGTCGAATTTTTCTCTGTGTATGGAATATTTTTACATTTTTCAATTATTATTATTTCATTTCATTTGTTTATTTAATGATAATAATAGTTTGAATCGTGTACACAAAGATAAACTGACCGAAACACATGTGTAAGTGATATTGATTAAATTCATCTTTTATTATCCATTCTGTAGATTGCATATATCACTATAAGCGAGTGAGGACTAGTAATATCGTATAGATTCAAGGATTATTAGTTTATTTCAGTGTATACCCAGGTGTGTATATTTAATGAGATGATTCTGTGAACGGTAGATACTCTTTTAGATTCAGCCCACCCCACCAAAAAAAAATTCAAATTCACAACCAAAAACAGAAGAATTTTTACAAATAAAAAAAATTAAACAATTAAAAAAAAAAAAAATGTATAATTTTATAATAATAAATGAACTGGTTTAGTTCAATCAGTAGAACACCCGCCTAGGCAATTGCAAGATTCCTAATTCGATACCGGTCCCTGCCAACTCAGGGCATAAGTAGCACAGATTGGGTATTCTGATCTGTGCGGTAAAGTGGGGAACTGACAATGGCTGTGGTGCTCCACCTCAGCAAATACAATTTCCTTGGTTTAGTGCTTGCGAAACAGGGACAGACTGCACCTACCATCAGCTCCTCACTTTACTGTACAGATCCCTGTGCTACTCATACACTGGGTTGGTGAGGACCGTTATCGAACCTGGAACCTTGTGGTTCCTAGTTGAACACACTACTGACTGAGGTAAACCGGTTTTAATATAATGAAATATATTAAATTAGAAAGACTAATAAAATTAAATAAGAACATATTTAAAAAGATTTATCTTAATTATATTTGAAGTAGTTTTAATTCGCAATATCCAATTTTTCAGGCAACAAAAAAATAAAATAAAAGCTACAAAAAAAAAAAAAAAAAAAAAAAAGGGCAACAAAAAAAAAAAAAAAAATAAAAGCTACAAAAATGCAACAAAAAAAAAAAAAAAAAAAAAAAAAAAACAAAAAAAACAAAACAAAAAAAAAAAAAAAAAAAAAAAAAAAAAAAGACAAAAAAAACTTACCATTTCCAAACCAACAATCCATCCCAATTTCTCGTGATTGCACATCCATCGGATCACACCATACAAAAGTTTGTCCTTGGATGAAACCTCCACCATGGAACCAACTTCCAAGGTGTGGTCAATTTCTTGATTCTCTCGACTTAGGGGTACCACGGTTGGTCCGTTATTTGAAAAGAGCTGAAGTTTCTCAAATTGATGCTGCTCGTAGGGTGCCGTTGAAGAGAGAACTTCTAACAGAAAATAAAACATGAAATGTTAAATATATATATATATATATGTATATTTTTTTCTTCCAAGCTGGAGCCGTGTCAGTATTATTGTATGGTTTCACTACCAGGACTTTAATGAAACACTTGGAGTAAAACGCTAGATGGGAACTACACACGGAGGTTGCCTGCTGTCTTGAACACATCCTGGAAGTAGCACTCCATACAAAAGCAGCTATACGGTCATATAAGAAGTACGAAGGCTATCCAACAGTGTTATTATAATGGGGTCACTCCTGTGAGCTATTTCTCTCTACACATGTAGTTCTAACGTGGGTTTTGAAATAAAGATCTAATTTTTGGTATCAGTACTTAATAGACCAATAGACATTTTCAGATTCAGAATGCAACTAGCTCAAAGAAAAACTAGAATTCCCGGACGTTTTTTGAAGAGAAAGTTGGTGAATAGCCTAAACCAGGTAATAAGAAGTAAGAATGCTATGCAACAACTCCTCACCTCCATTGGACCAAGTATCCAATAGGCACCCCAGCTAGGAGCTGTTTTGAAAAGAACACCTTTTGCTTTTCACCGTACACTTCGGGTTGTGGTTGTGGTACGAGAGGCGCATGGAAAATAAACTTTATAAATTGTGTGATACCATTTCCGAACAACATCCTATTATTTAAATAAACATAAAAAATATTTTGTAAATAAAAACTATTTTCATTTAAATAAACATATCTGCTTTTATCTTCTGATTAAATAAAAACTATTTTAATATAAAAACGTGTCTTTCATTTAAAGTTTTATAACTAGAAAAAATTTCCTATTGAATTAACAACAACATGAAATAACAAATTTAAAAAAATTAAAATCGAAAACTATTTTAATATAAAAACGTGCCTTTGGGTTGTAAATATACATGAACAAACTTTAAAAAATCTTACAGTGAAATTCTAATGCAAAAAAAAAAAAAAAAAAAAAAAAAAAAATTGTTTGTCGTTGGTAAAAAAAACAACCGGGAGTTTACGGTGAAAAGCAAAAGGCGTTCTTTTCAAAACAGCTCCCATATGGGGTGCTTATTGAATACCTGGTCCCTTCATTTACCATACTTACCTTTGTAAAAACATCAGAAAAATAGATACTGATGATTCTATCAAAGGGATTTTACTAGAATTCCCGGACGTTTTTTGAAGAGAAAGTTGGTGAATAGCCTAAGTAAGGGCCTAAGTGGAGTGTTGCATGGTGGCCTAAAAGAGCTCCCCACCTCCATTTACCACACTTACCTTTGTGTTCATCATGTAATCTGTCTAATCCTTCACTTATGGGAAGTTCATTTTCTTGAGGGAGTCTGGACATGTAGGTGTAATTTTTGTAGATACTTGAATGATCATTGGTGTTGGAGAATAAGTAATGGGTGGAAAGAGGTAGATTTTCTAGAGAAATAAAGAAAAAAAAGAAAATTATATATACTAGCAAATATATGCACCCTCCGTAGGGTGCAAGTATTTAAGTTTTAATGTAATAGAATATATTAAATTAGAAAGGCTAATGAAACTAAATAAGAATGCAGATAAAATGATTTGAAACAGAGGGGTGTATAATCGAAAAATAGAACAACTGAAACTTACACTTCTATCACTCTCGTCTTTCATTACTAAATTTTCCTAATTTAATAACTTAGTTAAAATAGGAAGTAAAGAATAAAATCAGAATTATTTCTTCTTGTTAATTGATTTCTTTTAAGATTTATTGTAGAGATTTTTGATCATATTCATTAAAATAAAAACCATACGATTAAAAATCAATAATACTAAGCACATATTTATTAAAATCAAATTTTTAATTTCAATATGCAAATAAGCCTTCCTGTTCACACTGTAAACTGCTATTTTAGTGTATATATAAATACAATTGCATATTATTCATTTGTAGATATGATTAACAGTATTAATAATATAAAACAATTTTATTAGAAATTGAGGTTTAAATAAAAATAAAATCATGAAGAATGTGACGTAAATAACAAAGGGAATTGTGACTCGAGTAGTGATATAGTTTCGGTTACAGACAGAAAAGCAAACAATCTCCATTATAATAAGATTAAGAATAATCAAACTAAGTTTCAATTACCATCGAATTGGTAAGACATAGCAACAAGCGGTTGTAACTTAATACAAACCCGTCTCGTTGCAATTCTACTGCAGAATGACAGGGTATTTATACCTCACCCAATGTCACTCCAACCCCTAAGCCAATGCCATCAAAAATCCCCCGTGCATTATCAAGATTGCTCCCCTGTAATTGGCCAGGTCGAAAGGAACTAATTCCCTCTTAAAGGCCACTACGCCCGTGCAATGAGGGGGGGGGGAAGGGGAGATGAAGAATAATCAAACTAAGTTCCAATTACCGTCGAATTGGTAAGAACCCGTTTCATTGCAATTCTACTGCAGAATGACAGGGTATTTATAAAAAGTAAAAGTAAAGTCGTCGGGGCGGCCTAATGTTGGTATCAGCCAGACAGCAAGGGAGTCTATCCCCTTTTCACTAGTGCTAGACCAAGGAGATTATTTTAGCATCAGAAGTGGAGCGCCACACCTACCATCAGCTCCTTACTTTACCGCACAGATCCCTGTGCTACTCATACGCTGAGTTGGCGAGGGCCGGTATCGAACTAGGAACCTTGTGGTTTCTAGCCGAACGCTCTACCGACTGAGCTATAAAACTCCACAATATCATTGAAACCAAGCAGCCAATCAGAACTAGTGAAAAGAGGATAGACTCCCTCGCTGATTGGCTGATACCGACTTTAGGGCATGCCGACTACTTATACATATCAAGTGTTTCAAGCAATTATATGGTTACAGCTAAATAATAATAATGATAATGATAATAATAATAATGATAATAATAATAATGTGTAAACAATTATAGCTTCAAGTGACTATTTTTAATACAAATAATAATCAAACTAAGTTCCAATTACCGTCGAATTGGTAAGACACGGCCACAAGCGGTTGTAACTTAATACAAACCCGTCTCGTCGCATTTCTACTGCAGAATGACAGAGTATTTATAAAACTCCACAATATCATTGAAACCAAGCAGCCAATCAGAACTCAAGGAATGGAATCACCCAAATGCATGAATGGATCATTCTTGATTTCTATAAATACCAACTGTCTTGGACACTGCTTCAGTTGTGCTTAGCTAGTTGCTGTTATTCAAACCAACAGTAGACTAACTGATCTCAATAATATAGACTAACAAGAATATGCACCCTCCGGGCATAAGTATTGTAAAAAATATATCTAAGGTAGGTGGGTTGTCTCCCTTGGTCGGTGTGCCTCTTTTCAAACCAACCAATCACAGGCCTGCAAACTTTAGCAGCAAAATTGAAAATAAGAATTCACTCTCTTTACAACTATCATCTCTTGAAGTCGGACGTGAAATATGACGCTCCCTATATTCAGCAGAGAGCCATAGTAGGTACAATAAATGGTAATCTGAACATTAGCTACATAAATGAGAGTAACTTCCCCTTGTTTGTTTCACTTTGAGGAAGCTGTTTGTTTTGGTCGGCCATTGTCATTTCACCGTAAATCTACACTGAAAATACAAATTTTTCGAATCAATACAACCTCATCAAAATATCATAAAATGTGTTCTTAATTGTGCTTGTGCATTATTTGAAATTAACTTAACACATTTTATATTTTCGTGTTAAAACATGCAGTTGTATTGATTCGAACAAATTTGTATTTTCAGTGTAGATTTACAGTGAAAATGGCCAACCAAAACAAACGGCTTCCTCAAAGTGAAACAAACAAGGAGAAGTTACTCTCATTTATGTAGCTAATGTTCAGATTAGCCCAATAACTTACCAACCTTACAAGGACTCTGTTAAGTGGAATTGTATACTTATATTTATATAATTAACATCTCCCACAGACAATACTATTGTTTGCAACCCACAATTATTTCAAAAGTAATTTCTTGTTTGTGTAAGTATATTAATACATGTTATTTGAAATTCCATGTTGTGTTCATGTGTTTTCTGTTTTTAACTCCTGTTTTTTTCTTAATTGGTCTCTATATAAAATCCTTCATAGGATTGATTTTAATACTTTGGAGAATGAAACCCAAGTAATTATTTATTAAACCCAGTTTTGTTAAAACCAGAATGCAAATTAACCAAAATGAAAATTATACAAGCAAGAATATGCACCCTTCGAGCATAATTATTTAAGTTTTTTTAAAATAAGAACGCATATAAAAAGATTACACTTATTTTAATTATATTTTAATTGGTTTCTATATAAAATCATTCATAGGATTGATTTTTTTTTTAGGAACACTAATGAGAAAGGGAGAAAACAGGAGTAAGTAAGAATATGAAGAAAATATTTTATTAAATTAAAAATATCGCAGAGAATTCGTATATTATAATGTTTGTTTTTTTAGGAAATGCTTTTTGTTTACATTTAAAATATTGTTTAAAAAAAATGTAATCTTAAACTTGTTTTTAAAACAATTTTATTTTAGAGAGACACGGAAGAGAGAGAGAGAGAGAGAGAGAGGGAGAAAGAGACTGGGTGAAAGAGAGTACTGAGCCTGTTGAGTTAAAGTGAAATGTATTAGTCTAATTCATTTCCTTTTTGACCCAATTTTTCCATACTTTATTTTTTCCTTACTATGAAAAGTACTAGAAATTGGTTAATTTTGTTTAATTATTAAATTATATCACTTAATTAGTAAAATTCAAAAAATAAATTTTGTGTGTTTCTTAGTTAGAAACACATTAATGTGTCTGTGAGATTTCAAATCAGAATGACATCTCTTTTTGGAGTTATAAGTTGACACATACATACCAGAAACATTCTTTTATATATATAGATGAAAAAAAAGAAAAAATTATATATTCTTATACAATTCCAGTGTGTAGTTGTATCTTTGTCTGTCTGGCCAGACTCCTGTCATAAAAGTCATTATGGATTAGTTCATTATTTATATGAATTTGATATGAAGCTTAATAATTTGTATTATTTAGATTTTTCGGACTGTTCACCTCATCGTTAATGTTATATACACAATGTTTGACAAGAAACACCTGAAAAAGGTTTGGTTTAGTTTGTTTTGTTTTATGGCATATCAACCTCAGTGGGTCATTTAATGCCGACAAAGTTTTGAAATAAATTCATTTTTAATGGATACTCAATTTTTTTATAAATACATTTTTCTATTTAATCCATAGATGGGACCCTAACAGGTACTACCACTCTGGGTCAGAGTGGACCAGGGAGCAATGGTGATGAAGGGGTGCTCCACATTCCCCAAGCCTCCAGAACTGGAACCTCACCATCAGATAGAGTTTAACGTCATTCCCAGGACATGTAGACCCTCAGCCACTACCTTCTAGCACCGATATGATAAAGAGGGTTGGGGCTTACCATAAGGGCAATAGGGCTGGGCCAATCATGTAAGTGCTAGGGCTTGACGTGACCAGCCGATTGATCGGAAGGGGCCTCTCCGACTGCCCGTCTAGCCAAAGAAAGGGCCAAAGTGGCGTATTGCAAGCCATGGACTGCTCAACAACCTGGGTTCTATCCTTAAGCATCATGGGTCACCACCCACGGCCAACAGGTGGACCCATTGGGGGAGTCTTAACTCTCTGCAGAGGTGCAATCGGTGCATTCTAACGCCCCAGCCAATAGAGCGGACCCAAAGAAGGCCGGAGGGCACATCAGCATTTAGATAAAATTAGACAACAAAAATTAGGTTATTTCCTAGTTGAGTAACATGAGTGACCTGGGAAAAACAGAACCCAAATTATTTATCTATTTTCCCATTAAACTAACCCTAAGCCCTAACCCTTGTTGGACTTAAACTTAAAAAAAAAATTAAAATTAAAAGTTTTATAACAAAATTTGTGGGTTCTGTTTTTTCTAGGTCACTCTGTAATATTATGTTACTCAACTAAGGGGGGTTGGGGTTTAGGGTTAGTTTAATGGGAAAATAAATAATTTGGGTTCTGTTTTTTCTGGGTCCCCCTGTAATATGAAATAACCAAAAATTATTATCTAACCAGCTTAAAAGCCGTCCTACTGGCAGCAATTAAGCTAGTAATATTAAGTGTATGTAACACAAGGGCAAAATAAAAAACAAAGACTTACTAGTGGCTGCTGTAGGATTTTCAGGCTCGTCCCTGCTATAGAATACTTCTTCTTTTATTAAACCTTCCATTGGGATCAGAGCTGCAAAACCTGGTTCAGTCCTAAACAGTCGTTCTTTTTTGTAACGTCCAGTGCCAGTACCACAAGGACGATCCTAAATGGATAAAAAGTTCATTAGAGAAAGAAAGGGTACAAAAAAAAGAGGGGACACAAAAAATGTGGGAAGAGAAAAAAGATATGTGGGGAAAACAAGAAAAAAATTGTAGGGGAAAAAAATGGGTGGGGGGGGACTAAAAAAAAATTTTTTTTTTATGTAAATGGAAAAAAATGAGGAGGAGTAAAAAAATTGTTGGGGGGAAAAAAGATATGTGTACAGAAAAAAAATTTAAGGGGTAAAAATAAAAAAGTGGGGACTAAAAAAGTTTTTGGGAAAAAATGTGCCCCCCTGCCCCCAAAAAAGTGAGGAAAAAAAAAAGTGGAGAAAAAAATTGGAGAGGTAAAAAAAAAAAAAAAAAAAATTTGGGGACTAAAAAAATTCTTTTTTGGGGGGTGGAAAAAATTGTGGGGATTGGTTGGATGTTTTACCGCATATCAACCTCGGTGGGTAATTTAATGCTGGCAAAGTTTTGAAATAAGTTCATTCTTAAATGAATACTCAATTTTTTTTATAAACACATTTTTCTATTTAACCCATAAATGGGACCTTAACAGGTACTACCACTCCAACCTTGTGTTGCATCCTGCTGGTGCAGAGGGGTTAGTAAATATATATCTATATACTACTCACCTAGTAAACTTTAGTTGATGGGACACTGTCCTTTTATCGAAGTGTTATGTGACAACGAAGCTACAGACACATTCCTTCACAGCGGGTTTTACTTTATTTGGTATCTTTTAGCATAGGCTAGCCTAATTCCCCCACCCTCTTTGTGAATAAAACTTCCAAAAACCCAGAGAAACAATATCTAAAAGGCTTTAATCCATTCAAGCCTCAACATGACTAAATTCTGTACCCCAATTTTTTTTTCTAGATGCCGTAGCCCAACATATCATACCATTTCGGAATCAGGCTGACTCCTGATGAATATCTAAAAAGGTGTTGATCCGTTCAAGTCACAACATGAATATATTTTTACAAATAAAGCAATTTAGATACAAAAAGAAAAACCAGTAGAAATCATTTGTCTGATTGGCCAGACTCCTGTCTTAACCTAAAAGTCACAATGGATCAGTCCATTATTTGTCTGAATTTTTGAGATGAGGCTTAATAATTTGTATTATTCAGATTTTTCAGACTGTTGATCTCATCTTTATTATCATATACACAACGTTTGACAAGAAATGCCCAAAGAAGGCTGTAGGGCACATTGGACGAAACATTGCGTATATAAGAATAAAGATGGGAACAGTCTGAAAAATCTAAATAATATGGGTTAAAAATGAAAATAATACGGGTTAGATATGTTAACAGAGTTAAACAAAAACAATCTTATATATTTTCTGTGTATGATTGTCTGTCTGTTCAGACTCCTGTCATACCCTAAAAGTCATAATGGATTAGTCCATGTGAGAATCTGTTCACACTCCTGTCATAACCTAAAAGCCATAATAGATTAGTCCATGTGTGAATCTGTTCACACTCCTGTCATAACCTAAAAGTCATAATGGATTAGTCCATGTAAATAACAAAAACCAAAAACAACATATACTTACAAACTGCACTCCCACCGTTGGTCCATTTTTTTCTTCCAATGTACCAATCCACCTGACCGTTGCCCCCTCTGGTCCTTTGTCGCTGTACCATATAACCCGATCCCCTATTTGGATGGGTAAATTATATTTTCTGATTTTACTCAGAGAGACAAATATGGCTGAATCAGGGGTTCTGGTTGTGAAGTAACGTTTTCCTTGATATTCACCGTTTCCGTTTCCATTTCCAGATGGAGCCTAAGAGAAAAAAAAAAAAATAATAAAAGACAAAAAAAAAAAAGAAGAAAAAAAAAAAAGACGTTGGCCAAATTATATTAATCGTAACTAGCAAGATTTGGTTTGTTTTAATTTTATGGCATATCAACCTCAGTGGGTCATTTAATGCCGACAAAGTTTTGAAACAAATTAATTCTTAATGAATACTCAATTTTTTTTTTCATTAACACATTCTTCGGTTATTTCCTATAAGTCTAACATAAACAAAGGGAAACTACTCTTGACTGACAAATTATTTATTTATTTTCCCATTAAACTAACCCTAACCCCGTCTTCTTTTTTCCTAGTTGATCAATAAATAAATAATTTATCACTCAAGAGTGGTTTCCCTTTGTTTATGTTAGATTTACAGGAAATAACCCATTTTTCTATTTAAACATTGGGTACCCAATTTTCTTTCTAACATTTGTTTCTATTTAACCCATAGATGGGTTTGGTTTGTTTTATGGCATATCAACCACAGTGGGTCATTTAATGCCGACAAAGTTTTGAAACAAATCAATTCTTAATGAATACTCAATTTTTGTGTGTTTCTTAGTTAGAAACATTAATGTGTCTGCGAGATTTTAAAATCAGAATGATATCTCTTTTTGGAGTTATAAGTTGACACATACATACCAGAAACATTCTTTAATATATATAGATGAACAAAAAAAAAAAAAAAAAAAAAATTATATATTCTTATACAATTCCAGTATGTAGTTGTATCTTTGTCTGTCTGGCCAGACTCCTGTCATAAAAGTCATTATGGATTAGTTCATTATTTATATGAATTTGATATGAAGCTTAATAATTTGTATTATTTAGATTTATCGGACTGATCACCTCATCATTATATACACATTGTTTGACAAGAAACACCCAAAGAAGGTTTGGTTTTGTTTTGTTTTACGGCATATCAACCTCAGTGGGTCATTTAATGCTGACAAAGTTTTGAAACAAATTAATTCTTAATGAATACTCAATTTTTTTTTTATTAACACATTTTTCTATTTAACCCATAAATGGGACCCTAACAGGTACTACCACTCCGGGTCAGAGTGGTGATAAAGACCTTTTATTCCAAAAACCTCCAAAACTGAAACCTCACTATCAGATAGAGTTTAATGTCATTCCTAGGCCCTGAAGACCCTCAGCCACTGCCTTCTAGTACCCATATGATAAAAAGGGTTAGGGCCTTGCCATAAGAGCTGTAGGGTTGGGACAATCATATAGGTTCAAGGGCTTGACATAACCAGCCGATTGATCGGAAGGAGCCTCTCTGACCACCCGTTTAGCCTAAGTACATATTTACCAACCCCTCTGCACAAGCAGGATGTGACACAAGGTCAATTTTTTAGGCAGAGTTTTGCAGGTTTGAATTCAGAGTTTTCCTTCTCCTAGACTGGTTGCCTTACCAATGTTAAAGAGCCCAGTTTACCCTGCTATTTACCAAAAGCTGGAAGGAGAGCAGGTGGATGCATACCTTTCCCAAGGGTATTAGTGCTGTATGAAATGTAGACAGCCTCGTCTAGGATTTGAACTCAGGCCCATCTCCTACGACTCTAGCCATTACACCATGACTAGCTGATGTATACCCTTTTCATTACATCTATTCTTCTTCTGACGTCTTTTCTATCTTATGTCTTCTAGTGTCTGGACTTCGTCTTGGTGGTCGGTCGCACTTAACTTATTTCTTCTTCTAGATCAGTCTTGTTACCAAGACATTCACCAACCACAAAACTGTTATTTTCTTAAGCTTTCATTTCCTTAACTAAACATTTCATGTAACTAAATATCTGACTAACATAGCGCGCGTATGCAGTGTGAGTTCCAGTTAAGGGAGGACATCCTCTCTGCCTGATGTCCAACTGAAAACTGAGGACCCAACCAGGTCCCACGTGACTTCACATATTTCGCGGGCTTTCTGTACTATTCCATGGAAAGTCCCACCCGTGATATGAAAAGGGCCATCCCTTTAGAAATACAGGGGATTGACAATAATCTTATGCAACCGCATAGATTATGTAACATAGCCTCTGTCTAGCCTAAGTAACGACCAAAGTTGAGTGTTGCATGAAAGATGGTAGTCAGAGGGTGAATATGGTGGACGTGGCAAAGTCTTATATTCAGAGCGTAATCCTGGCAACATACAGCCAAGCATTGTCATTGAGTCAAATTATGATTAAGCTGGAAATTTCGTGCAAAAAAAAAAAAAAGGAAAAAAAAAAGGAAACAAATCACTTATTTTTCTTCATGCTCATGATTAAGTGAGTTGGTTGGATTTTACGGCATGTCAACCCTTGTTGGGATATTTTATGCCGAAGACGTTTTATTTATTCATTTTTAATGTGTATTCAATTTTTTGTTTTAAATTCAATCTAAAAAATTTTTTTTTTTTTTTAAACAGTTTTCCTATGTAACCCATAGATGGGTTGGTGGGCTGGATTTTATGGCATGTCAACCCTAGTTGGGATATTTTATGCCGAAAACGTTTTGTTTATTCATTTTTAATGCGTATTCAATTTTTTGTTTTAAATTCAATTTTTAAAAAAATAAATTTTTTTAACTCTTTTTTCCTATTTAACCCATAGATGGGATTAGGATGGTTTGCTGGATTTTACGGTATGTCAACCCTAGTTGGGTTATTTTATGCCGAAAACGTTTTGTTTATTCATTCTTGATATGTATTCAATTTTTTTTTTTTTTTTTTTAAATTCAAATTTCTTTAAAACACATTTTTTAAAAACTATTTTTAATGATAGGACCTGTTAGGTCCCATCTAACCCATAGATGGGACCCTACCATAACACAATAAAAAAAAAAAACAAACAAAAAAAAAACAAGGAATATTTTAGTATAATTTTTGTGTCATTAAACTAAACAGTGAAAAAGCCTTTAGGACACAAAGATTGATTTGCTCAGCATTAGTATAATAATAGATATTAAAAGTTATTATTAATAGGTAAGTATCAAAGTTAGCAGTTATAAGACAAAAAAAAAATGTTTCACAACCTATAAAAATAAACCTAAAATTGAAGTAACATTTTTATAGGTAAATATCAAAAGTTGTATTATTAATAGGTAAGTATCAAAATTAACAGTTATAAAATAAAACAAAGAAAAGCCCAAAATGTGCAAAGAGTAATGTTTATACAACCACGATAGACGTGGCGTAAAAAACAAAGTGCTATTGGTGTTAATATTGCCATCGACAGTGCTTGAATTTCTGCAGTTAAAAAGGCAAAATATAAAATTCCAAAACAAAACAAATCCTGCCGACCAGAGCCATTATTACTGGCAACAAAAACTTACATTCAATTCAATTAAAAAAATTATTCCTCGTTGGTCTAAAAGGCAGCCGTTACACTTGTTTGGTTTGGTTTGGTTAACGGCATATCAACCTCAGTGGGTCATTTAATGCCAACAAAGTTTTGAAATAAATTCATTCTTAATGGAGACGCAACTTTTTTTATTTATTTGATATACAATGAAATTGAGTTATTAACAGAACGAAATAAACTCATAAGGTTGCACTGTATTGGATTATATATATATATATATATATATATATATACATACACACACACACACAAATACAGTGATGCTGATAGCTTTTTAATTTCGTGCATCCTGGGACACACCTATTTGCTTTGAAGGAGTCCCTTTATGGATCCCAACTAAACTTTCTTAATAGACTGTAGGGTTTTTATTTATGATCTGGGGAAACAACTAAAGCCATCTAACCCCTACCATGTTGGTCTAAAAGATGGCCGTTATACTTGTTTGGTTTGCTTAACGACATATCAACCTCAGTGGGTCATTTAATGCCAACAAAGTTTTGAAAAATTAATTCTTGATGGATACTCAATTCTTTTATAAACTCATGTCTTTTTTATTTAACCCATTGATGGGACCCTAAAAGGTACTACCATTCTAGGTCAGAATGCACCAGGGAGCAATGGTGATGAAGGGGTGCTCCACATTCTCCAGACCTAGAACCTCAACATTAGACAGAGTTTAACATCATTCCCAGGTCATGAATACTCTCAGCCACCGCCTTCTAGCACCCATATGATAAAAAGGGTTGGGACAATCATATAGGTGCTAGGGCTTGACGTGACCAGCCAATTGATTGGAGGGGGCCCTCTCCGACCGCCCCTTTGTACTTGATCTTTGAATGATCCTCAACTTCAAGAATATATATATATATATATATATATATATATATATAAACCTTAAATTGAAGTTGCATTTTTTATAGGCAAGTATCAATGATAACCTAAATGTTTTTTATTTATTTATATTTTGCTCTGTGTATATATACACACACACACACACACTATATATATATATATATATATATATATACTAGGTCTATTATATATATATATATATATATATATATATATATATATATATATATATATATATATATATATATTGGGGGAATATGTGCTTAATTGAAGTCGTACCTAATTTTGAAAGTTAATTAATAATTAATTAAGCGGGCATACCTATTCAAATGTAAGGCTAAACAAATCAAGAAAAATCAATCTCTGTATGTATATTTCGGCCTATTAGGCCTCATCAGCAGAGCTATAGATAGGAAGACCGCCTTGTCCGTGATTCGAACCCTGACTGTCAAGCTGACAGGCGGCCTATCTATAGCTTTGCTGATGAGGCCTAATAGGCCAAAATGTACATACAGAGATTGATTTTTCTTGATTTGTTTAGCCTTACATTTGCATAGTATGTCCGCCTAATTAATTAATTATTAATTAACTTTCAAAATTAGGTATGACTTCAATTAAGCACATATTCCCCCCAAAATTGTCGGCTGAATAAAAGCCATATCAAAACACATCGTTTTTGTATTTACTTCTCATATATATATATATATATATATATATATATATATATATAGGGTGTCCACAAAGGCTGGGTGCATGGAGATTTCACTATTGTATTTATTTGTTATTTTTCTGAGAAGGCAGATATAGTAATTTAGCAGTAAATAAAATCATAACATAAACAATATAATATATAACATTATAATTAGATAAAATTGTTTTCTCTTAAAAGTATGTGTTAATCCACCTGTGTACCCAGTCTTTGTGGACACCCTGTATATAAGTTAAGAGAAAGGAAATGAATCCGACAGTATGAGTATAGATAAAAGGATATGAAAACAACACAATATGCTGTTAAAGTGAAAAGATTTTATATCATATTCATAGCTAATATTGAACAATATTTCGATTTATAAAAATCATCTTCAGAGCTTGTTTATACTCCAGACTTATCAATAGCGGAGACGAAAATAATATGAATTCAAAACGAAAATAATGATGTTGCAAAAAAGTTATGCAGAAGTTTAAAATATAAGCATGTCCACCAACGCTTTTCTCGGTCAGCGACAGTTATGTATCTCTTATTGTAACAGTTTTTGAAAAAAGAAGACATATTCCAAACTCGACGATGGACAAATTCTCTTTTTCAAACAGGATGAGTATTAAACCATTAACGGTAGGCCCGCAACGGATTTTTAGAAAAGAATTTTTAATTTTTATATTTAAATTTGTATTTTTCTATTTTTGTTTTTTCGTATGTATAAAGCAAAAAGTATGAATGATTGTTAGGTTTATGGGATAATGTGAAATTTAAATTTGTTGGGAAGTAAATGACAGAAATGGTTATGTGAAGGGTATTTTATGATTTCTGACTACAAGTGTCCCTAAATAAGAGGATATATTAAAAAAGCCTTGTCTTTGGGGGATGGTTTGATGGGTGAGGATAACGCAAGATTCCATAATTCTACGTAGTGTTCTATTGTTTATGTGAGTTAATATTTTGGCACCTTTACAATCAAAGGTATGGTTATGGTCTAAAATATGTTTAGCTAGGGCGTTGTTAAGAAAACCTTGTTTAATATGATATCTATGTTCAGATAATCGTTTAGATAAGGATCTAAAAGTCTCTCCCACATACTTTTTGTTACAATTTAAGCAATCTATTGTGTAGACTCCAACTTCAGAATGTGTGTGTTTTTGATTATTTTTATTCTGTAAGATGTTTTTGATTGTTTTAATGGAGTGAGTAACTGTTTTAATACCTATCTTTTTTAGGTTTCTATTTATTTTATCAGTGATAGGATTATTGGGAAGTATGATATACCTATCAGAATCATTATTGTTGAGATGTAGTGTTATTTTTTCTGTTGTGTATTTTCAATCCCTTTTTTTTTAGCACGGTGTATGAAGTTTAAAGGGTATTGTAATTTAAGAAAAGACTTGTCAATAATATTAAATTCTTCTTCTAAATGTTTCTTATTGCATATCCTAAGTGCTCTAAGAAAGAAACCTATTATGGTACTATTTTTTATCTATTGTTATGGTGGGAATAAAAATGGATGTAGTCATTTTTGTTGGTATTCTTATGATAAACTTTAAATTCTAAAGTGTTGTTATTGTTTATAATAAGTGTGTCTAAAAATGGTAGGGTGTAGTTTTGTTCAAGTTCATGAGTAAATTGTCGCTGACCGAGAAAAGTGTTGGTGGACGTGCTTATATTTGAAACTTCCGCATAACTTTTTTGCAACATCATTGTTTTCGTTTTGAATTCATATTATTTTCGTCTCCGCTATTGATAAGTCCGGAGTATAAACAAACTCTGAAGATGATTTTTATAAATCAAAATATTGTTCAATATTAGCTATGAATATGATATAAAATCTTTTCACTTTAACAGCATATTGTGTTGTTTTCATATCCTTTTATATATATATATAAAAATAAATGAAGGAATATATTGCTCTGAGCTTTCACACACCTCAATTAATGTACATTGAGGTCTCATTCTGCATGGATTGATTCTCAATATCAAATATATATATATATATATATATATATATATATATATAATATATATATATATGTGTGTGTGTGTGTTTATATATAATAAACCTAAAATTGAAGTAACATTTTTATATTAAGTTTCAAAATTAGCAGATGTTAGACATTAGAAGTTATAAGACAAAAAAAAACAGAAAAAAATAAAAGCCCAAAATGTGCAAAGAGAGTGATGTTTATACAACCACTGATAGACGTGGCATAAAAAACAAAGTGCTATTGGTGTTAATATTGCCATCAACAGTGCTTGAATTTTTGCAGTTAAAAGGCAAAATATAGAATTCCAAAATAAAACAATTCCTGCCGTCCAAAGCCATTATTACTGGCAACAGATACTTACTTTCAGTAATTATTGGCTTGCAGGATGAGTGGAAAAGGAAAATATGGTTGCCTTGGCACTAAAATTTAAATAAGCACGATCTCAAAGCCAAGAGATATGGTGAGAGCAAATCTGCACATATGCAAATTTTTCTCAGATTGCTGTACATAAAAACCAAGCATAGTCGAGAAGGGGCAAAATGCTTTGAAGCGGTGAATGGGTTGTATGTGGAGAACTGCTAAAAGATTGTTGCAGGATAAGAAAGTTTATTGTCGGACTTTGCAGTTGAAGAGAGAGAGTTTAGCCTAAATCAATTTCGCAACCTATAAAAATAAACACTACACCAGCTGCAGGGAAAAGTGCCAGGAGTGCAGATGCACTCTACACCGCATTCATAAACCTAATGAAGGGCATTCGACCTGGCCAGCCGAAGTGTTCGCAGTCACTGCACCAGAGATTGCCATTCAAAAAGTGTGCTGTTCAGCCACTCACGCAGATTTAAAAAAAAAATAAAATAAAAAATAAAAAAATAGTGGACACTACGCCATCGTCTTTAGTAGACTGAAGGATGAAAAAAAAAAAATAAAAATAAAAAAAAATAAAATTGAAGTAACATTTTTATAGGTAAATATCAAAAATATGTAGGATGGTTTGCTGGATTTTACGGAATGTCAACCCTAGTTGGGTTATTTTATGCCGAAAACGTTTTGTTTATTCATTCTTGATATGTATTCAATTTTTTTTTTTTTTTTTTTTTTAAATTCAAATTTCTTTAAAACAGATTTTTTAAAAACTATTTTTAATGATAGGACCTGTTAGGTCCCATCTAACCCATAGATGGGACCCTACCATAACACAATCCAAAAAAAAACAAAAAAAAAAAAAACAAGGAATATTTTAGTATAATTTTTGTGTCATTAAACTAAACAGTGAAAAAGCCTTTAGGACACAAAGATTGATTTGCTCAGCATTAGTATAATAATAGATATTAAAAGTTATTATTAATAGGTAAGTATCAAAGTTAGCAGTTATAAGACAAAAAAAAAATGTTTCACAACCTATAAAAATAAACCTAAAATTGAAGTAACATTTTTATAGGTAAATATCAAAAGTTGTATTATTAATAGGTAAGTATCAAAATTAACAGTTATAAAACAAAACAAAGAAAAGCCCAAAATGTGCAAAGAGTAATGTTTATACAACCACGATAGACGTGGCGTAAAAAACAAAGTGCTATTGGTGTTAATATTGCCATTGACAGTGCTTGAATTTCTGCAGTTAGAAAGGCAAAATATAGAATTCCAAAATTCCAAAAATGAAATAATTCCTGCCGTCCAAAGCCATTATTACTGGCAACAGATACTTACGTTCAATTCAATTCCAAAAATTATTCCTTGCTGGTCTAAAAGGCAGCCTTTGTATTTGATCCTCCCGTCTACTTTCTGGTTGCGTATGGTTACCGTGACCGATTCCTCTTCTTTCAATTCAATTCCTTCTTGGAGCCATTGTTTATTTTTGAAAACGTTCAAGCGTTCCACGCAAGATGCAATTGACACCAAGAGTTTAAATTCCGCTACCTTCAACTGATGCACATCTTGCCTCTTGCACTGCACCTCGATAGGGTCCTCGTCGCTTAGATTGCGCAGCTGTAGGACGTTGCCGTTTGACGACCCCTTCAGTAATTCACCGGGCAACATGTCTATGGTTTGTTTCATACGAGCAATAAAGCTTGTCCACTGCCCGGTTTTCAGTACAAGGAGGATAAAGTAGTTATCTTTCGCTTTCTGGGTCATTTTATTTCTAGAAATAAAGAAAAGAAATCTATAACTGCAGCGGTTAACAAAAGAGGAGAGACAGTTTTTTTCAGGAATTGAATTGGGGGTAAAGGGAACCAATGTTAGGTGGGAGCTTTCTCAGGGGTGGCAGCAAACCTGGGTTGATGAATAAGGGTGGGAAAAAACTACACATTTTAAAGGATATTTTATTTCTAATGAACCATATCTCAGAAGTATTTTACCATTATTTCTTAAATCATCCGAATTAATTGTCAATGCACATGTTAGGTGAAGGCTTTCTCGGGGGTGGCAGAAAACCTGGGTTGATGAATAAGGGTGGAAAAAAACTACACATTTTAAAGGATATTTTATTTCTAATACACCATATCTCAGAAGTATATTACCATTATTTCTGAAATTATCCAAATTAATCTTATTTTTTTTACACTATTGCTTTTTAGGCAATTTGATCCAAAAATGTATTACTCTTTTAGCAAAAAAAAAAACAGAGGTGCCAACAATAGGTGGGAGCTTTCTCAGGGGTGACAGCAAACCAGGGTAGATGAATCAGGATTGGAAAAACTAACATAAAGAGGGTCGGGCACCTCACATCGTGTAATGGTTAGCAAGTTAGATTTGCAGACCATTGTTAGTGAGTTTGATTCTCATTGGGTGCACCATATTTCTGGCCTTGTGCCATATCTAAGCTAAGTTTAGTAAATACTATTAGCAAAATAAAAAAAAAGGACCAATGTTAGGTGGGAGCTTTCTCAGGGGTGGCAGCAAACCAGGGTTGATGAATAAGGGTTGGAAAACTACACATTTTAAAGGATATTTTATTTCTAATGAACCATATCTCAGAAGTATATTACCATTATTTCTGAAATTATTTGAATTAATCTTAAGATTTTTTAAAATGCTATTACTGTTTTTGATCTGATTAGGCAATTACTTTATCAGTGATTCTGATAACTTTTTAATTCAGTGCGTTCTGGGACACACGGATTTGATTTGAATGAGTCCCCGGGAATTTTGATGGGTCCCAACTAAAGTTTCTTGATAAATTGTAGAGTTTTTATCTATGAACAACTAAAGCCATTTAATTTCTACCTTATACGCCATACAGTGTAATTGATTTCCAAGAAAATATTGAAATATATTTACAGTTAGCTGGAAATGGCGAGGGAAGAAAAAAAACAAACACTGGGATGCATAGATACTATTTTACTGCATCCTTTTAGATTTTTATGTATCAGTGATGTAGGACGTGTACCTATCAGCGTCTCTGCTCTATTAGCAAAAAAAGAAGTGCCAATGTTAGGTGGGAGCTTTCTCAGGGGTGGCAGCAAACCTGGGTAGATGAATTAGGGTGGGAAAAAAACTACACATTTTAAAGGATATTTTATTTCTAATGAACCATATCTCAGAAGTATTTTACCATTATTTCTTAAATCATCCGAATTAATCGTCAATGCACATGTTAGGTGGAGGCTTTCTCAGGGGTGGCAGAAAACCTGGGTACATGAATAAGGGTGGAAAAATCTTCCAAGTCATATATCTTATTATAATGGAGATTGTGTGTTTTTCTGTCTGTAACCGAAACTATATTACTAATCGAGTCACAATTAACATAGTTATTTACATCACATTCTCCATGATTTTATTTTTAATTAAACCTCAATTATTAATAAAATTGCTTCACCTTTTTATTAGTGTTGTCCATATCTACATACAAATAACATGCAATTGTATTTATATATACAAAAAATAGTGGTTTGCAGTGTGAATGTGAAAACTAATTTGCATATTGATATTAAAAATGTGATTTTATTAAATATGTGCTTAGTATTATTGATTTCTTCTGTTTGGTTTTATTTTAATGAATATAAGCAAAAATCTCTTCAATGAATCTTAAATGAAATCCATTAACAAGAAAAAATAACTGTCATTTTATTCTTTATTTCCTGATTTAACTAAATAGTTAAATAAGTAAAATTCAGCAATGAAAGACGGGAGTGATGGAAGAGTAAGTTTCATTTCTATTTTTCTATTATACCCCCACTCTGTTTCAAATCTTTTTATCTGCCTTCTTATTAGACTTTCTAATTTAATACGATATTTCATTACATTAAAACTTAAATACTTGCACCCGGAGGGTGCATATATTTGCTAATATATGTAATTATTTTTATTTCTATTTCTAAACTCTGACAGTATAAAAAAACTCCCGGCTTTATAGTCTGTAATTACACAATACAAACTTTCATCTGGAGAAAAAAAATTATTAAAAAAAAAAAAAAAATTATATGCACCTCCAGAAAATAATCAGTTGATACTATTAAAATGGCCAAAAGAAAAAATTACTGCAAGAGTTGCCTAATTGGTTTGGTTTGTTTTACGGCATATCAACCTCAGTGGGTCATTTAATGCCGATAAAGTTTTGAAATAAACCAATTCTTAATGGATAATACAATTTTTTTTATTAACACATTTTTCTATTTAACCCATAGATGGGACCCTAACAGGTACTACCACTCCGGGTCAGAGTGGACCAGGGAGCAATGGTGATGAAGGGGGTGCTCCACATTCCCCAAACCTCCAAAACTGGAACCTCACCATCAGATAGAGTTTAACATCATTCCCAGGACATGTAGACCCGCAGCCACCGCCTTCTAGCACCCATATGATAAAAAGGGGTTGGGGCTTGCCATAAGGGCAATAGAGTTGGGGCAATCATATAGGTGCTAGGGCTTGACGTGACCAGCCGATTGATCGGAGGGGGCTTCTCTGACCGCAAGAGTTGCCTAAGTTAAATATACTAAAGTGCTCAATACAATAAAGTAGAGCCATTAAATAAAAAAATTTTTTTGTAGTTAATGGATTTTTATTGGAAGGTGGTTATGTGTTTTTCAATACATAAACTACCTTCCAATAAAAATCTATTAACTACAAAAAATAAAATAAAATTTACATCTGCCTTAACTGGCAAAATCCATTAACTACAAAAAAACAATTACAATACCAATTCTAACACGACTGATAAGTTATATATATATATCTTATTATAATGGAGATTGTGTGTTTTTCTGTCTGTAACCGAAACTATATTACAACTCAAGTCACAATTCTCTTTGTTATTAACATCACATTCTCCATGACTGCATTTTTATTTAAACCTCAGATTATTAATAAAATTGTTTTACATTATTAATACTGTTGACCATATCTACATACTGGTAACATGCAATTATATTTATATATACAACGAAATAGCGGTTTACTGTGTGAACGGGGTGGCTAATTTGCATATTGATCTTAAAAATTTGATTTTAATAAATATATGCTTAGTATTATTGATTTCTAATTGTTTGGTTTTATCTTAATGAATATGAGCAAAAATCTCGGATATAAATCTTAAAAGAAATCCATTACCAAGAAGAAATAACTGTAATATTATTTTTTACTTCCTATTCTAACTAAATAGTTGAATTAGGAAAATTTACCAAAGAAAGAAGGGAGTAATGGAACATGATGGAAGAGTTAGTTTCAAAGTTGTTCTATTTTTCGATTATACCCCCTCTGTTCCAAATCTTTTTATTTGCCTTCTTATTCAGTTTCATTAGCCTTTCTTATTTAATATATTTAATTATATTAAAACTTAAATACTTGCACCCTACGGAGGGTGCATATAGTTGCTAGTATTTTTAAACATTAGTCTAGTTTGAACACCTACGCTCACAGTTATTCATGCTTAAAAAAAAACACAACAACCCAGTATTTCTATTTTCATATATATATATATATATATATATATATATATATATATATATATATATATGGGAGAATATGTGCTTAATTGAAGTCAAACCTAATTTTTTGAAAGTTAATTCATTAATGATTAATTAGGCGGGATTTAACTACTTAAATGTAAGGCTAAACAAATCGAGAAAAATCAATCTCTGAATGTACATTTCAACCTATTAGGTCTCATCAGCAGAGCTATTGTCGGCTGAAAATAGCCATATTTGTTTATGTTATATATATATATATATATATATATATATATATATATATATATATGTGTGTGTGTGTGTGAAGAAAAGGAAGTGAATCCAACGATATGTAGTATATTAAGAAAGATTGAAAAAAAACAAAAAACCACAGGTTTAAATGAGTTAAGTGGTGAGTTTATTGGCCGACGCTGCAGTGTTTCGATCTATTAATTAGATCATCTTCAGGGCATTTGTTCGTATATGGAAGGTAATAAGAAATTTCTTGCACAATGCTTTCTTTTCGATACACACACTTACACAGTCCCATACTCACACAGTAAAAGAGAATATTTGATGTCATATTTCAAACCGTCTTCTTTTTTCAAACTTCAAATTTTAAACAGACTGATAAACAAGGACTATCACTCACTTTTCTCGTTATTCTGTGATAAAAAAATTCTTATTACCTTCCATATACCAACAAATGCCCTGAAGATGATCTAATTAATAGATTGAAACACTGCAGCGTCGGCCAATAAACTCACCACTCATTTAAACCTGTGTTTTTTCAATCTTTCTTAATATACTACATATATATATATATAGGTTAAATTATTATTATTGTTGGAGAATTGATTATAGATGGCTCAATTACTTATGTAAGAGCTTAATTTATTTATAATTAATAATACAGTCAACGCCTTTGACAACGAACACCGAAAACATGTTATTCAGAAATAAATTGTATTATAAATAAATGAATAAATAAATAAATATATATATATATATATATATATATATATATATATATATATAGTTTGTAGCTTCAATAATCTTTTCTTTCTTCAATGATTTAATTTATCAAACTTTGTGTTATTGTACGTATGTTTGTGTTATTGGTATGTGTGTGTATGTGTATGTGTTTGTGTATTGTGTGTGTATGTGTGTGTGTATGTGTGACACATTAGTTTGTAGGTCCAATGAGTTTTTCTAAAATGATTTGATTCATTATACTGTGTATCATTGTGTATACTAGCAAATATATGCACCCTTCGGGTGCAAGTATTTAAGTTTTAATATAATAAAATATCATATTAAATTAGAAAGGCTAATAAAACTGACTAAGAATGCAGATAAAAAGATCTGCAACAGAGGGGGTATAATCGAAAAATAGAACAACTTTGAAACTAACTATTCCATCATTTTCCATTACTCCCCTCTTTCATTGGTAAATTTTCCTAATTTAACTATTTAGTTTAAAATAGGAAGGAAAGGATAATGTTACAGTTATTTCTTCTTGTAAATAAATTTCTTTTAAGATTTATCCACGAGATTTTTGTTTATATTTCTTAAGATAAAACCAAACAATTAGAAATCAATAATACCAAGCACATATTTATTAAAATAAAATTTTAAATATCAATATGCAAATTAGCCTTCTCGTTCAAACTGTAAACCGCTATTTTGTTGTATATATAAATACAATTGCATGTTATTAGTACGTGGATATGATCAACAGTATTAATAATGTAATACAATTTTTATTAATAACTGAAGGTTTAAAAGAATGAAATCATGGAGAATTTGACGTAAATAATTAAGGGAATTGTGACTTGAGTAATAATATAGTTTCGGTTACAGACAGAAAAACACACAATCTCCATTATAATAAGGTGTGTGTTATTGTGTGTGTCATTTTTGCCATGTTATGGTAATATTCATACAAAAATTACATCATTCTAATATAGATTCTATATTTAAATTTTTTTTTTTTTACTATGTTTTTTTTTTTTTTTTGAATAATTTTGGGTCAACCTAAACCTGTTGGATCCAGAATGGATTACTCTCAAGAAGAAAATGTTGTCATACAACACTTTCTGACATCACACATGACGTCACAGGGATTTACTATTTACATTTTTTTCTTTTACACAAATTAAACTTTTTTTTCTTCTTTTTTTTAGATATGTATTTTTGTATTTTCACCATAATTATATATGTGGAGAAAAGTAGACAAACACGGGATGTTATGGAAACTTGATATTTATTGTCGACGGTGCAACGTTTCGGTCTCTTATTAGACCATCTTCAGGACTTGGATATAGTTCTTACTCCAATTTGAGAATTTCCATCATTGGAGTAAGAACTATATCCAAGTCCTGAAGATGGTCTAATAAGAGACCGAAACATTGCATCGTCGACAATAAACATCAAGTTTCCATAACATCCCGTGTTTGTCTACTTTTCTCCACATACTGTCGGATTAACCTCCTCACATTTCTACCATAATTATATATGTAGAAGCTTCACTATTTTTCCAGACTTTTCAACCCAAAATTTCATTAAAATTGAATAATTCCCAGCTTTTCGGTAACATTTTTTCAATCAGGGGGTTAAATTTGTTTTGTAAAGCATGTTTTTTTTTTTTTCAAATTTGGAAATACCTTCTATCTATATATATAAAAGGAAGTTTGGTATGTATGTGTCGATGTATAACTCCAAAACGGGAGGTCACTCAGATTTGAAATCTTGCATACACATTAATAACCGTCTAACTAAGAAACACGTCAAATTTGGTTATTGATTTTTATTGATTAAGGGATGTAATTAATTAAACCAAAATCAAACAATTTGCGGAACTGTCCGTATACCAGCTCCTGCTGATAATAAAATATTGTTCACTGCCTGTTTTCTATAGCGATACCGGCAGTTTAGTGAACAAAATTTTAGTGAACAAAATGGTGTATAATACACGAGAACTGTATAAATAATTTTTTTTTCCTGGCAACATGCCTCACCGCATTCAGAACGGAAATGACCTGAAAGTAAGTTATATCTATAATCCAAGGAAGTGCGTAGATAGATATATACTACATATATAGATATATACTACATATAAGGAAGCGCGTGGTGTAATGGTTAAAGTCATGGGAAATGGACTCGTCGCCCCGAGTTCAAATCCTGGACGTGGTAATTGCATTTCACTTAGCTCTAATACCCTTGGGAAAGGTATGAATTCTACTCTCCCTCCAGCTATGGATAAATAGTAGGGCAGACTGGGCTCTTTAACCTTGGTTAGGCAACCGGTCTAGGAGAAGGAAAACTCTGAATTCAAACCTGTTGAACTCCGCTTAAGAAATTGACCTTGTGTCACATCCTGCTCGCACGGAGGGGTTGATAAATATATACATATCTATAATCCAAACTAAATGTGTTTTACGCTGTTACAAAGAAATATCATTGTAATCTATGCATCGAAATCTATCAGAAAATAATAAAATCTATACCTAAAATTTGCATGAAAATAGGTGCTTTTTAAGGCACTGTCGGTGGTGGTGGTGTTAAAGGCTCATATCATGTCTACTGCCTGGCCATGATAGAGTTAAACTTTACGTCGGTTTTTAACTGTAAATGATTAAAATTTTGATACTTTAAACAGTAGCAGGTGACAATCCCAAGGGTTAAAAGGTTTCTTGTTTTCTAATTCTGTGGGGTGTAAAAGATGGCTCAATAATTTTTCTCAGACTCGCTCTCTGTCCTTTAGAAATAAGATTAAGAAATAAAACAAACTGGAAAACCCCCACATCATTAAACTCCTGAATCTACCAGAAAAGAAGAAAATTGATACCTAAAATTTGCATGAAAATAGGTGCTTTTTAAGGCACTGTCTGTCGGTAGTGGTGGTGTTAAAGGTTCATATCTCCACCAATTATTTGAATTGACCACTTTCTTTAGTATCATTGTAATTGTATCATTAACTATATCTCATATAGATTCTACATTTAAATACTTTTTTTTCTTCACTATATATATTTTTTTAATAATTTGGGATCAACTCGGATCTGTTGGACCCAGAATGGATAAATCTCATCTGACCTCCCGTTACATCACAGTGATTTGCTATTTAAATATTTCCCTCTTTACAGATGGCTCTAAGGACAATGACAAAACAGCGGGTGCAGCTGTTCTAAATAAAAAATCATAAGAAAAGCTCTCCCAAATGAAAGCTCTATTTTTTCAGCTGAAACCTGTGCAATAGATCTAGCACTTGATATCATCTCTGAAAATAACCACAAAAAATATATCATCTTCTCAGACTCACTCTCTGTCCTACTATCATTAAGAAATAAAAAACTGGAAAACCCTCTCATCATTAAACTCCTGAATAGATTAGACTCAATGTCTAACTTTAAGGAGATTATGATATGCTTTATCCCAAGCCATACTGGAGTGAGGGGGAATAAAAGAGCTGAATCAGCTTTAGATTTGACCCCCCAACAAGTTCAAGATTCCAGATACAGACTTGAAACCTCAAATTAATAGATTCCTTCATACAAAATGGCAACAATGTTGGAATAACAACATCCACAATAAACTCTTCCTAATCAAACCCAATTTGGGAGAGTGGAGACCAACTTTAAGAAAATCTAGAAAGGAACAAGTCATTATGTCCCAAATACGCATTGGTCTCACAAGACTAACATGCTCCTATATACTCAAACAAGAACAACAACCACAATGTGGAACATGTCCCACACCTTTGACTGTTAAACACTTATTCATGGAATGTAGGTTTTGTGCTCAGATCAGAAAACGTTATTTTAATGCAAACAATATGAAAGATCTGTTTGAAAATGTCAACATGGGGCACATTCTGGCCTACTTAGAGTCTAAATAAACTTGTGATAGTCTTTAAAAAATCTTGGGGACTTTTTTTTCGCCGAGAGTGAATTCAGGGGCCTAAATTTTTACTATAGTCTACCGGATAGATGTTAGTGGAATATGAAATATTTTTAATTTCTCAACTGGGATTAATACTTTCAATAAAAATGAAACTTTAAGGAAAACTTAAATCTAGAGTCCAAGGTACATGGTGTAATGGTTAGAGTCATAGAAAATGGACTTGTTGACCAAAGTTCAAATCCTGGACAAGGCTCTGTACATTTCACATAGTGGTAGTACCCTTGGGGAAAGTATACATCAAACTACTCTCCTCTCTGACCGCCGCCTGTCTAGCCCAAGTAAAGACCAAAGTGGAATATTGCATGTCATGGATTGCTCAACCACCTGGGTTCTATCCTTAAGCATGACTGGTCACCAACCATGGCCAACAGGTGGCCCCATTGGGGGAGTCTTACCCCTCTGCAGAGGTGCAGTCGGTGCATTCAGGGCTGGCAAAACATATATGTAAGTTTATTATGTAAGAGTAGGAAGCGCATGGTGTAATGGTTAAAGTCATGGGAAATGGACTCGTCGTCCCAAGTTCAAATCCTGGACGTGGTAATTGCATTTCACTTAGCTCTAATACCCTTGGGAAAGGTATGAATTCTACTCTCACTCCAGCTATGGATAAATAGTAGGGCAGACTGGGCTCTTTAACCTTGGCTAGGTAACCTGTCTAGGAGAAGGAAAACTCTGAATTCAAACCTGTTAAACTCCACTTAAGAAATTGTCCTTGTGTCGCATCCTACTTATGCGGAGGGTTCACTTCATACTGTCGTGCTATAAGTCACCCAAAAAGTGCGATATACACATCAGTTTAAAATAAACGAGAAATTCTGGGGAAGCCAGCTAGTGTAATGGTTAGAGTGTCCACCTGTCAGCCTGACAGGTGGGGTTCGAATCACGTACAAATCACTGCCCTGTCTATAGCTCTGCTGATGAGGCCTAATGGGCTGAAATGTACATACAGAGATTGACTTTTTCTCGATTTATTTACGCTTTACATTTAAACTGATATGCACGCCTAATTCATTTAATTATAATTAATTAATTAACAAATTAGGTATGACTTTAATTAAGCACATAATCCCCCCCCCAAATTGTCCGCTATCGCCATTTTCAAACACATTCTTTGTCCACTTCATATATATATATATATATTGCTTGGTGGAGAAGAGTGGTCAAAGTTGTTGTTACGGATATAAGATGGAATGTGTTGGTTTATTCTGACCTCCAAACAATTGATATTCACCTTCCACCATTGGGCGACATCTGTTGGACAATCCTGATTGTGTTTATTTACGCTTTACATTTAAACCGATATGCACACCTAATTCATTTAATTATAATTAATTAACAAATTAGGTATGACTTTAATTAAGCACATAATCCCCCCCCCCAAATTGTCCGCTATCGCCATTTTCAAACACATTCTTTGTCCACTTCATATATATATATATATATATATATTGCTTGGTGGAGAAGAGTGGTCAAAGTTGTTGTTACGGATATAAGATGGAATGTGTTGGTTTATTCTGACCTCCAAACAATTGATATTCACCTTCCACCATTGGGCGACATCTGTTGGACAATCCTGATTGTGTTTATTTACGCTTTACATTTAAACCGATATGCACACCTAATTCATTTAATTATAATTAATTAACAAATTAGGTATGACTTTAATTAAGCACATAATCCCCCCCCCCCAAATTGTCCGCTATCGCCATTTTCAAACACATTCTTTGTCCACTTCATATATATATATATATATATATATATATATATTGCTTGGTGGAGAAGAGTGGTCAAAGTTGTTGTTACGGATATAAGATGGAATGTGTTGGTTTATTCTGACCTCCAAACAATTGATATTCACCTTCCACCATTGGGCGACATCTGTTGGACAATCCTGATTGTGTTGCAGCATATAAACCCGAAATGTTCTTGATTTTGGCATCCTCATCCAACGAGTTGCACCTGGCTATACTCGAGGCCCTCCTCATCAACAGATTCCATCCTGCTCTTTACATACAAAAACAATTTTATTCTTTACTCCTTTTCGGACATACCGTTTTTGATCCAACCAACATGAAGAAGGTACTTTGAACATTTATATATATATATATATATATATATATATACACACACACACACACATTTCCATATATATATATATTCTTGTAGAAGAACAGTAGTGGTACTAGCAGAGGCAGCTCTTTCTAGAGTTAGATGTGGATTTGTCTCTTCACAGAATAGTAACGTTTCCTGATTATCTCTTTGACGGTATATTTTGCAAGCTGAAACTCTCTCTAATGAGTAATGACAGTCGACTGGTGAAGACACTTTTATTTAGGTAAATACGGGAGTTGTCACTTATCCTCCTGTCCCGCAACTGGTCTTCAACTTGAAACTACAATAGATATTAAAGGACTATGTAGTTTCTCTAATACACAACTATAAAATCGAAAAGGAGGAAAAGCGACGTGCCGCACTTACCTTCTTGTCTACCAGTTTCTGCCGCTAAATAGATTGAAACTAGCGCCACACGCACATGTGACTTTTTACCGGTTGTCAAACGGTGCTTGTACCCACGCAATAGGATGGCCGAACAAAACAAGGGAGATAATTATCTTGCATTTACATATATATATATATCTTATTATAATGGAGATTTTAGTGTCTTTCTGTCTGAAGCTGAAACTATATTACTACTCATTTGCAATTTCATTAGTTATTTACGTCACATTCACCGTGATTTTAGTTTTATTCAAACCCCAATCTCAATTAAATTGTTTTCCATTATTATTACTGTTGGTCTTATCGACATACGAATAACATGCAATTGTATTTATATATACAACAAAGTAGCGGTTTACAGTCTGAACGGGAAGGCTAAATGCATATTGATATTAAAATGTTATTTTAATAAATATGTGCTTAGGATTATTCATTTCTAATTATTTGGTTTTACTTAATGAATATGACCCAAAAATCTCGGGATACATCTTAAAAGAAATCCATTAACAAGAAGAAATAATTGTAATTTTATTCTTTACTTCCTATTTTAAACTGAATAGTTAAATCAGGAAAATTTAGCAATGAAAGACGATTTGAAATAGTAAGCTTCAGTTCTATTTTCGATTATACTCCCCTGTCTAAAAATTTTTATCTGCATTCTTATTTAGTTTCATTAGCTTTTCTAATTTATATAACATTTTATTACATTAAAAATTAAATACTTGCACCCGGAGGGTGCATATATTTGCTAGTATATATTATATATATATAATATATAGTGTGTGACTGCCACTTTTTTTACAGAAGGCCATCTTCTCAATCGCACAAAAAACACCTGTAAGTATACATGTGAAAAGTTGCAAATTAACATAAAGAATTACACACAAAATATTTTTCTTCAAAACTTTGCCTTCATTTGGGAAATAGATTTCAATCTTTTAAAATGTTATCATTGTTACAGCTTATTAGGTAAAAAGCAGCATTGGTGGTGATGGGGGGATAATTTTCAATTTGAATTCCAGTTATATTTTATTCACTTCGTTAAAAATGAGAACCTTCTCTGTTTTAAATATTGAAATTGCTAAATTTTCTAACCAAATTCTCGGCTAAATGTTGCAAAAACGAGGATTTTTGGTGCATTTTAGTAGATGATCTTTGATGCTATTTCCTCAAACAATGGTGCAAGTAAGAGATCTAGATTTTGGTATCCGTATTCATTATACCAACACACAACTTTTGTTTGAGAGAATTTGAAATTTTTTAGAAAGTGAAAAATCAACCTCCCCTATTAGCCAGCCTTGTCAACTGGGCCTGTAGAATACACTGACTGCACTTCTGCAGAGGGGTAAGACCCCCACCCCACCAGTGGCACCTGGAAGACCCCATGTCTAACAACAGATCTCTTTACCATGCCACATAAGCAGAACCCAGTCTTGGTTGTGGGAAAATTTCTGCAACCACGTCACTTCTAATAACTGGTCTAAGTCGTCGGGGTGGCCTAAAGTCAGTAGTCTGTGTTTTGGCATCTGAGGCAGAGCGCCACACCTACTATCAGCTCCTCACTTTACCGCACAGATTCCTGTGCTATTCATACGCTGAGTTAACGAGGGCTAGTATCCAAGCAGGAATCTTGTGGTTAAACCAACTCTTTTTTTTTTTTTTTTTCCCAACTATTTTTTTTTTCTTTTTTCCCCCAACTATTTTTTTGTTTCTTTTTTTCCCCAACTATTTTTTTGTTTCTTTTTTTTTCCCCATCTATTTTTTTTTGTTTCTTTCCCCCCCCCCCCCCCCCAACTATTTTTTTTGTTTCTTTTCCCCTCAACTATTTTTTTGTTTTCTTTTTTCCCCAACTATTTTTTTGTTTCTTTTTTCCCCCAACTATTTTTTTTGTTTCTTTTTCCCCCCCCAACTATTTTTTGTTTCTTTTTCCCCCAACTATTTTTGTTTCTTTTTCCCCCCCAACTATTTTTTTTGTTTTTTTTCCCCCAACTATTTTTTTTTTGTTTCTTTTTTCCCCCCAACTATTTTTTTTTTTTGTTTCTTTTTTTCCCCCAACTATTTTTTTGTTTCTTTTTCCCCAACTATTTTTGTTTCTCTTCATCCACATTGTCATATCCACATATTTTCTCTTTGTTTTCCTTGTATTTTGTTCTATTAGTTACCTTACCTCTTTTTTTTTTTTTTTTTTTTTTTTATTTTTTGGAGGGGACTTCGTTCGTTTGTTTTTTTTCTTTACTTTTATTTTTTCCCCGTATCCATGTTAGTAAAAACTCTTAGTCACTTACATCAAAAATCAGAACAGAAATGTTGCATTGCAGTGTGGTGGGGTTGTTGTTGATTGATGACATTTTGCCTCCACAGTTGGGGACNTTTAATTTTTACTTATATTTTACATTCTTTACTTTATTTTTAACGATTTTATCCCTTCTATACTTTTTATTCTATACTTATTTTTACTTTTTTTCTTTTTTTTTACTTTCTAATATACTTATTTACTTATTTTACATTCTATACTTATTCTTTACGATTTATCCATCTATACTTTTTTTATCTATACTTATTTTACTTTTTCTTTTTTTTTTTACTTTCTATAACTTATTTTACTTTTTTCTTTTTTTTTTTACTTTATCTATACTATTTACTTATTTACATTCTATACTTATTTTAACGATTTATCATTCTATTACTTTTTTATTCTATACTTATTTTACTTTCTTTTTTTTTACTTTTCTATACTTATTTTACTTTTTTTTTTTTATTTCTATACTAATTTTACTTATTTACTTCATACTTTTTTTTTAACGATTTTATCCATTCATACTTTTTTTTATTCTATACTTATTTACTTTTTTCTTTTTTTTTTTTTTTTACTTTCTATACTTTATTTTACTTTTCTTTTTTTTTTTTACTTTTCTTTACTTATTTTCTTTATTTTTACATTCTATACTTTATTTTTAACGATTTTATCATTCTATACTTTTTATTCTATACTTATTTTACTTTTTCTTACCTATGACTTACCACAATTTAAGAATTATCGAATTTCTTTTTAGTTAAAATATTACAAAACCACTTAATAATTTTCTAAATATTTTCCAACACCCAAACCATCTTCCAATAAAAATCAATTAACATAAAAAATATTTTCTTCAGTCAAACTACAATTAGTATAAATATCTCCTAAGTCCAGTATCATTTACATTATTAATTTTAACACGAGTAAGTTATCTGTATTTTTTTAAATATTAGTCTATTTAAACACTTACATTAAATATTCATGCTTCAAAAAATCCAGTATTTTAGTTTTTATAACATATATATCTATAAGAAAGAGTGAATTATAAGAAATTTGAAAAAACGAGTGTTCCAAAAATAAGATGAATTTATTTATCGACGCTTAAACATTTCGGTTTCTTTAAACCTTCATCAGGATGTATTATGGGGTGAAGAAATTGATGGATGTTTTATAGATGACAGGAGATAAAAAAAATCTTTATAAAATTTTTTTTTGTTGTGTACCTGTATTTGTTCAGCATTATATTTTTGAAAGATATATATATATATATGAGGAGTGAAAGATTGAATAAATCTGACAAAATGTGGTTGAGAGTATTGGAAAATGTGGATATAACAACACAAACGACTATGTTCAATTGATATTTCATCTCATTATTGGTTGAGACTTCCTCAAGTTTATTGATTTACTTGCTTGTACATTCTGTTTTTATAGTGAAAAGGTAAATGGGTGGGAGGAGAGTAAAGGGGATGGGTTATTGGTGCGTAGTCTAGGGGAATGAGAAGAAAGTTGATAGGGCTTGGAATGTGTGGAAATGGTGTATATCCACATTTTCCTATACTCTCAACCAAATATATATATATATATATTATATATATATATATATATATATTAGTTTTCATGTATGCTTCTGGATTAGCTGGTTAAGAATATATATATGAAATTAAATGTAAGCATGAGAAAAAATGCTTTTTGAAGCATGGGAAAATAAAAATTGAATAGAATTAAAATTCTAATAAACTTAGAGCAACAATATCACTTACCTTATTTTTAAAAAAAGAAACCAATGAGGAAGTTAAGTGGTATCATTGCTCTTAGTCATATATATATATATATATATAATATATATAGCACACATGTATTTCCCAGTATAAAATAAGATAATAACAAAATGAGATAAAACTATGACTCGGTTTCATGTTGTCGATTCTCAGCTGAGTTAATATTCAACACACGTTCTATTTATTTCTCTGAATGTTTGAGATGAGGCTTGATGATTAGTATTATCTGCGTTATTCGGACTATTGTCCCAATCTTCATTATTATTGTACAACGTTTCGGCCGATATGGCTAGAATATCTACCTATTTACTTATGTATGATTACTTATAAGTAAATAGGTAGATATTCTAACCAAATCAAGACATTAGATTTATAAGTTCCCAAAATTCACACTCAATTGTCCAATTGGACACGACAGTTAGGTTAAGACAATTCTAAGTGACAGTTATCTCTGGAAAGCAGTTAGAAAAATAATTAATTAACACAACTCCTACCCCAGCTATGGTTAGCGGAATGAGAACAGGATACCCCCGTGGACTAAATAAAGGGTTTAGGTTCAAAGTTCCGTGATGGCTCCCAAATATGACAAGAAAGTTCCCGAGTTCGAAAAGAAGGTTCCCGAGTCTGACAAGAAATACCTGAAGAAGGCTGGAGGGCATATCGGCCCGAAACGTTGTACAAATAACAATGAAGATGGGGACAATAGTCCGAATAACGCAGATAATACTAACGTTCTATTTAATTATTATTTTATTCTAGTCTTTGAAGTCATTAGTTTTCGGGTGTCTTAGTGAGTAGGAATTTGTTTCTGTGTCTACATTTGGATAAGAGTTCTGATCACTCTAGATACTGAAAACTTTAAAGACCTTAATGATTTGTGCATATATATTATATCAGGAAAAATGGAAATGAAAGTATATAATAGTATATATAAAATGTTGTTCTGGTTCCAACGGGAGAAAAATTCAATATTTTATAAAAAAAGAAGGTCTGCAAAATGTATTATGTTTTCAGAAAAAATTTTTTTTATTCTTTTTATCTTACATATGCAACATGTGTTTCAGATCTTCTGGTATCTTCTTCAGGCTTTGATCAATAATATGAAAATGAATTCTTACATGTGTGTATATATATATATATATATATTATATATATATTATATATATACATGATATTTAACTTCCTCAAGTATATAAAGGAATTTTATTTCTAACATTAGTCTTTTAAACAGGTGTGTTTTTGGTAAAAAAAACTGAGCTTTTTTAATGAGTTTTTTTACTAGCTTGGCTATATAAAAAAACTCTAATAAAAGAGTAATAAAAGCTCAGTTAATGAATTTATTACCAAGAAAACAAAAACACCTGTTTAAAAGACTAATGTTAGAAATAAAATTCCTTTATACTCCACTCCCACCAAACAGGAAGAGGGAAGTTAAATACTCATGTATATATATATATATATATATATATATATATATATATATATATATACACACATGTAAGAATTCATTTTCATATTATTGATCAAAGCCTGAAGAAGATACCAGAAGATCTGAAACACATGTTGCATATGTAAGATAAAAAGAATAAAAAAATTTTTTCTGAAAACATAATACATTTTGCAGACCTTCTTTTTTATAAAATATTGAATTTTCTCCCGTTGGAACCAGAACAACATTTTTTATATATACTATTATATACTTTCATTTCCATTTTTCCTGATATATATATATATGCACAAATCATTAAGGTCTTTAAAGTTTTCAGTATCTAGAGTGATCAGAACTCTTATCCAAATGTAGACACAGAAACAAATTCCTACTCACTAAGACACCCGAAAACTAATGACTTCAAAGACTAGAATAAAATAAATAATTAAATAGAACGTTAGTATTATCTGCGTTATTCGGACTATTGTCCCCATCTTCATTGTTATTTGTACAACGTTTCGGCCGATATGCCCTCCAGCCTTCTTCAGGTATTTCTTGTCAGACTCGGGAACCTTCTTTTCGAACTCGGGAACTTTCTTGTCATATTTGGGAGCCATCACGGAACTTTGAACCTAACCCTTTATTTAGTCCACGGGGGTATCCTGTTCTCATTCCGCTAACCATAGCTGGGGTAGGAGTTGTGTTAATTAATTATTTTTCTAACTGCTTTCCAGAGATAACTGTCACTTAGAATTGTCTTAACCTAACTGTCGTGTCCAATTGGACAATTGAGTGTGAATTTTGGGAACTTATAAATCTAATGTCTTGATTTGGTTAGAATATCTACCTATTTACTTATAAGTAATCATACATAAGTAAATAGGTAGATATTCTAGCCATATCGGCCGAAACGTTGTACAAATAATAATGAAGATTGGGACAATAGTCCGAATAACGCAGATAATACTAATCATCAAGCCTCATCTCAAACATTCAGAGAAATAAATAGAACGTGTGTTGAATATTAACTCAGCTGAGAATCGACAACATGAAACCGAGTCATAGTTTTATCTCATTTTGTTATTATCTTATTTTATACTGGGAAATACATTGTGCTAATATATATATATATATATATATATATATATGACTAAGAGCAATGATACCACTTAACTTCCTCATTGGTTTCTTTTTTTAAAAATAAGGTAAGTGATATTGTTGCTCTAAGTTTATTAGAATTTTAATTCTATTCAATTTTTATTTTCCCATGCTTCAAAAAGCATTTTTTCTCATGCTTACATTTAATTTCATATATATATTCTTAACCAGCTAATCCAGAAGCATACATGAAAACTATATATAATATATATATATATATATATATATATATATATATTTGGTTGAGAGTATAGGAAAATGTGGATATACACCATTTCCACACATTCCAAGCCCTATCAACTTTCTTCTCATTCCCCTAGACTACGCACCAATAACCCATCCCCTTTACTCTCCTCCCACCCATTTACCTTTTCACTATAAAAACAGAATGTACAAGCAAGTAAATCAATAAACTTGAGGAAGTCTCAACCAATAATGAGATGAAATATCAATTGAACATAGTCGTTTGTGTTGTTATATCCACATTTTCCTATACTCTCAACCACATTTTGTCAGATTTATTCAATCTTTCACTCCTCATATATATATATATATCTTTCAAAAATATAATGCTGAACAAATACAGGTACACAACAAAAAAAAATTTTATAAAGATTTTTTTTATCTCCTGTCATCTATAAAACATCCATCAATTTCTTCACCCCATAATACATCCTGATGAAGGTTTAAAGAAACCGAAATGTTTAAGCGTCGATAAATAAATTCATCTTATTTTTGGAACACTCGTTTTTTCAAATTTCTTATAATTCACTCTTTCTTATAGATATATATGTTATAAAAACTAAAATACTGGATTTTTTGAAGCATGAATATTTAATGTAAGTGTTTAAATAGACTAATATTTAAAAAAAATACAGATAACTTACTCGTGTTAAAATTAATAATGTAAATGATACTGGACTTAGGAGATATTTATACTAATTGTAGTTTGACTGAAGAAAATATTTTTTATGTTAATTGATTTTTATTGGAAGATGGTTTGGGTGTTGGAAAATATTTAGAAAATTATTAAGTGGTTTTGTAATATTTTAACTAAAAAGAAATTCGATAATTCTTAAATTGTGGTAAGTCATAGGTAAAAAGAAAAAAGTAAAATAAGTATAGAATAAAAAAGTATAGAATGGATAAAATCGTTAAAAATAAAGTATAGAATGTAAAATAAAGTAAAATAAGTAAAGAAAAGTAAAAAAAAAAAAAAGAAAAAGTAAAATAAGTATAGAAAAGTAAAAAAAAAAAAAGAAAAAAGTAAAATAAGTATAGAATAAAAAAGTATAGAATGGATAAAATCGTTAAAAATAAAGTATAGAATGTAAAATAAAGTAAAATAAGTATAGAAAAGTAAAAAAAAAAAAGAAAAAAGTAAAATAAGTATAGAAAAGTAAAAAAAAAAAAAAGAAAAAGTAAAATAAGTATAGAATAAAAAAGTATAGAATGGATAAAATCGTTAAAAATAAAGTATAGAATGTAAAATAAAGTAAATAAGTATAGAAAAGTAAAAAAAAAAAAAAAGTAAAATAAGTATAGAAAGTAAAAAAAAAAAAAAAGAAAAAAGTAAAATAGATAGAATAAAAAAAGTATAGAATGGATAAAATCGTTAAAAATAAAGTATAGAATGTAAAATAAAGTAAAATAAGTATAGAAAAGTAAAAAAAAAAAGAAAAAAGTAAAATAAGTATAGAATAAAAAAGTATAGAATGGATAAAATCGTTAAAATAAAGTATAGAATGTAAAATAAAGTAAAATAAGTATAGAAAAGTAAAAAAAAAAAAGAAAAAAAGTAAAATAAGTATAGAAAAGTAAAAAAAAAAAAAAAAAAAAAGTAAAATAAGTATAGAATAAAAAAGTATAGAATGGATAAAATCGTTAAAAATAAAGTATAGAATGTAAAATAAAGTAAAATAAGTATAGAAAAGTAAAAAAAAAAAAAAAAAGTAAAAAAGTATAAAAAGTAAAAAAAAAAAAAGAAAAAAGTAAAATAAGTATAGAATAAAAAAGTATAGAATGGATAAAATCGTTAAAAATAAAGTATAGAATGTAAAATAAAGTAAAATAAGTATAGAAAAGTAAAAAAAAAAAAAAAGAAAAAAGTAAAATAAGTATAGAATAAAAAAGTATAGAATGGATAAAATCGTTAAAAATAAAGTATAGAAAGTAAAATAAGTAAAAAGTAAAAAAAAAAAAAAAAAGTAAAATAAGTATAGAAAAGTAAAAAAAAAAAAAGAAAAAAGTAAAATAAGTATAGAATAAAAAGTATAGAATGGATAAAATCGTTAAAAATAAAGTATAGAATGTAAAATAAAGTAAAATAAGTATAGAAAAGTAAAAAAAAAAAAAGAAAAAAGTAAAATAAGTATAGAATAAAAAAGTATAGAATGGATAAAATCGTTAAAAATAAAGTATAGAATGTAAAATAAAGTAAAATAAGTATAGAAAAGTAAAAAAAAAAAAAAAAAGTAAAAAGTAAAATAAGTATAGAATAAAAAAGTATAGAATGGATAAAATCGTTAAAATAAAGTATAGAATGTAAAATAAAGTAAAATAAGTATAGAAAAGTAAAAAAAAAAAAAAAAAGTAAAAAAGTAAAATAAGTATAGAATAAAAAAGTATAGAATGGATAAAATCGTTAAAATAAAGTATAGAATGTAAAATAAAGTAAAATAAGTATAGAAAAGTAAAAAAAAAAAGAAAAAAGTAAAAAGTAAAGATAAAAAAGTATAGAAAAAAAAAAGAATGTAAATAAAGTAAAATAAGTATAGAAAGTAAAAAAAAAAAAAGAAAAAAGTAAAATAAGTATAGAATAAAAAGTATAGAATGGATAAAATCGTTAAAAATAAAGTATAGAATGTAAAATAAAGTAAAATAAGTATAGAAAAGTAAAAAAAAAAAAAAAGTAAAATAAGTATAGAATAAAAAAGGTATAGAATGGATAAAATCGTTAAAAATAAAGTATAGAATGTAAAATAAAGTAAAATAAGTATAGAAAGTAAAAAAAAAAAAAAAAAAAGTAAAATAAGTATAGAATAAAAAAGTATAGAATGGATAAAATCGTTAAAAATAAAGTATAGAATGTAAAATAAAGTAAAATAAGTATAGAAAAGTAAAAAAAAAAAAAAAAAAAAAAAAAGTAAAATAAGTATAGAATAAAAAAGTATAGAATGGATAAATCGTTAAAAAAAGTATAGAATGTAAAATAAAGTAAAATAAGTATAGAAAAGTAAAAAAAAAAAAAAAAAAAGTAAAATAAGTATAGAATAAAAAAGTATAGAATGGATAAAATCGTTAAAATAAAGTATAGAATGTAAAAATAAAGTAAAATAAGTATAGAAAAGTAAAAAAAAAAAAGAAAAAAGTAAAATAAGTATAGAATAAAAAAGTATAGAATGGATAAAATCGTTAAAAATAAAGTATAGAATGTAAAATAAAGTAAAATAAGTATAGAAAAGTAAAAAAAAAAAGAAAAAAGTAAAATAAGTATAGAATAAAAAAGTATAGAATGGATAAAATCGTTAAAAATAAAGTATAGAATGTAAAATAAAGTAAAATAAGTATAGAAAAGTAAAAAAAAAAAAAGAAAAAGTAAAAAAGTATAGAATAAAAAAGTATAGAATGGATAAAATCGTTAAAAATAAAGTATAGAATGTAAAATAAAGTAAAATAAGTATAGAAAGTAAAAAAAAAAAAGAAAAAAGTAAAATAAGTATAGAATAAAAAAGTATAGAATGGATAAAATCGTTAAAAATAAAGTATAGAATGTAAAATAAAGTAAAATAAGTATAGAAAAGTAAAAAAAAAAAAAAAAAAAAAGTAAAAAAGTAAAATAAGTATAGAATAAAAGTATAGAATGGATAAAATCGTTAAAAATAAAGTATAGAATGTAAAATAAAGTAAAATAAGTATAGAAAAGTAAAAAAAAAAAAAGAAAAAAGTAAAATAAGTATAGAATAAAAAAGTATAGAATGGATAAAATCGTTAAAAATAAAGTATAGAATGTAAAATAAAGTAAAATAAGTATAGAAAAGTAAAAAAAAAAAAAAAAAAAGTAAAATAAGTATAGAATAAAAAAGTATAGAATGGATAAAATCGTTAAAAATAAAGTATAGAATGTAAAATAAAGTAAAATAAGTATAGAAAAGTAAAAAAGAAAAAGTAAAATAAGTATAGAATAAAAAAGTATAGAATGGATAAAATCGTTAAAAATAAAGTATAGAATGTAAAATAAAGTAAAATAAGTATAGAAAAGTAAAAAAAAAAAAAGAAAAAAGTAAAATAAGTATAGAATAAAAAGTATAGAATGGATAAAATCGTTAAAAATAAAGTATAGAATGTAAAATAAAGTAAAATAAGTATAGAAAAGTAAAAAAAAAAAAAAGAAAAAAGTAAAATAAGTATAGAATAAAAAAGTATAGAATGGATAAAATTAATTAAAATATCCTATTTTATCCATTCTATACTTTCTTTCTCTTTTCAACATTATATATATATATATATATATATATATATATATATAGTGTGGGATTGTCACTGTTTCAGTTTTTACTGGAACGGTGTGCCAAATGCAGTATTATTGGTAGAATGCTCAAACGTTACACATTCGTAGAACAATGTATTGTGTGTGATCAGTTATCCCGTATACATAACCTTTATACTGCCCATAAACACTCACATACATTCATAATACCGCCACATACGTACGCATAACATTTCATCCAATCATACACATCCTATGTCTATTGAATTTTCTGAGATTTTTGTGCAATTTTTCAATTTTCCTTGCATTTGTAACATCTTCACCTGACGATTGTTGATGCATGAAACCAAAATGGTCGTGAATGTTCCTTTGTCACCAAATAAATAGATATGTAAAACCTTTATACATTTATTTTATTATATATATATATAAACAATACATTTCCCTTGTATCAATCATATTGCCCACAAAATTCTGACAATATAGAGAGCTCAATATCGGCACAACATTTCAGTATGGAATTGAAAATTGGAAGGTAACAAAAATGATAACAATATACAAAAAAACAAACAAAAAAACAAAAACACGTTTATCTACTAAAAGTATTTACAGAGGTCTTTGAAAGTTTAAAATATAGTACAGATCACACCTTATATTTATACAAACACAATGAGAATTACAGTAATGGGAAATTCCATGTTAAATCATATAGAAGAAAAAACTATCAACTATTTCAGCCAAGTTTTTTTTAGTATACTTTTTCTAGTAAATATAACACACAAGGAAAAGTTTTTGAGGCAGAAAAAATACATAATGTATATATAATACAATTATTTTTATTACTCTATTTAAAATATCATTTAAACTAGACCCTAGTTTTATAATAATATCACCATTTAATTTCTTTATTTACAAATAAAAATTTGTATTTATATTTGTAGAGAAACAATTATTTTTATTACTCTATTTAAAATATCATTTAAACTAGACTCTAGTTTTATAATAATATCACCATTTAATTTCTTTATTTACAAATAAAAATTTGTATTTATTTATATTTGTAGAGAAACAATTATTTTTATTACTCTATTTAAAATATCATTTAAACTAGACCCTAGTTTTATAATAATATCACCATTTAATTTCTTTATTTACAAATAAAAATTTGTATTTATATTTGTAGAGAAACAATTATTTTTATTACTCTATTTAAAATATCATTTAAACTAGACCCTAGTTTTATAATAATATCACCATTTAATTTCTTTATTTACAAATAAAAATTTGTATTTATATTTGTAGAGAAACAATTATTTTTATTACTCTATTTAAAATATCATTTAAACTAGACCCTAGTTTTATAATAATATCACCATTTAATTTCTTTATTTACAAATAAAAATTTGTATTTATATTTGTAGAGAAACAATTATTTTTATTACTCTATTTAAAATATCATTTAAACTAGACCCTAGTTTTATAATAATATCACCATTTAATTTCTTTATTTACAAATAAAAATTTGTATTTATATTTGTAGAGAAACAATTATTTTATTACTCTATTTAAAATATCATTTAAACTAGACCCTAGTTTTATAATAATATCACCATTTAATTTCTTTATTTACAAATAAAATTTGTATTTATATTTGTAGAGAAACAATTATTTTTATTACTCTATTTAAAATATCATTTAAACTAGACCCTAGTTTTATAATAATATCACCATTTAATTTCTTTATTTACAAATAAAAATTTGTATTTATATTTGTAGAGAAACAATTATTTTTATTACTCTATTTAAAATATCATTTAGTCCCGGAGTGAATGTTTAGAAATATATTCATTTTAATGAGTATTTTGTGAGAAACGTTCGGTTTAACTTAGTAAAAAATAGGGGTTCGATTTACAATGTGACATTATAATAAACTAAACCCTAGTTTTATAACTGTCTTTTTACAATAAGCTCTTTTTTTGCACCCGTAATTATACAAAATTTGCTAGGGTCTGCCAAAATGTTGTCCACTTTTCATTTTAAAAATAAATTAAAATTAATTAAATCGATTATTCAAAGTCAAATTTTTGTCTAAGTCGAAAAGTAGTAACATAATGAGTATCAGTAAAAAAAAAAAAAAAAAGCAAAATAATATTACACAAGCAATTTATTTTTAATACTTTTAAAACGATTTTTTTGGTCAATTTTGTTCAAATATGGCTGTAAACAGTGTCTAAAGATGCCGTAAAATTTGTGGTTAGAAAACAAATTTAACCCTTCAATTGGAAAACTTTTTACCAAAAATCAGGGAATTATCCAATTTTAATGAAATGTTCAGTGTTGATTTATCAATGAATTAATTTTATAATGCAGCAGTTATTTTATTTCAAAACTTTCTGATTTAATTAGGTATTTCTGTTATGATAAATTAATATATAAAATTCATTTAAAATATGAATAGCATGATGTTAAGTTTTATCACAATATTTCGACCACATAAGGAAGATGAACACATTTATCTCGCTGATAAAAATAACTGAAATAAGGATAACTGTTTGAATAAATGATAATTTTAGTAACAGTTATAGACATTAAAAAAAACACTTGTTTGATTGGATTTTATGGCATAATTGGATTATTCTATGTCAAAGACCTTTTCCTTTATTCATTCTGTTGGTCAGAGTGGACCTGGGAGTAATGGTGATGCAATTTAGTGTCATACCCAGTACACTAACACATTCAGCCACCGCCTTCGAGCACATACATGATAAAAAGGCGCGTGGTCAAATGGTTAGAGTCGTAGGAAATGGACTTGACAACCCGAGTTCAATTCCTGGACGAAGCTGTTGGCATTTCACATGGCGCTAATACCCTTGGGAAAGGTATGAATCCAATTCTCCCTCCAGCTATGGGTAAATAGCAGGGCAGACTGGGCTCTTTAACCATGACTAGGTAACCAGTCTAGAAGAAGGACAACAGCAACTGGCTAATCACAACTGAACCGGCCAGTCAGTCAGTATACTGTTGGTTTGGACAACAGCAACTAGCTAAGCACAACTGAACCAGTGCCCAAGATAGCTGGTACTTATGGGACTCAAGAATAGTTCATTCATATATTTGGGCGATTCCATTCCTTGAGTCCTGATTGATTGCTTGGTTTCTATGATGTTATGAGGCTTCATAAATAACCTGACATTCTGCAGTAGGATTGCAACAAGGTTAGATCTGTATTGAGTTACAGCTACTTGTTGCCTTGTCTTACCAATTCGACGGTAATTGGAACTTAGTATGATTATTCTACAGGTTTGGACAAACATATAGGTACCAGAACTTGACAGAGGGCCTCTCTGACAACCTGTCTAGCCTAAGTAAAGGCCAAAGTGATGAGTTGCATGTTATGGATTGCTCAGCCACCAGGATTCCGTCCTTAAGTATCACAGGTTGCCAACAGGTAGCTCCATTGGAGGGGCGCCGTCTTACCTCTATGCAGAGTTGCAGTCGGTGTATTCTATAGCCATAACTGATAGGGCGACCCTTTTTAGGTATGGGTGTTCTTTTACAATTAGAGTTAGACCTGCAGATTATTACTACTGAAGTGAGTTCGATTCTAACTGGGTGCCCCACATGCATGATCTGGAAGTAAATGGAAGAGAATTCTATTCTCACACAAAAAAGTAAAAAGAAGTTAAAAATATCAAATATCTTACATATTTTCATTTTCTTTGTTTACCCTCTATTTGAATTAATTAGCAAATCTAAAACAGATATTCTACCAAATAAACCCTAGAAAAACTACTCGGATACATAAAAGAGGCACACATCTACAACAAAATCTAAAAATCTTCCAAAAAAAAAATGAAAACACAAAAATATATGTTAAAAAGAATCATCTAAAAGTTCCATTCACAAAAAATATGTCAAAAAAAAAAAAAAAATCTTTAGAAAATTAAACATTATCACCAATTCATTTCAAAAACGTAGTCGGCATTAAATGACCCATTGAGGTTGATATGCTGTAAAACAAGAACAAAATCAAAATCAAATCTATTTGAATTAGCATCCTCATTTCTTTTTATCATGTTTTAACCACATAAGGGAGATGAACTTATTGAACTCACTGATAAAAATAACAGAAATAAGGATACCTGTTCGAATAAATGGCAATATCAAAAATCTTACGTCTTTTCATTTTCTTTGTTTACGCTTTATTTGAATTAGCATCCTCGTGTTGCATGTCATGAACTGCTCAGTTCTATCATTAAGCATCACAGGTGGCCCCATTGGGGAAGTCTCACCCCTCTGCAGAGGTGCAGTCGGTGCATTCTAACGTCCCAGCCGACAGGATGGTCAGGATTAAAACATTTTTTTTCTTTTTTTTTTGTGTTTTTTTCGGACCATATGACCTTTAGGCACCCCTTTTGCTTTGCTGATTCATAAGTACATTTTTTCATTTACACCGTCAACATCCAGTTGTTTGTTAACAGACGATTTTAGAGGGTTTTTTTTTATTATAAAACTAACCCCAAACAATAACCCTAACCCTAATCCCTAACCATAACCCTAACAAACAACCGGATGTTGACGGTGTAAATGAAAAATGTACTTATGAATCAGCAAAGCATTAACACTGTCAACATCCGGTTGTTTGTTAACAGAGGATTTTTATAGGTTTTTTTAAATTATAAAACCCCTAACAAACTACCGGATGTTGAGGGTATAAATTAAAAAAATGTACTTATGAATCAGTAAAGCTTCCGCATCATTTTAAGACAGGGATCACCAAACCTTTTTCACGGTGGGCCGGATAATTGAAAAAAAAATAGCTGCTTCTAGTCTATTCATAAGGAGTGTACACATAACTTTACAGACTAAACTAGGACCATATAAAGTGTAAATTCAACTGGAGTATATTTTTACTGACTGACTGACTTCAGTGACCCCTTAATTGCTTCTCACTCAGACTCCACTACCCTGGTTAGTCGGATCTAGGCTGTGATTGCCTATATCGAGGCAGAGGCAGACAAGAAAAGTAATTCCACTTCATACAGATGTTGCTTGTTTGTTTGTTTTATGGTATATCAACCTTAGTGGGTCATTTAATCCTGACAAAGTTTGAAATAAATTAATTTTTAATGGATAACTAATTTTTTTTTATAACAACACATTTTTTTCTATTTAACCCACATATGGAACCCTAACAGGTACTACCACTCCAGGTCAGAGAGGACCAGGGAGCAATGGTGACGAAGAGGTGCTCCACATTCCACAAACCTCCAGAACTGGAACCTCACCATCAATAGAGTGTAACATCATTCCCAGGCCATGACGCCACCACCTTCTAGCACATATATGATAAAAGGGTTGGAACTTGCCATAAGGGAAATAGGGTTGGGGCAATCATATAGGTGCTAGGGCTTGACGTTGATTAGAGGAGGCCTCTCCGACCGCCTGTTTAGCCTAAGTGGAGTGTTGCATGTCATGGACTGCTTAGCCACCTGGGTTCTATCCCTAAGCATCACAGGTTGCCACCCACGGCCAACAGGTGGCCCCATTGGGGGAGTAGGTGTATTCTAATGCCCCAGTCGGCAGGGTGGTCACGTAAGGGTCAAAATGGAATGTTGCATGTCATTTAAATAGTAACAACATGGATTTAAAAAAGATTTTTTGCATTTAATATTTTAAATAGAAGGCATTAATTAAGTATCATGGGTTGCCACCCACCGGCCATCGGGGTGTGGCCATGTATCAACATAGTCATGACAGTTTTGTTGTGGTTGATTGGTGAGTTATTTTGTTTTATGACTGTACCGTTGTGGTATATTTTCACATATTTTACAGGGTTGATTGGTGAGTTATTTTGTTTTATGACTGTACCGTTGTGGTATATTTTCACATATTTTACAGGGTTGATTGGGGAGTTATTTTGTTTTATGACTGTACCGTTGTGGTATAATTTCACGGTACCAAAATGATATAAGTAACGTTGTCCTTTTTTTCGAGTGCTACTACGATAACCGTAAGGTGGCGGCGGTGTATATATTATATAGCGGGTCTCGTCCACGTGCCTCCAAATTCACAGTGCTAAAATGGTGTTGATAGAAATTACAACACGAGAAATATGTAGTCACAACTGCTCCTTTATTATCGTGCTCGTCTAGTGGGCTCCTACCAGAGAGGAGAAAAGGCAGAGAGAAAGAGAGAGAGAACACTACTTGATTATTGTGACCCCACACTAGCCACTAGAGGCCCGATCCGTACCCTATGACGGCCGAAGGCAAAAAGAGACCGATCCCTTTCTTCATTGTTCCACGTCACCACGTGACATCTGGTTCCGGTCAACACCCGAAACTTCCGGCTCCGGTCAACACCCGAAACTTCCGGCTGACACTCAATTCTCCGTTCGGGGTCACGCTACAGTCAAACCATTGTTCATCCTGTTTTGGCTCATCACTATTTTTTAAACCTTTATCATCTCTTATTTATTTATTTCTTCCTCCCCCTTCCATTAGTAATCCTTGCCAAATGAATCTTGCTACAATGACATATCAAACCACTTGGGGTTATTTAATGCTGAATGAAGTCATTTTTGATAAATAGTCAGTGTATTCTACAGCAGGCATGTCAAACTGAGTAGCCCTTTAGGGCCGTCTGAATATGTATGTCATGAGGGCCACATGGATTACATATAATAAAAAGTAAAGTCGACGGGGCGGCCTAAAGTCGCTATCAGCCAGTCAGCGAGGGAGTCTATCCCCTTTTCAATAGCGTTAGACCAAGGAGATTGTTTTTAGCATCTGAGGTGGGGCGCCATCAGCTCCTTACTTTACCGCACAGATCCCTGTGCTACTCATACGCTGAGTTGGCGGGGACCGGTATCGAACTAGGAACCTTGTGGTTTCTAGCCGAACGCTCTACCGACTGAGCTAACCCGGCCCCTTATTGTGTACAGTGCTCAGGTGCACCACAACTCATCAAAGTCTCGTGTCTAGTACACAGAATACATGTATTAGTGTCAGGAACTTGAACAGTTTACAGTAATAATATGCATGTGCGTGTGTGCTTATGTGTGTTTGTTTGTTTTGTTTTACGGCATATCAACCTCAGTGATTAAATTAATGCCGATAAAGTTTTTAAATAAATCAATTTTTAATGGATACACAATTTTTTTTAAGTACATTTTTCTATTGAACCCATAGATAGGACCCTATCAGGTACCACCACTCCGGGTCAGAGTGGACCAGGGAGCAATGGTGATAAAGGGGCACTCCACATTTCCCAAACATCCAAAACTGGAACCTCACCATCAGATAGAGTTTAATGTCATTCCCAGGCCTTCTAGCCAACGTACAAGTGTCACTGTCACTTTCAATTATAGCTATGTGTTGATTGAAAACAGGAGAAGGCAAGAGGAAAGACTCATTCCATTTCATTGACTGAGTTAAGCCTACTTCTTCTGCAACTCCAAGGAAGGGCTGAGAGACCATATGTTGATAACAAACTGTTTCTTAACAACACATTGCCCTAATGAAAATAAACGTTTTCGCTTAAGAATTTTTGGAAAAAACACAAAAAAAAAACTGGGGTACTAAACGCACCGTATGAGAGTGTAGTCTATGTATGTGCCGCACCTGTGCTTGCTGAGGGCTGCATTTTTTACGTGCCCGATATACAATACATCCGCCACGAGCAGGATGTGACACAAGGTCAATTTCTAAACAATGTATGATTTGAATTCAGATTTCCTTCTCCTAGACTAGTTTCCTGACCAAAACTATTTACCCATGGGGGGAGGGGTAACAGATTGATCCATGCTTTTCATAAGGGTATTAACATGATGTGAAATGCAAGTAGCTTCGTCCGGGATTCGAACTCAGGTTGCCGTGTGATAAGTATTAACAAACCTCTAACACTTCCTCATAATTGAAGATTTCAAGAGTGGACGATTTTTCGGAATATGTCGGTAAAACGGGCGGCTACTTCTCTTGGAAACCTTTGCAGACATATTTTTAAAGAAAATAAATAAATAAACATTTTTGTTCGCTGTAAGCAATGAGGGCGTTGGTAAATTTTTCAAGTAGGTGTAGCTTTCATTTTTCTTATTTACCGACATACTCCGAAAGATCGTCCAATTGTATTTTTTATTTTTATATTCATTTTGGGAAGGGGGATGAAATTCGGCTTTAACTAAACCCTTTATTTATCTATTTTTAAAAAATATATTTTTAAAACCCAATAATTACTTTCGTTAATGTGATAATAATAATAATAATAAATAATATATATTAGTTCTTTTCTATTATCAATACTTCATGATATTAACTGTTAAATAAATGAACTAAAATAAAAAAAATAGAAATTGATTTTTAGTCATTTAATGTGGGATGTTTTTTTTAATTATTCGAAATAAATTGTAATTATTTAACTGCCTGTTGATTTAAGAGAAAAATATTAATTCAAACGTAAATATCACATATTTCCAGGAAACGAGATAAATGAAAGATTAATATAAAAAAATCTAATAATTTGAAAAGTTGAATTAGACGACCAAATTAAAACGAAATAAAAATAAGTCAGTTCGTAGAATTAACAGGTTAAAAAAATTAAACAAAATAAATTATGTTTGTGTTGTCACATTTTTTTCATTTCGTCTGCCTTTCTTAATTCACGAACGAAGAGAGAAAAAATGTCTTGTTATTTTACTCACCCAAAAACATTCCTCCGAAATTGTTTCTTAAACCATTTCTTATTTTTTGTTTCTTCCTTGTAACTAACTCTTACAAGGAATTGAAAAAACCTTAACCAATCCTGACAAAGAAAATGAATTCATTTCTTTATTTTGATACTGGGTTTTTCCAATTCAGTTATACGCATGCGTGGGCAACCGGTGACACTGAGAAAATAGTTCCGATTTTATTTAGACAGCACATATTTTCACCGTTTGCTGATATTATTCATTAAAAAGGAGTGCTCTTCGCGTGGTTTAACAGTTACCAAGTCCGTTGTTGATTTAAAAGAAAAAATGTTTATCTAAACGTAAATATATATTGAAGTACGTTCAGAAATTGTAAGGGGAGGTAATAATTATCTATTTAATTTTATATTTTAAAAATTTTTAATCATTTTCCCTGTGAAATTTATCCCACCCCCCCTATATTTATCACAATGAAACTTGCATAAAGTTTAATATCATCTTAAAATTTTTTTGTCCACTCGAAAGAAGAAACATTAAAAAAAAAAAAACTCATGATGATTTAAAAAAAAAAAATTTCTGCTTACGGAAATAATGAAAATTATAAACGGAAAACAATGTTTACATTTTTGCACCGTTAAATCAACTGAAATTTAATGTAGCCAAAAACAACTCACGACAAGAGGATTTTTAAAAGATATCTATGAAAAATCAAATAATGGTCTGATTTTCACGAAAATTTCCATAATTACTTACCTTTTGATGAAAATATGTTTGAAATGGGTTTTTCCTAAAATATATTAGGGGAAATATTTTTTTACGAGGTCTACCCCCCCCCCTATTTTATTTTATGAAATATGAAAAAAATGAACCGACAAAAAAACAATATTTACTTTTTTTCTATAAAGAGTAGGAATAAAAGTCAGAAGATTTTTATAAGTTTCTATACGAGAACTTTTTTTTTAGTAAAATAACCATGACTACAGAATTCTGCTAAAAAAAATATCAATAAAGATATTGACCCGGTTGTAAAAAAAACGGACTGTTTTACTTTTTTTTCAAGATAATACATAGAAGTCATAAATTTTGAGTGTGCCTGTAATTTAGTTTTAAATAAAGTTCATTCGATTAAAAACCGGAGGTGGGTAATTTTCTTTAACCGTTGGGGGTTATAATTGACATTTTAGATGACTCCAACTGATCTCCGGTACAGAGACGTGAGAATAGTTAGTTTAGTTATTCCGTTTCAATCCGGCTACCAGAGAGCTTAGACGTGCTCCGGGGTTGATCTCAACCCCGTAGTATCAATTAAATCATGAGCTAGATAAATAATAAAAGCTTGATAAGGCAACTTAAAGTCTGGTTATTTCCTATAACTCCAACATAAACAAAGGGGAACCACTCTTGAGTGTTAAATTTTTTTATTTATTTATTGATCTACTAGGAAAATAGAAGACGGGTTTAGGGTTAGGGTTTAGGGTTAGTTTAATGGGAAAATAAATAATCTATCAGTTAAGAGTGGTTCCCCTTTGTTTATGTTGAAGTTATAGGAAATAACCGAAAATTAACCCCCAGAAGAAGGAAAGTCGGACCATATGACAGTAAGGCACCCCTTGTTGATATCGATTAAGAAAGGACATGTTTTTAATTTACACCGTCAATATCCGGTTGTTTGTTATGGGTTAGGGTTAGGGGTTAGGGTTAGGGGTTAGTTTTATAATTTAAAAAATTCTAAAAATCGTCTGTTAAAACAACCGGATATTGACGGTGTAAATGAAAAACACGTCCTTTCTTAATCGACATCAAAAAGGGGTGCCTTAAGGTCATATGGCCCGGAAAGTCAACTAGATAAGAAAATGGCGACCAGACAGGATAACAAGAACCAGCAACAAGTACGCAGAAATAAAGTAATTAAGTGTGACGGAGAACGAAAAAGAGCAAGACTTTGTCTTGCCTGCTGGGATCGAACCCGCGTCCTCCCGCATGCGAAAACAGATGCGATGTAGGAACTGGAAGGACGCGAGGTTTGACTGACGTGCCCGGATGTTTGGCTGATATGCCCATAAAATAACAAGTGAGTCAAGCGCTGGGCAGTCAGCAGCAGCAGAAGCAGTCGGCGACGAAGCGCTTTTCAGTAAGGAAATGTGATTTTGAACTGCTAAAGATTATTTCGACTACGACGACGGATTTTTTTAGCTGCTAGACGAACAGAGGGTCTGACTTGTGAGAAGACTGAGAACTCACTTGTTTTTGGTTCCCCCTTGGCGGGAGCTTGTTGATTCGAAGCTCTATTTCGCCCCATATATCCCCCCTTCTATATTAAGTAAGACCATCATCTCTCTAATGTAAGTCTCTGTCTGTCTCTCTCTATCACGCGAGATGAGCTCTCATCTCTTTATTATGTGTGGGGATTAAAATAAAACTAAAATAAAATTAGAATAAAAATACTCAACAAACTCCCATGGGCCATCACCCGAAGAACCCTCTGCGCCTGTGCGACAAAAAAGACTGTCTCCTGAACCCCAAAAGGAATATCTCGGCCATTCAAACTTAGGCCGTAACTGGGTCTAGTCGCTCCTACTAGCCAGGGAGATATTACCTTGCTACAGGCGACTATGACCCGGTCAATAAAGCCTAAGTCATAAAACTACCTCTTGCCTCTGTCTCTTTCTTTTTCGTTCCTTAAATTCCTTCTTTTAACTGGGTCTAGTCGCTCCTACTAGCCAGGGAGATATTCCCTTGCTACAGGCGACTATGACCCGGTCAATAAAGCCTAAGTCATAAAACTACCTCTTGCCTCTGTCTCTTTCTTTTTCGTTCCTTAAATTCCTTCTTTTAACTGGGTCTAGTCGCTCCTACTAGCCAGGGAGATATTCCCTTGCTACAGGCGACTATGACCCGGTCAATAAAGCCTAAGTCATAAAACTACCTCTTGCCTCTGTCTCTTTCTTTTTCGTTCCTTAAATTCCTTCTTTTAACTGGGTCTAGTCGCTCCTACTAGCCAGGGAGATATTAACTTGCTACAGGCGACTATGACCCGGTCAATAAAGCCTAAGTCATAAAACTACCTCTTGCCTCTGTCTCTTTCTTTTTCGTTCCTTAAATTCCTTCTTTTAACTGGGTCTAGTCGCTCCTACTAGCCAGGGAGATATTCCCTTGCTACAGGCGACTATGACCCGGTCAATAAAGCCTAAGTCATAAACTACCTCTTGCCTCTGTCTCTTTCTTTTTCGTTCCTTAAATTCCTTCTTTTAACTGGGTCTAGTCGCTCCTACTAGCCAGGGAGATATTCCCTTGCTACAGGTGACTATGACCCGGTCAATAAAGCCTAAGTCATAAAACTACCTCTTGCCTCTGTCTCTTTCTTTTTCGTTCCTTAAATTCCTTCTTTTCAGCGCGACCACCAAATGGGATGGAGTTAAAGCAAAAACCCAAAGAGCACGCAACCAGAATATCCAGCTATTGTGTTAGTATAACATTCAATTCTAAGACTAACAACAACAAGAAAGGAATTAATATTTCCTTTAATTCAAACAATTTATTTGCTAGGCATAAAACACAAACAACAATATAAAGTCCTTCCTGTATATAAAGTTGAGTTTAAGGGACTTACCGGCGCGTTGGAGAAGAGTTATTAGGGTGGTTTCCTGGAGCCCGTGAATTCGTTGCCTCGTGGCACCGCGGGTGGATTCTGTCTGACTACTTTTTGGATATTGTGCCAAAACTCTGGGCTATCACGTGATTGGTAAATCCAATCACAGAGCCTCTCCCTCATTCACTCTATATACAGGAATAACCATTTTACTGACCCAACACAGCTATAACAGAAATACTGGGGTGAATTAGTAAAGGAAGGAGACAAGGCAAATTATAGAGTTTATAAATGGGTTAACAGTTTATTTGGGGGTTAGTTATTAATGTGTGTGTATACAATTCTTGTGCAAATGTCTTTAAGAGTTTGCCAGAGAATTTCTACTGGCGGGATATATAAAGGTAATACAAGAGATTCAAGTACACTTATCTTGTTGTCTCAGCAATGTCTCGGTGTTGTCTGCTTGTCGGAGTTGACGTCTTTCTCTTGCGTGCCGACTCTGGTCTTCTGCTAGTGCCTGCAGTATTGGTTCTGCTGATTCAGGGTTCTATGCTCTGTCCCCTATTGTCCGGACTTCCGGGTGGGCAGATAACCCAATTTCCAACAGCTACATTTAAACCTTAAAACCCCCAAACCTCTTTCTACCCCATAATGGTGACCCCGACTATGGGCCCAAGAACTCTCTCCCCGTTTATGTACCCGAAATTGGGTATAAAACATTTTTTATAGCAAATTAGTATTGATTTAAGAGAAAAGTGTTAATTAAACGTAAATGAGACAAACGAGAGATTAATATAAAAATTTGAATAATAATTTGAATAATTCTTATTGGACTAATTAAAACGAAAGAAAAATAAATTCTACCGTATAATTAACAGGTTATGTAACCCCGTGCTACCTGCTTTGAAAACTAAATGTACAGCATAACGTACCATAGTTCTCTCAACCCTCCTGTACGGTGCGGAAACTTAGACGATATACAAAGCGGATGCTCATAGACTACATGTCTACTACATGAATCACTTGCGCAGTATATTAAATGTCAGTTGGTGACAGCATGTTTCAAACAGGACCATCCCGAAGAGAACTGGACTCCCTGACATGCACGAAATACTTGTCCAACGCAACCTGAGATGGGCTGGCCACTTAAACAGACTTGGGGATGACAGACTACCAAAGCAAATTCTGTACTCTCAACTGAGAGAGGGATCACGTGGAATCGATAGACCAAAGCTCAGGTAAAAAGACAACATCAAGAGAAACCTGAAGGACTTTAACATCCCCATAGGTAGTTGGCAAGACGCAACCAGAGACCGAATAAATTGGAGGAAAATGATTCGCGTGGTGTCATCATCGGATACGATGGACAACAAGTAGACTACCTGCTTTATAGTCGGACCATCGACGACTAAACCGGTACCCTCACCAAGCTTGCCTGGTGAGGAGGGTGGCTAGACACCCAGCAGGACGAAAATCAAAACCCGTGAAAAGGCGGAGGAAGGTTATCGCTCAACAGCTATCTAGCACATTAACGCGAGAACATAGAAATATCTGGGTTGGTATCCAGACCACTCACTCTCTTGATTGCTCTCTCTGTAACGGTCTGTGTTTCTCTCTGAGACTGCCTTCTCTATAAATATATCATCATCATCATGCCGCGCTTTCAGTGCGGATATCCATGACAATCTCTCTCCTTCCGTCCCTATCGCTCATCATTCTCGGGAGGTCCTCTATGCAGCATCCTGCATCCGAACAGAGTTGATCAACGTACGTTTTTGCTGGTCTGCCCACACTGGCTTGTCCATGTGCTGGCTTCCACAGGAGGACGTCGCTTATGAGTTCGTCCTTGCTTCTTCAGCAGTGTCCTGCGTGTCTTGTCCGTCTCACTCGGATGGTTTGGGTGATATGTGGTAGGTGGCCGTACAACTGCTTTCTCGTAGGGTGCTGTTTCCACGTCTTGTTCATGATCACCCGCAGCATCCTTGTGCAGCTCCCATCTAATTTATTCTCTAGTCGCTTAGTTAGGGTCCAGGTGGTGCAGCCATACAGCAGTACTGACACGACAAGAAGAACTACTGATAAGATACTTTGCAATATTTATTAGTAAAGAATTTCCAGTATCATTGATTGAGCATGTATATCTAAATTAGGGTAGCAGTGACATCAAATCAACAGTGCTTGATAAATTAAATTTTCTCGCATTTGCATCTTTTTATGCAAGTGAATTAGTTTTATAATAAAAAACCCTCTAAAATCGTCTGTTAACAAACAACCGGATTTTGACGGTGTAAATGAAAAAATGTCCCTATGAATCGAGATCGCAAAAGGGGTGCCTAAAGGTTATATGGTCCGATTCCAATTATAACAAGTATCCAGAGTGAAAGATTCTAATAACCATTGAATAGGTATCTCTGTTACGAGCTTTGTGGCCATTTTTAGGTTTCAAGTGAGAGCACTTTACAGTGGAGATCCCTTATGTTAAGTAGAGGCTGATCCTTAGTGAAGAATCCTTTGGTTGTTCCTCGGTGTTCCTTAGTGTTGGGTAGAATCCGTTGGTTGTTCCTCGGTGTCCTTAGTGTTGGGTAGAATCCGTTGGTTGTTCCTCGGTGTTCCTTAGTGTTGGGTAGAATCCGTTGGTTGTTCCTCGGTGTTCCTTAGTGTTGGGTAGAATCCGTTGGTTGTTCCTCGGTGTTCCTTAGTGTTGGGTAGAATCCGTTGGTTGTTCCTCGGTGTTCCTTGTGTTGGGTAGAATCCGTTGGTTGTTCCTCGGTGTTCCTTAGTGTTGGGTAGAATCCTTTTGGTTGTTCCTCGGTGTTCCTTAGTGTTGGGTAGAAATCCGTTGGTTGTTCCTCGGTGTTCCTTAGTGTTGGGTAGAATCTTTTAGTTGTTTCTTAGTGTTCCTTAGTGTCGGGTAGAATCCTTTGGTTGCTCCTCGGTGTCCCTTAGTGTTGGGTAGAATCCGTTGGTTGTTCCTCGGTGTCCCTTAGTGTTGGGTAGAATCCGTTGGTTGTTCCTCGGTGTCCTTAGTGTTGGGTAGAATCTTTTAGTTGTTTTTAGTGTTCCTTAGTGTCGGGTAGAATCATTTGGTTGCTCCTCGGTGTTCCTTAGTGTTGGGTAGAATCCGTTGGTTGTTCCTCGGTGTCCCTTAGTGTTGGGTAGAATCCGTTGGTTGTTCCTCGGTGTTCCTTAGTGTTGGGTAGAATCTTTTAGTTGTTTCTTAGTGTTCCTTAGTGTTGGATTGAATCCTTTGGTTGAGCAGAGTTCTTGGTTGCAGATCCATTCGTTCGTGTCGAATACGTGCAAATGAACGGCTTTCAAGATCGGCGATTAAATAGTTAACTAACCACGTATTCGAGATGTTGATTGGCTGGCACCCATGCAGAGTTTATAAGTTTAAATGGTGGACTGGATAGGAAAAGACTAAGGGAGAAAACCCTGACAGAAATCACGACTTGGACTCAGTTAGGCAGTTCAGTGTGTAAAATACTATCTGGCAACTCCGGCAGCCAAACTGACGCCGAATGTATTGGTTCACCATTTCTTCGGATTACGCCAACGAGACAGAGGAGGGGGGGGGGGCCTGTCGCTTGGGTAACCTGGGACCTCCATACATCTTGCTCAGGCTCTTTTTGTTGGCTTCTTCTGTGATACTGAATTAACAGGTGTGGCTAACCTCTAGATTTTCGCTGGGAGCCCATATTTTTGGCCTTGTGTCACATCTAAGCCAAGCTTAGTAATGTTGCGTAGGGGACAAGGTCGAATTATAGTAGTAGTCGTTAGTAGTAGTAGTAGCCGTCGTTAGCTCAGAGAAACAACATACGAAAGTCGTAAAGTCGAAAAGGGATTGTTTCTTTCTTTCTAGGCTCGTGGGTTCTTTTTGAGAGAGATAGATAGAGATAGATAGATAGATAGATAGATAGATAGATAGATAGAGAGAGAGAGAGAGAGAGAGAGAGAGAGAGAAGAGGGTGAAGCTGTTCTATCGTAAATCACGTCCATGCACGCTGTTCGCTGCTAGCCTAAACATGTCACTGTGGGAACTCAAGAAACCCATGTCTGCCCCCGACCAAGGCCCAGACGGAAAAAAAAACGATTTTTCTCTTTCGTTTGTGGCCCCAAGAGAGAGAGAGAGAGAGAGAGAGAGAGAGAGAGAGAGAGAGAGAGAGAGAGAAGAGAGAGAGAGAGAGCATAATAAACAACAAAGACAGAGTAGGGTTCACATCCAAAAATGGACAAAGAGATGGTATAGGACTCGCATTAATTCTCCTCTTAATTGTTCATTCTTCCTATCTTATCTTTCTTATATTATGTACTGTCGAGCTGAGAGGTGTGGGAGGCTCCCTCCCTGTCCATTGACAGGAATTCTACTTTGGTCTACTGGTCTCTGCTAAAAGTTGATCTCACTCACCAAGTCCCGGCTTCTAACTGTTATAAAGATAAGACGAAGAATGTGTACTCAAAGTTTGCAAAATATGAAGATAACCACGAGTGTGGCAGATAGGTTAAGAGTTAAAGAATAACCAAACAACTAGAATTGGAATAAAAGACATGTATTACGGACATAAAACAATAGATTTTGCAGACCTTTTGGTTTATCTGCACAAATGTTTACAATTTTTCCACTTAACTGAAATCCTGAGGTAGAGTTAGTTATCGAAGCCCCTTAGCTACGGCCATCTGATAATTCGACTGGATATGATAGACGTTCTATTTTGACGTCTGACTCCGGTGCTGGTCGATCAGAAAGAGGGGGAAAGAAATTGTCTCTTTGGCTTTGCCGCCAAAGTATGCTGGCTCGTGATTGGTTAGTTCGATAGAGAGGCTCGTAGACAAGGACAATAACCCATACCTCAGAATTCTTAATACTGTGTCGGTTAACTGCTCGATTCTAACTGCCCGGGTCAACTGCCGTCCTCTCACTTGCGTGCACCCAATTGCATCATGCACCCACGCGTTGTGTCATAATGCATCAACAATGTATTTTCCCTCTCTCATCATCATCATCATCATGTCGCGCATGCAGCACGGGTATCCATGACAATCTTTCGCCAATCTTCCCTATCATTCATTACACCTGGGAGCTCCTCTGCGGAGCAGCCAGCATCTTCACATAACTGGTCAATGTAGGTCCTTGCTGGGTGCCCCACACTTGCATGTCCATGTGTTGGCTTCCACAGGAGAACGTCGCTTATGAGTTCATCCTTGCTTCTCCAGCAGTGTCCTGCGTGCCTTGTCCGTCTCACTCGGATAGTTTGTGAGATGGGGGGCAGGTGACCGTACAGCTGTTTCCTTGTGGGGTGCTGTCTCCACGACTTATTCAAGACTGCACGCAGGATTCTTGTGCAGCTCACATCTAGCTTATTCTCAAGACGCTTTGTTAGGGTCCAGGTGGTGCAGCCATATAGCAGCACCGACACAACCACAGCCTGGAAGAACTGTCGCTTCAGCTTGCCAGGGAGATCGGACCTCCATATGACTGATAAACTATTTGTGGCCGACCATGCCTTTGCTATCCGTGTATTAACATCGCTCTCTGTGGAGGAGATATTACCACCTCTCTAACGATCACTTAATATCTCTTGGTAATTATAGTTATTAATTATTATATATAGATATATAATATCTCTTGGTAATTAACTAGCAGGACCTGTAAATGTACCACAGTACCTTTGTAGCTACAATTGGGCTTAACCTGCTTTTTTCGAATCCTCTGTAATCCTCAGATTGACCCCTATTGTAAAAACAAGGTCTTTCACAAGAAATTTCTGCTAAGGACAATTCAAAAATAAATAGCATAAAAGAAATATTCCTGTTTGACTAATCACTTTTGAATTCACACCTTGTATTCTGAAAAAAATCAACGTTCCATTTATTCTTCATTTCTATCTTGGTAAATACAGTTTCAATCCTAGTACTTTTTTCACACACCTTGTATATATATATATATATATATATATATATATATATATATATGGAGTCAGATTTTAGCCCTGAAGAGCTTTATGCGAAACTAATGTAGGTTCGTCTGACTCAGTAGATATCCTTATTACTTGGCTCTACTTAGGTATCGAGCACTTTTTACAAATTAGCTTCTCCTAGCGGTTATATGAATATATATATATCTTATATACATATATATACATATAAATTGTTTTTCTTTTGGCCAAATACTATACCAATAGATTATTTTTTGTTGGTACGAATATCTTGGTCTTTTCTTTTTTTCAAAAATTTTTTTCTTCCTGGTTGATGTTTGGTAGTATATTTTTACAATCAAACTCTCTGCCGGGTTTTTTTCTCTCCGCAAGGATCTACCAACACGCTTGGTATATTAAATATTTATGGATATGGATAGACCGTTGCCTCAGCGAGTTTAGAAATTTGTTAGAGACAAAGGAGGTTTGTTTTGGGAGAAGTTTTATCTGAATGGAATCGGGTTCTGTCGTATACGTTGCATTAACAACTTTTAGGCGATGGTTTTCTTTCTTTTTGTTTTTTTGTTTTCTTTTCGATATCTCTTGTTCTCAGAAGGAGCCTAGAACATGAGTAAGCAAACATCTACTTGTGGAAGAGAGATTTATATTCTGTGTGGATGTTATCGATTGGAACCGAAAATATTGCATCGTTAAGATGAGATTTATATCTTTATCTGAAAATAGAAACAAAAGAAACGTTTCATCATCGCAAATGGAAGCAAAGGAAAACAAAAATTGGGAAGAATATGTCGGGATCGAAGCTCAATCGATTTTTCATTAGTCAGAGTTCTTAAATTGATGGTCCATCATCCACCTGTAGGCAAGGTGGTAAAATTCAACTGATAAATGCATATATAGGTATGAATAAGATATAATGAAAAAACAAACGATGTTTACAACTGAAATAGGCTCATCAGAAGAGAAAGTGTGCAAACCGTTTCGGGGCCAATTCTCTTGACGGTTTTTAAAAAGAGAATTGGCCCCGAAACGGTTTGCACACTTTCTCTTCTGATGAGCCTATTTCAGTTGTAAACATCGTTTGTTTTTTCATTATATCTTATTCATACTGTCGGATTAATTTCCATTTTATTTTCACATATATAGGTATATATGTTATAGCCGCTAGAGAACTCACATCCATTTTATAGGAGAGCCTTGCCATTTAAGCTTAATTCGAGGCCAACAGTCAAATTACCGCCTTCTTTCTTCTTTACATCAACTTGATTGCCATTGTCATCTGAGTCGGGTAACGTGTCTCGCCGTGGTGTAATGAGTTGCATAGAACACTAGAGACATAAACCAAACTTTTACCGCCCTGTCGGCTGGGGCGTTAGAATGGCACCGATGAACCTCTGCAGAGGGGTTAAGACTCCCTTAGTGTAGTAGAAATCACCTTGTTGAAATTAGAA
>CM042176.1:19369390-19387295 GCA_023376005.1 Doryteuthis pealeii | reverse complement strand
TGGTGTTCAGAGAGAGATTCAGTCGTTCAGTACTATTCGGCGTCTCCTCGAACTTTCACCGGCTTCAGGTTGTCGCGTAGAATCGTTTGTATGGCTCATGGCCGGGCAGTTATCCGGCCGGTCGTATCTTTTTCTTTGGTGAGGGGTGAAGGTGCTGCAGATAGAGAGAGAGATGGAGAGAGATGACGGAGAGAGGAGAGAGAGAGAGAGAGAATGAGTCTATCTAGTCATTTAGCGAGTACTTTACCTTCATCTGGGTCTGATTTGAGTACATGAATGGCCCTTAAATCTCAGGTCAACGGGGTAGTAATCTTCTTGGACTATTCTTTTTTATGGGGTTGCGGCGGGCAGATTGCTGCAAAGAGAGAGATGAGAAGAGAGAGAGAGAGAAGAGAGAAGAGTAGAGAGAGAGAGAGAGAGCTGGGCACAACGCGAGTATTTTACCTCACCCACCGGATCATGAGACAGAAGGCCCCTAAACTCTCAGGCACCGGGCAGTAAAATACCTGGACCTATCTTTTTTTTTTATGTGAGCGGGGCAGTTGCTGCAAAGAGAGAGAGAGAGAGAGAGAGAGAGAGAGAGAGAGAGAGAGAGAGAGAGCGGGCAACGCGAGTACTTTACCTCACCCCGGATCAGAGACAGAAGGCCCTAAACCAGGTCCAAGCTGTATAAATGCGATTCTGTTTTCTGTTACGTGAAACTCCATCTAATGCTGATGTTCAAGTTCTGGTGTGTGGAGTGTCCCTCAATCGCCATTGCTCCCAGATCTATCCTGACCCGGAGTGGTAGTACCTGTTAGGGTCCCATCTGTGGATCAAATGGATTTGCTTGGAAATTGTTCGATTCGATAAGAATTTGACCGTCTTCATCCCGCTTTACCAAATAAGGATCTACACTTAAGATATTCATTCACTGGTCATTGGTACCTCCCATGGTGCAATGGTTAGGAAGCTAGATTAATCAGACTATTGTTAGTGATTTCTCTGATTTTTATTTTAGATGAGGCTTGATGTAACGTTGTGTATATATGGTCACGGTGCCAAAACGATATAAGTAACGTTGTGGTATTTTCACAGTACCAAAATGATATATATATATAACGTGGCGGCGGTGGCGATATTTTCACCGTACTAAAAAGGCATTCTGCACGTGGTGGTCATCTTGTTGATAAAAACTACAACGCGAGAAATATGTAGCCACAACTGCTAGCCTTGATTATCGTGCTCGTCTCGTGGGTTCGTATCAGAGAGGAGGAAAGGCAGAGAGAGAGAGAGAGAGAGAGAGAGAGAGAGAGAGGAGAGAGACTATTAAACTACCGTCATCCCACACGGGACAAGGGCAGGTCCTTAACCCAAAATCGAAAAGAGCGGCGCGAGACCTTTCTTCGTTGTTTCCACGTCCGACGTGACCCCGTTCCGGTCAACACCCGAAACTTCCGGTTGACACTCAATCTCCGTTCGGGGGTCACGCTCCGGTCAAATCATCGTTCATCCTGTTTTTGTGCTCGTCATTATTTTTTAAACCTTTACTCTCTCACTTATTTCTTTCTCCCCCCCCTCCATTAGTAGTCCTTGCCAAATCTAATCTTGCTACATTGATAATTCGTATTATATGTATTATTCGGATTATTGTCCTCATCTTCATTAATATTTGTACAACGTTTCGGCCAATGTGCCCTCCGGTCTTCTTCAGGTATTTCTTGTCGGACTCAAAGTTCTGTGATGGCCTCCGACTACAAGAAGAAGGTTCCCGAGTTCGAAAAGAAGGTTCCAGAGTCCGAGAAGATTCCTGAGTCCGACAAGAAATACCTAAAGAAGTTCGGAGAGCACATCGGCCGAAACGTTGTATAGATAACAATAAAGGGAAAATAGTCCGAATATTACAAATAATATGGCTAAACTTGCAAATCGTAATCAAAATTAAAACGGAAAATTTTGACGACGATTTGCAACATATCAAACTAAATTTTGAAATTAAAAAATTGATTTTAAAAATTCGATTCAAAAATGGTAAAAAGTAAAAAAAAAGACAAAAACTCACGAACTTTTCTTTTTAAATTAAAAAAAAAGATCTTTCTCTTTTTTATTTATTTATTTCTACTTTTTTTAAAAATTTAATTAATTTATCTATTTTTTCATACTTGACATATATTTTTGGTAAGTCAAGTTAGTAATTGTTTTATTTCATTTATTTAACGAATCTTGGAATTTTTTTTCTAAACTGCATATAAATATTTTAGTTTAGAAAATATTTCAAGATTCGTTAAATAAATGAAATAAAATAATTACTAACCTGACTTACTAAAAAAAAAATCAAGTATTTTGAATTGGATTTTTAAAATTAATTTTAATTTCAAAATTTAGTTTGATGTGTTGAAAATCATCGTCAAAATTTTCCGTTTTAATTTTGACGACGATTTGCAAGTTTAGCCAATAATACTTATTGTTAGTGAGTTCGATTCTCACTAGGTACCCAATACTTCGGTTTTAAAAACGTCTGAAACATTAGTAATCCCCCTTTAACTTAAAAAAATCGCATATCTTCAGTTTTTCAAAATGTCTGAAGCATCAGTTATCTCCCTTTAACTTATCAAAAATGAACTTATATATAAACAAGTAACAATTTACTATAACATTTTAGGTTATTTCCTATAACTCCAACATAAACAAAGGGGAACCACTCTTGACTGATAATTATTTATCTATTTTCTTATTAAACTAACCCTAATCATAAACCCTTACCCTAACCTAATCCTAAACCCTAACCCCGTCTTCTTTTTTCCTAGTAGATCAATAGTCAAATAAATAAATTATCAGTCAAGAGTGGTTCCCCTTTGTTTATGTTGTAGTTATAGGAAATAACCAAATTTTAAGCGAATAAAAATAGTTCAATTGAATCAGTGAAGACCTTTTTTTGCATCAATTTAAAGAAAAAAAATATTTAAAAAAAAAAGAAAAGGGAAAATACTCTACAAGAATTATTTTTTGAATTTTAAGAAAATAACATTTAAATTTTCAAATAACTTTTTTCGGGTGTAGAATTTTTATTTTTATTAACTTTTTTTTTTTTAATGTGATCTTTTGGTTTTCCGTCTTTTCAGGAATGTAAAATAGGGACTGGAATTTTTTTTATTCAAATGACCAAAGAAATCAATAGAGTGTCGAATTTCATTAAAATTAGACAATTCATTGATTTTTTAGTAATGTAAGGACACAAAATGCAACTGTCGGTGGGGCTTTAGGATACACCAACTCCTTTCCTTTCCTTTTAAAAGTCCGTCCCAGACGACGATGACGTCACTCCAAAATCTTAATTGATGAAAAACATTTTTTTCAATTTTTGTTTTAATGAAAAAAATAAAAATGTTTTTAAAACAAGGAAAAGAGAAAACACGCTACAAGAATTATTTATTGAATTTTAAGAAAATAACCTTTAAATTTTAAAATAACTTTTTTGGAATGTAGACATTTTTTTATTTTTATTTTTTAATTTTCTAATATAGTTGTAATAATAAACAAACACACACGGTTGAGTTTGAGAAAGCTTTAATCTATTTAAAATACTTTTGCAGTTTACTGGGAGTTTATTTACTCTCAGAAACTTCAAAGATTTACACAAAGGGGAGGTAATAATGAAATAGGGGGAAGTAACTCTCAATTACTTATTACAATAGTCATCTAGTTTTTGTCTTTCTAGAAATGTTAAAAATTGTGACTGGAATTTAAAAAAAAATTCAAATGACCAAAAGCTGAAAGCACCTACAATCTTAATTGATAAAAACATTTGGCGGACCTGAACTTTCAGACCCCCCCCCCATCTAAAATTTTGTTTTTAATTTTTTTTCTTCTTTCAATGGATTATTATCGATTGCACACCAATCTATCAGACTGTGAAAAAAAAAAATCAAAAAAGTTCTTTATTTTTCGAGTTTTCAGGGGTGCTCAGTTCCCCGTATAAGTTTATAGTAAATCGATCCCCCATATCGGAACCGCTCGAAAGGAATGGCGCAAAGAAAACAAATTTTTTCAGCGGTTCCGATATGGGGGATCGTTTACGATAAACTGAGCACCCCTGAAAACCTCGAATAAATATACTTTTAAATCTTTTTTTTACAATCGGATAGATTGGTGTGCAATCGATAATAATCCGTTGAAAAAAAAAAAAAAAAAAAATTAAAAACAAAAAATTTAGATGGCGGGGTTCTGAAAGTTCAGGTCGCCAAACATTTTTTCAAGTTTTTTTAATGAAATAGGCTTGTAGTAATTGTCCGCCCTGCTGGGATATACATGTGTTCAAAAGGGTTATCTTCCCTTGCTGCGAGGTTTTCGTCAATAGGTGACTGTGTGTTTAAACAGCCCGGGAATTCTCACTCTCTTTCTCTTGGTCGAGCAACCACTAAACATGGGCTAGACGCTTGCTGTCTCTGTTCCTTAAGTGGGGGGATAACCTGTTAAGTATCTGGCCGCCATCATTGGCCAGTTTAAAAGGACTTAAAGTAAGTAAGTCCTGAACTATAGAATCCTTTGGTAAGTGAATAAGTCCTAAACTATAGAATCCTTTGGTAAGTAAATAAGTCCTGGGTTATGTAATCCTACGTAGTGTCAAAAAGTGCCCTAGCGCCTATATGATTGTTCCAACCCTATTGGCCCCATGGCAAGCCCTATACTTTTTTTTGGTTATATCCTATAAGTCTAACATGATCAAAGGGGAACCACTCTCGACTGATAATTTATTTATTTATTTTCCCATTAAACTAACCCTAACACTAAACCCTAACCCTAGCCCTAACCCTAAGTGGGGGATAACCTGTTAAGTATCTGGTCGCCATCATTAGCCAGTTGAAAAGGACTTAAAGTAAGTAAGTCCCGAGCTATAGAATCCTTTGGTAAGTAAATAAGTCCTGGGTTATGTAATCCTACGTAGTGTCAAAAGGCCCAGTGATATAATCCTATGTTCCGTTGTCCACGAAGATCCAAGTAGCTATGAGTATGTATGACCAGAACAGCCAGTATAAATAATAATATCAGCAGCAGAATACTGCCAGTGGTTGGTCAATTGGTTGGTCACATGTTTATTGGCGAGTCTATAAGTAGAAGTGACCATTTACCACACGCCTCTATTAAAATTCTTGTGCCACATTTATGTATCTAAATCATAATAAATATATCTTATTATAATGGAGATTGTGGGTTTGTCTGTCTGTAACCGAAACTATATTACTATACAAGTCACAATTCCTTTAGTTATTTACATCATATTCTCCATGATTTTATTTTTATTTAAACCTCAATTATAATAAAATTGTTTTACATTACTTACACTGTTTTGACCATATTACATACTAATAACATGCAATTGTATTTATATATACAACAAATAAGAGGTTTACAATGTGAATGGGAAGGCTAATTTGCATATTGATCTTAAAAAATTGATTTTAATAAATATATGCTTATTATTATTGATTTCTAATTGTTTAGTTTTTATTATTGAATATGAACAAAAAATATCTTCAATAAATCTTAAAAGAAATCCCTTAACAAGAAGAAATAACTGTAATATTATTCTTTACTTCCTATTTTAACTAAACAGTTTAATTAGGAAACATTTACCAATAAAAGGGGGTAACGAAAATGATGGAAGAGTTAGTTTCAAAGTTGTTCTATTTTTCAATCATACCCCCTCTGTTCCAAATCTTTTATTCTACATTCTTATTCAGTTTCATTAGCCTTTCTAATTTAATATCATATTTTATTATAAAATTTAACTAAAATACTTGCACCCGGAGGGTGCATATATTTGCTAGTATATATTACAATTCTCAACAGCCACTAAACATGGGCTAGACGCTTGCTGTCTCTGTCCCTTAAGTGGAGGGGACCCCCCAACTATCAGTAAGTGAATTCTTCCTGAACTATATCTTACTTCTTTAGGGCTTTAGTCCTATCTTCTTGTATCTGTTTCTGCATCTACATTGTATCTTCTTATGTATGTCATTGTATTTGTTCATTCGTCCAACTATCGATACGAGCTAGGGGTTACTCGAGGCTATTGGGGAATAAATAACATTATATCTGGAATTTTCCTTTGTGCCTGCATTTGGCTATCAGTTCATTACGTTTGTTCAACAGTTTTCTAGAATCCTTAAATAGTATTATCTCTATTTTTCTGATATAGTAAGTAAAGTCGATGGCGCGGCCTAAAGTCGGTATCAGCCAGTCAGCGAGGGAGTCTATCCCATTTTCAATAGCGCTAGACCAAGGAGATTGTTTTAGCATCAGAGGTGGAGCGCCACACCTACCATCAGCTCCTTACTTTACCGCACAGATCCCTATGCTACTCATACGCTGAGTTAGCGGGGACCGGTATCGAACTAGAAACCTTGTGGTTACTAGCGAACGCTCTACCGACTGAGCTAACCCGGCCCCTTGCATATACCTTTGAAATTAGTGGCTGAGTTTGAAGTTCGGACTATTTTCCATTTAACCACAGGGTCATTGTTTGAGTTCTTGATTGACCAGTAATACTTGGATAATTCCGTTTGGTTAGATAGTGCGGGATTGTTAAAAGAATGTCTGTGGGTGTAGTACCTTTGTTTGAATGGTCCAGCAGTAATTCCGAGGTAGTGCTTGGTGTTTCTCGGGTCGTTTCTAGCTGACACCTGGGCTTCATATATTATGTTGCTGGCTAGACAGTTTCTATCTAAGGGGCATTGTTGAGTGTCCCTACAGTTGCATTTCACTGTGTTTAAAATACTAACACAAACTCAAATAGCTTTAGAACTAGAGACAGCAAACCTAAACACAGTGAAATGCCCCCCCAAATGCCCCCCCCCAATTTTCAATAGCCATCCCCAACTATCAGTAAGTGAATTCTTCATGAATTTTTTCTTACTTCTTTAGGGCTTTTGTCCTATCTTCTTGTATCTGTTTCTGCATTTAACTTAGAAATAAAAGCTCTATCAATGATATTGCGCACTATTTATTTATAAACATTGCACCCTATAATATAAATATCTATCTATCTATCTATCTATCTATCAATCTATCTATGAGTGTGTGTGTGTTTATATTGTAGATACTATGAGTGCTATATTTGTAGGTAAACAGTGCTCAATATCATTTGATGTACAAGGTGTGTCAAAAATTATCGAGATTTTTTGTACTTTTTCGACACACCTTGTATTCCCCCCAAAAGTTAACGTTCCATTCATTCTTCATTTCTATCTTGGTAAATAACTTCAATTTCGATACCCTTTTGACACACCTTGTATACATTTTTTGTGTGCATGTCCGCGCACGCGTGTGCGTCTCTGTGGATTTAATAGTAAAATTGCGAATTTTAAAGGCACCTCATGCATATGAGCAAAGTTTTTAGCTATTTTAAATTTCTGTTACTGTTAACTTCAGGGTTGAACGGTCACACAATTTCTTTTTGTCGTCTTTTTTCCGTAGAGAGTGGAGAAAAAAAAAAGAAAAAAGAAAGAAAAACGTAAAAGTTGATTTTTTTAATGATTTTTCCGACTCGAAGAGATAATACTCTCTTGACCAAACCGGACAGGGTTTACTTGCAAAAGATTCTATTTCGAAAATAACTTCCTACAAAAAAAAAAAAGAAAAAAAAAGAAAAGAAAAAAGACTGCATCATTGTATCTTCCTTATGTATGTCATTGTATTTGTTCATTCGTCCATGTGCTCAGACAATAAAGTCTGTATATGTTATCATATTTTACATCTTTGTCTGGATTATTTTATGTACATGTATGTACCTACGTTGGAAGGTTACTCTGAGCCTTGTAATGTATTATAAGAACACATCTTATTCTTATAGGCTATTCATTATAAAATTATGTCCTTAATGAATGGAGTGCTGAGAATTTCATTAAAATTAGACAATTCATTGATTTTTAGTAATGTAAGGACACAAAATGCAACTGTCGGTGGGGCTTTAGGATACACCAACTCCTTTCCTTTCCTTTTAAAAGTCCGTCCCAGACGACGATGACGTCACTCCATGTTTTCAATAGTTGTGGATCCTCTGGTGGCTAGTTAGTCCAATTCTGAACTTGCAGATGCGGTCACACACATTGCAAGGGAAATTCCCATCTGCATTTCGTGGTTCATGATGACGAGGACGTCGCCGATCTGCGGCCCTGTTAATCTTGATATTGAGCTGCTTAACTCCTGTGCGGCAGGCGTCTCGCCAACCCTGTCTGTTGGAGGACAGATCTTCCAGGCTTGAAGGTATGTTGGTGCATTTTTCAGCGTTGTCTTAATATGGCTTTTGAACCGCTTTGGGGGGGGGTCTTCCTGTCCTCCGCGTGCCATTGAGTGAAATCACCGAAGTGTATTTTACGGGGGGTAGGGGAGGGGCTGTCTGCAGGCATGCGGCTGGTGTGACCCAACCATACACCTACACCTCTGCAGGGCAATAAAATCCCCTCACCCAATGGGACCAACTGTTGACCGTAGGTGGCTACCTATGATGCTTAAGGACGGAATCCTGGTAGCTAAGCAGTCCATGACATACAACACTCCACTTAGGTCTTTACTTAGGATAGATGCGCGGTCGGAAAGGCTCCCTTCCGATCAATCGGCTGGTCATGTAAAGCCCTAGCACCTATATGATTGTTCCAACCCTATTGGCCCCATGGCAAGCCCTATACTTTTTTTGGTTATTTCCTAAAGTCTAACATGATCAAAGGGGAATCACTCTTGACTGATAATTTATTTATTTATTTTCCCATTAATCTAACCCTAAACCCTAACCCTAACCCTAACCCTAACCCTAACCCAGTCTTCTTTTTTCCTGGTAGATCAATAAATAAATAAATAAATGATTTATCAGTCAAGAGTGGTTCCCCTTTGATCATGTTAGACTTATAGGAGATAACCTATTTTTATCATATATGTGCTAGAAGGCGGTTGCTGAGGGTGTTAGTATCCTGGGTATAACGTTAAACTGCATCTCATGGTGAAGTTCCAATTCTGGAGCTCTGGGGTATGTGGAGTACCCCCCCCATTGCCATTACTCCCAGGTCCACACTAATCCTATTAAATAGAACAAAAATGAGTTTAAAAATGCGTTAAAAAAATTGAGTTGATTTAAAAAAAATATCCAGCAAGAAAAATGAATAAAACAAAACAACTTTTGCATAAAATAACCCAGCAAGAATTGACATGCCGTAAAATCCAACCAACCAACTTCACCTGGTATTATTGAGCTGGGTTAGTAGACCATTGTTAGTGAGTTTGATTCTCACCGGGTGGCCCATATATCTAACCTTGTGTTTAGCAAATGACTATGAATGTTTGGAGACACTTCCCTGGTATAAGGGTGGTAAAATAAGGTGGTAAATCCAACCAACCAACCAAACAACCAGCCAACTTTACCTGGTATTATAATAAGCTGGATTAACAGGCTATTGTTTGTGAGTTTGATTCTCACCGGGTGCCCATATATCTAACCTTGTGTTTAGCAAATGACTATGAATGTTTGGAGACACTTCCCCTGGTATAAGGGTGGTAAAATAAGGGTGGTAAAATCCAACCAACCAACCAACCAACCAACCAGCCAACTTTACCTGGTATTATAATAAGCTGGATTAACAGGCCATTGTTAGTGAGTTTGATTCTCACTGAGTGGCCCATATATCTAACCTTGTGTTTAGTAAATGACTATAAATGTTTGGAGACACATCATGGTATAAGGGATAGCAAGTTAGATTAGCAAACCATTGTTAGTGAGATTGATTCTCACCGTGTACTCCATAATTCTGGCCTTGTGCCACACTAGCTTCAACTTAGTAAATGACTATATATTATTGATTGTGGGTACTTCACCTCATAGTAAATATCAAGGTAGTCTAACAGACCCTAGTTAGTGAGATTGATTCTCACTAGGTGCTCCATAATTCTGGCCTTGTGCAAAACTAGCCTTTTATTATTGTTTGTGAGCATTTCACCTTGTATAATGGATAATAAGCTTGTTTAACAGACAATTGTTAGTGAGTTTGATTCTCACTGAGTGGCCCATACTTCTAACGTTCTGATTAGTAAATTATTAGCTTGGTTAGTAGACCATTTATAGTGAGTTCGATTCTCACTGGGTGCTCCGCGATCCTAGCCTGGTGCCAAACTAGGTTCAACTTAATAAATAACCCTTGCCAGTATGTCGCTATAGTGTCGAGATTTATGGTCCAAGGGAGAGAACTCTTGATTCTTTCAATTTGTTGGTAACTCTCATAGTAACTCATGAAAATGGGGACGACCATGTATATCACTACTAATACTATATCGGTCCTCTCAATGATGTACAGAGTACTCTGAAAGTCTTTTCACTGCCTGGATAATTTTTTTTATAGTTACAAAAATTACGATACAACCTGAAATTCTAGAAAATAATTTAATTTAATTTATTAAAGATATTTTGTTAGAGTTAAATAACTATATATATTAGGGACTGGCAAACGGAGCCTAAAATTCGTTTTTGACAAAATGACTTTAGCCCCCCTACAGAAAATAATTTACCAAAAATCAGGAAATTATCGGATTTTAATGAAATTCAGTGTTTATGTATCAATGAATGATCGTTATAATGCATTATTTATTTTATTTCAAAACTTTCTCATTTTTTTCAGATCGCTTAATTTTGACTTCCCTTATGTTGGTGGCGTAAAATGTTTTGCGAGTTGGTCATTTTCGATACTAATTACAGTATAAATAAAGAGAGAAAAGACCGAACTTATGAATAAAAACAAAAAAATATTTTTTACAGTGGCTTTTCTATGAGAAAATAAGTACCGAAAATCGAAAAATAAAATGTAAAAAATAATAAATAATTAATTTTTTGGAGATTTCTTTTTTACTCATTTCGATAATTATCTAATTGGCTATTATTTTATAAAAGAAAAAAATTATACATCGATGTTTTTTCTGCTTAAAAAGGGGAGAGGTACATTTTTAATCGAGTTTTTCTTCAAAACTTATTACTTTTGGCGCCTAAAATAAGGTTTGCTTTAAGTAGATATTTATTTTTAGAATCTAAAAGTATAACATTTTAAACTTAACATCAGGATTTTCATATTTTAAATGAATTTTATATATTAATTTTTCATAGCAAAAATACTAAATTAAAGTTTTGAAATAAAACAACTGATGCATTATAAAATTCATTAATTGTTAAATCAATACTGAAAATTTCATTAAAATCGGATAATTACCTGATTTTTGGTAATTTTTTTTGCAAACGCAAATGTTACAGTAAAATTGTAAACAAGCACTTAAAAACATCGAAAACGAGGCTGACTGGCTGATATCGTCGAAATTGACCAAAACAAATACTTTTAAATCTATTAAAAATAAACTGCATATGTAATGATATTTTTCTTTTTTTAATGATGGTTATTATGTTACTACTTATCGATTTAGACAAAGTTTGACCTTAAATAATAGATTTAATTATTTCTAATTCGCTTTTTAGCAGACGAAATTAATGCCACCCCTAATATATTATATTCTGAAAACAAAAAATATAACGAAAGTTAAAAACATTATTTAGGGGTGACAAGACTTTCGGACTATCCTGTAAATTAATGTACAGTGTGGTTCAAAATGCTTGTCACCCCCCACGTATTTTTTGTAACATAATTGTTACTCGACATATTTTTTTAGTAAAACTTGCAAATATATGCACCCTCCGGGTGCAAGTATTTAAGTTTTAATATAATATTACATTAAATTAGAAAGGCTAATGAAACTGAATAAGAATACAGATAAAAAGATTTGGAACAGAGGGGGTATGATCGAAAAATAGAACAACTTTGAAACTAACTCTTCCATCATTTTCCATTACTCCCGTCTTTCATTGGTAAATTTTCTTAATTCAACTATTTAGTTAAAATAGGAAGTAAAGAATAAAATTACAGATATTTCTTCTTGTTAATGGATTTCTTTTAAGATTTATCCCCGAGATGTTTGCTCATATTCATTAAGATAAAACCAAACAATTAGAAATCAATAATACTAAGCATATATTTATTAAAATCAAATTTTTAAGATTAGCCTTCCCATTCACACTGTAATCCGCTATTGTGTTTTATATATAAATACAATTGCATGTTATTAGTAGGTAGATATGGTCAACAGTCTTAATGATGTAAAACAATTTTATTGATAATTGAGGTTTAAATAAAAATAAAATCATGGAGAATGTGATGTAAATAACAAACGGAATTGTGACTTGTATACTAATATAGTTTCGGTTACAGACAGAAAAACCCACAATCTCCATTATAATAAGATAATTACCTTATGTATTATATTAAAACAAAAAATAATAATAGTTAAAACAATATGTAATGTGAGAATTATTTTCTCATCCCCCTCTCTCTTTATAACTTGGTAGCGAGTTGATAAGGTAGTCGCCGACTGGGTTATCCCATTTCCCCTCTTTTAATTCTGACACTCCCTCGTAGTGGTTCATACCAATGCCTTAAAAGTCCGGCCGCAAGGCGGGTAGACAGAACTAGACAGTAGTACAAGCTGAAAGCGTGTTGGTTAAACGTGCATTCCGCATTCTTCTTCCCCCTCAACTATTTGACCCAGTACGAGTAACAGTGGGTCGCGTTTTCGAAGTGGTTAGCTGCAAAGCCCACTGAATTTCGCAACCACTTTATTTACCTGGTCTGGTGGCTACCCCACTAAAGCTCGCTACTGGACCCTCCCCGCTGCGTCGGAATAAGCGCCTTATATTTTACCCGACAGTAGAGGTGACTAAACTTTCGGACCAGCCTGTAAATTAATGTACAGTGTGGTCCGAAAGACGTGTCACCCATACATTTTTTTCTCACTGGTAAAATAACATAACTTATATTAATATTTAAAAAAAAAATGAAACAATATGTAGGGGTGACAAGACTTTCGGACCAACCTGTAAATTAATGTACAGTGAGGTCCGATAAGTCTTGTCACCTCTTACATATTTTTTAGAGGCAAAATATCACTTAACTATAAATATTATTAAAAAGAAATGAAACAATATACAGGGGTGACAAGACTTTTGAGTCCCCTTGTAAATATACAGAGTGGCCCGAAAGTCTTGTATCACATATACATTTTTTCTTCGAGGTAAAATAATTACATAACTTATATATTATATTATTAAAACAAAAAATAATGAAAGTTAAAACAATATGTAGGGATGACAAGACTTTCGGACCAGCCTGGATATTATATTATTAAAATAAAAAATAATGAAAGTTAAAGTAGGGGTGACAAGACTTTCGGACAAGCCTGGATATTATATTATTAAAATAAAAAATAATGAAAGTTAAAGTAGGATGACAAGACTTTCGGACCACCCTCTATATTATATTATTAAAATAAAAAATAATGAAAGTAAAAACAATATGTAGGGATGACAAGACTTTCGGACAAGCCTGGATATTATATTATTAAAAAAAAATAATGAAAGTTAAAGTAGGATGACAAGACTTTCGGACCACCCTCTATATTATATTATTAAAATAAAAAATAATGAAAGTTAAAACAATATGTAGGGATGACAAGACTTTCGGACCAGCCTGTATATTATATTATTAAAATAAAAAATAATGAAAGTTAAAACAATATGTAGGGGTGACAAGACTTTCGGACCACCCTGTATATTATATTATTAAAACAAAAAATAATGAAAGTTAAAACAATATGTAGGGATGACAAGACTTTCGGACCAGCCTAGATATTATATTATTAAAATAAAAAATAATGAAAGTAAAAACAATATGTAGGGGTGACAAGACTTTCGGACCAGCCTGTATATTATATTATTAAAATAAAAAATAATGAAAGTTAAACAATATGTAGGGGTGACAAGACTTTCGGACCAGCCTGTATATTATATTATTAAAACAAATAATAATGAAAGTAAAAACAATATGTAGGGGTGACAAGACTTTCGGACCAGCCTGTATATTATATTATTAAAATAAAAAATAATGAAAGTAAAAACAATATGTAGGGGTGACAAGACTTTCGGACCAGCCTGTATATTATATTATTAAAACAAAAAATAATGAAAGTTAAAAGAATATGTAAGAGGACAAGACTTTCGGACCACCCTGTATATTATATTATTAAAACAAAAAAATAATGAAAGTTAAAAACATATGTAGGGATGACAATACTTTCGGACCAGCCTGTATATTATATTATTAAAACAAAAAATAATGAAAGTTAAAACAATATGTAGGGATGACAAGACTTTCGGACCAGCCTGGATATTATATTATTAAAACAAAAAATAATGAAAGTTAAAACAATATGTAGGGATGACAAGACTTTCGGACCACCCTGTATATTATATTATTAAACCAAAAAATAATGAAAGTTAAAACAATATGTAGAGGTGACAAAACTTTCGGACCAGCCTGGATATTATATTATTAAAATAAAAAATAATGAAAGTTAAAGTAGGGGTGACAAGACTTTCGACCACCCTGGATATTATATTATTAAAATAAAAAATAATGAAAGTTAAAAGAATATGTAAGAGTGACAAGACTTTCGGACCAGCCTAGATATTATATTATTAAAATAAAAAATAATGAAAGTTAAAACAATATGTAGGGGTGACAAGACTTTCGGACCAGCCTGGACATTATATTATTAAAATAAAAAATAATGAAAGTTAAAGTAGGGGTGACAAGACTTTCGGACCAGCCTGTATATTATATTATTAAGATAAAAAATAATGAAAGTTAAAACAATATGTAGAGTGACAAGACTTTCGGACCAGCCTGGATATTATATTATTAAGATAAAAAATAATGAAAGTTAAAAACAATATGTAGGGGTGACAAGACTTTCGGACCAGCCTGGATATTATATTATTAAATAAAAAATAATGAAAGTTAAAGTAGGGTGACAAGACTTTCGGACCAGCCTGTATATTATATTATTAAAATAAAAATAATGAAAGTTAAAACAATATGTTGGGGTGACAAGACTTTCGGACCAGACTGGATATTATACTATTAAAATAAAAAATATTGAAAGTTAAAGTAGGGGTGACAAGACTTTCGGACCAGCCTGGATATTATATTATTAAAATAAAAAATAATGAAAGATAAAACAATATGTAGGAGTGACAAAGTCTTGTAATAAGAGAGAGAGAGAGAGAGAGAGAGAGAGAGAGAGAGAGAGAGAGAGAGAGAGAGAGAGAGAGAGAGAGAGGGCAGCATTTAAGATAAGAAGAGTGAAAGAAAGAGAAAAATAAAAGAAATGGAAGTGGTAAATGAAAGAGAAAAGGAGAGTGAAATAAAAAAAAAATCAAGTAACAGCAACACAACATCAACTACATGACGAGGGTCGGAAATTGTTAAATACAAATAGAAATCTACAACAATCTATTTTTTTGCGTATAACAATTATATAATCAAATTGTGGGAAAATAAATATTTTTCTACAGTTTGTTTTCTTATTTTGCATACTTCGAGCGCGCGAACGGAAGTGATAACGCTAATCTGTTTAAAATGGAAAGATAAGTAATAGAGAGAGAGAGAGAGAGAGAGAGAGAGAGAGAGAGAGAGAGAGAGAGAGAAAAACTTAATATAAGACTGAAAGAAAGAGAAAGAAAAAAAGAGAAGAATGAAAGAAAAAGAAGAATGAAAGAAAGGAGAGTGAAAGGAGGAAAAACAAAAAACAAAAAAACAAAAATAACAAAAAAAACAACAAAAAAACAAAAACAAAAAAAAACCCCCAGTAACAGCAACAGAACGTCAAGTACATGATGAGGGTCTACAACAATTTATATTTTTTGCGTATTAAAAATTATAAAATCAAAATGTGGGAAAATGAATATTTGCTACAGTTTGTTTTTCTTATTTTACATGCTTATATACATATATTATTCTGTTTTTGGCTTTTTGAAATGTTAGAATTCTTAAGGGGCGTCCAAATAAATATACGTCCCGACTTGTGTGTATTTATTTGGTGTGGGATATCGAACAGTGTACTCGTATTGATTCTTGTCACATGTTGCAAACGTATTGTATTCACAAAGCTGCTAATATATATATATATATATATATATATATATATATATATATATATATATATATGCTAATATATATATATATATATATGAAATATTAATCAAATGCAAAAATAAAGACAATAGTTTTTCCGTTAAGATAGAGACAGTAATACGAAACATTGGTAATCTCAGAATTAGAGAAAGTTTATTAATAGCTAAATTAGGTCCTTGTATAAACAATAGATTAGAATTAAACACTGAATACATAATTAATTAAGATTCCTCACAGTATATAGTACATAGTATGTACATTTCATTATACATATATCAAATGAATGATACATAAATATATAAATAGATGAAAATAATAAAATTGAAATTGAATGAACGGCTAAATGACTATCACGACTTTGCGCGTGGCGTCTAAAAAAAAAGAACACCATGAGACGCGTGTTTATAACATAAAAAAAAAAAAATAACGAAAAAAAAAAAAAAAACAAAAAAAAAACGCGTCCATTTCCGAAAATCATCTCTGAAGATAAAGTTTTACTTTGAAATCGATAAGACAAAAAATAACATCTTTTTGTTTTTATTTTTTATTTGCATTTGTAATTGCTTTCAAATTATTAATATATTATAACATACTTAACAATGCTTCAAGCAAATTACCAATTACTTTTATATATTATATATTTTTATAATTTTGCTTGAAGGCAATTACAATGCGAATATCGCATAAATTCGATAATTATAGAAGATAACAATAACAAGTAAATTTCGCAAAGAATTACTTGGCGTGTAGAATATCGTACAGACTGTTTCAACTTTATTAAGTCTAATCAGCGATATATACTAACGATTTCCCTCCGACAGAAATCGAAACCGGGACTTCAGCAGGATAGTCAGACACCTAACGGTTTCAGCCACGATACAGCACCGAGAAATCCCTGCGAAATTAACCTGTCAATGATACTGTAGCGTCTCTACCATATGAGGCAAGGGAGGCGCTGAGTGAATAATAACAAACACATCCGGGGCCTTTATGCTTTTCGGCGAAGGAAATAAGATTTGTTTTTTTTATGTTTTTATTTTTTATTTTTTAGAAGCATTGCTGAATAAAGTATATATATTAAATATTTTTATATTTTTGCTTGAAGGCAATTACAATGCGAATATCGCATAAATTCGATAATTATAGAAGATAACAATGACAAAAAAAAACTTATTTCCTTCGCCGAAAAGCATAAAGGCCCCGGATGTGTTTGTTATAATTCACTCAGCGCCTCCCTTGCCTCATATGGTAGAGACGCTACAGTATCATAAAAAAATCATATATATATATATATATATATATATATATATATATATGGTGTACGGATAGTTCAGTAAATTCGTTGATTTTGGTTTAATTAATTAATTATATCCCTTAATCAGTAAAAAATCAATAACCAAATTTGGCGTGTTTCTTAGTTAGAAGGTTATTAATGTGTGTGCAAGATTTCGAATCTGAGTGACCTCCCGTTTAGGAGTTATACGTCGACACGTACATACCAAACTTCCTTTATAAAGAAAAACAATGTTATGTATTGTGCTAACAAGCGCCTGTTTTATAAACTTCATAGAGTCGAAATCGTGTTAGCAAAATATTTACTATTGCTTTTCTTTATCTATACCCTAAACTGTCTATACCCACCGAGTTGTTGTATACCCTTAGATAAAGTATGGTGGCTATTCTGTTATTTCCTGAGGGTTAAAAATAGCAAACAATCAGTGCTTGTTCTGAAAACCTGTCTACATTATCACGCTCTAAATTCAATCTAAAGTTTCCTTTATAAATTTTTCAACGTCTTTTTCATCACTGATTTTTGG
>CM042176.1:19356890-19364390 GCA_023376005.1 Doryteuthis pealeii | reverse complement strand
TATTAATAATTGAGGTTAAAATAAAAATAAAATCATTGAGAATGTGATGTAAATAACTAAGGGAATTGTGACTTGAGTAGTGATATAGTTTCGGTTACAGACAGACAAACACACAATCTCCATTCATATTCTAGTTTTCTCAGCTCTCTGGCAAGGTTCAAGTATTTGTATAACTTTTCGCTTTCTTTCACTTTTTCACATTATTATTATTATTATTATTATTATTATTATTATTATTATTATTATTATTATTATTTTCACTCCTTTTCAGTTTTTCACATCAGCATTAGCTGATGGTATTTCACTGGAGGCTGAGTGACAACAAGTTTCCTCAGGTCTCCAGAACTCTTCTGAGTATTCTGGCAGATTGCAGCAGTGCAGTATTCTGGATGGTCTCAATTCTTCCTCTGATTTCCAGATCCTCCATTCTTTTTTCCAAGTTTATTGGGACCCTTCCAAGTGCACCAACTACAATTAGTATCACTTTCACTCTCATATTTTAGTTTTTTCGGTTCTCTGGCAAGGTCCAGGTATTCATCCATCTTTTTTCATTTTCCTTCAACTTCACCCTATGATCTGCTGGAACTGCAAAGTCCACCAGTTGACACGTACTCTTTTTTTTTTAATCAACACTAAGTCTGGTCTCCAGGATGGGATTGGTGATCCGTCTTTATCTCAAAGTCCCAGAGAATTTTATGCGTGTCATTCTCAAGAACAGATTCTGGTTTATGCATAAACCATTTTGTTGTATGGTTAAAATTTAATTTTTTGCATAATTCCCAGTAGATCACCTTCCCAACCCAGCCGTGCCTAGCTTTGTATTCTCGTTGTGCTAGTTTACTACATTCACTTAATACATGGTTTACAGTCTCATCTCTGTCACCGCATAGTCTACATTTACTGTTTTGTTGTATCTTATCCATTTTTTTTTTTGTTTTTCAATTTTTGCTTTGATATAATTTGTTCTTAAGGCATTATTTTGTGCAACAATTATTAGTGATTCAGTTTCTCTCTTGAGGTTTCCTCTTCTTAACCGTGTCCAGGTCTTTTTATGTGCAACCTCTCCTATTTGTCGTTTGAAGTGCCCATATAATTGTTTTTCTTCCCATCTTTGTTTTCTAGTTTTCGTTGTTTTTCTGTTTGTCCATATGTCACATCTGCTTTTGTTGGCTGCCATAAGTAATCCGTCTTTGCTCTTTTTTGTGTAGTCTTCGAGTTTGTGGATTGTGGCCTCTACGCAGTCCTTTATGTTGGTAAAACCTCATCCCCCTTCCTTTCTTGATACATATAGTCTATCTCTATCGTCTCTAGGGTGTAGAGCCTTGTGCATGGGCATTAATTTTCTCGTTCTTTGGTCAATCTGTCTGAGTTCTTCTTTTGTCCATTTTAAGAATGGCCCAGAGTATCTTATGGGCCCAGTTATTAATTCCTTTGATCAGATTTCTGCTGTTGAGTTTGGTTTCTAGGAGTTTTCTTGTTCTCTATTATTATTATTATTATTATTATTATTATTATTATTATTATTATTATCAAAATAAAAAACGCCCTCAGGGCGATGTAAAAACAGATTTTTGAAACATATTGCCTGAGGGGTGGAAGTTAAAAATTCAATGTCAGCGAGTTTGTACCCTAAGTAAGTAAAATCATGTAAGTAAAAGGATTAATAAATAAAACAATTTGAAATGAAAACTTTGAATATATATTATAATAAAACAAACTATATATAGATATATAATAACAGTCATGTATTCATTAAAACTTGTTTTAAAAAACAATGAGGACTGTCTAATGTTGCATGTTCAAATTTTGAGTGTATTTATTCTATGTTATGACGATTTTTGGTAATGTGACGTAATCAGTGACGTAGTTGTTGTTCAGACGAAAACCGGAAGCGAATCTCCATTATTATTATTATTATTATTATTATTATTATTATTATTATTATTATTATTATTTTCTCATTTTGAGTTTTCACATCAGCATTAGCTGATGGTCTATCACTGGAGTCTGAGTGACAGCAAGTCTCCTCAGGTCTCCAGGACTCTTCTGAGTATTCTGGCAGATTGCAGCAGTGCAGTGTTCTGAATGGTTTCAATCCTTCCTCTGATTTCCAAACTTTCCAAACCCTTTTCTAATCCTTTTGGGACTGTTCCCAGTGCACCAACGACAATTGGTATCACTTTCACTTTCATATTCCATAACTTTTTCAGTTCTCTGGCAAAGTCCAGGTATTTGTCCATTTTTTCATTTTCCTTTAGCTTTACCCTGTGATCTGCTGCAACTGCAAAATCCACCAGTTGACAAGTTCTTTCTTTTTTGTTTATCAACACTAGATCTGGTCTTCTTGCTGGGATAAGGTGATCCGTTTTTATTTTAAAGTCCCAGAGAATAAAAATTCTCTGGGACGTTGAAATTATTATTATTATTACTAGCAAATATATGCACCCTCCGGGTGCAAGTATTTAAGTTTTAATGTAATGAAATATCGTATTAAATTAGAAAGTCTAATAAGAAGGCAGATAAAAAGATATGTAACAGAGTGAAGGTATAATAGAAAAATAGAAATGAAACTTACTCTTCCATCACTCCCGTCTTTCATTGCTGAATTTTACTTATTTAACTATTTAGTTAAATTAGGAAATAAAGAATAAAATAACAGTTATTTTTTCTTGTTAATGGATTTCATTTAAGATTCATTGGAGAGATTTTTGCTTATATTCATTAAAATAAAACCAACCAATTAGAAATCAATAATACTAAGCACACATTTAATAAAATCACATTTTTAATATTAATATGCAAATTAGCCTTCCCATTCACACTGCAAACCGCTATTTTTTGTATATATAAATACAATAGCATGTTATTCGTATGTAGATATGGACAACACTAATAAAAAGGTGAAGCAATTTTATTAATAATTCAGGTTTAAATAAAAATAAAATCATGGAGAATGTGATGTAAATAACCATGTTAATTGTGACTCAATTAGTAATATAGTTTCGGTTACAGACAGAAAAACACACAATCTCCATTATAATAAGATTATTATTATTATTATTATTCACAGAGGAATTTTTCTTTAGTTAAAAAGTTGACAAACATTGACAGACAGTTTACTATGGATTGGTATGGCTGAGTAATTCTAACATAAATACTGGGGAGAAATAGTAGTTCTGTCGTAAAGGAAAGGAGACAAGGCAATTATAATATATATATATTAATAATTGGGTTAATAATTTATTGGTGCAATATGTTAAATGTAAGTAACTCTTAACATCCTGTTGAGAATTATTTTCTAAGTCCAGCGCCCAATTCCTATAAGGATTTATAATAAAAAAAAAAGCCCTTTTCATTTAAAGTTACCCGAGTTATTTCCCTTAAATCAAAGACTTGTAAATCCGTTTAATATTACATTTAAAAAAAAGCTATTATTTGGGGTAGATTAGAAAAATGAATGGGACTTCTGGCTGGGTGGAATGAGGCGGTATAGGGCGTTAAGAGTTAAGTGTACAAAGTGTTTGTGTAAGAGTTCGTAAAGTTCAAAGTTCGTTGGCGGGAAATATTGTATAATTTATGAGACAGGGTTACTTAGCTCTTGGTGTAATGTTTCAGTAATTGTTTCTGTAGTTGTTCTTGACGGCCGCTGCTACTGTGTTCTCTGGCTGTTGAATTCCTCGTGTTGCCTCTCACGGGTGCTTGTCTGTTCTTTTCGGACTGCTACCTCGTCCGTATAATTTGTCTGGTCTTATCCCTGTGGGTGCCTCGACTGATGCTGAAGCTGACCTTAATTCGGCCGCTATCCGACCTCAGTGCCTGCGGATTCTGTTCTGCTGATTCAGGGTTCTGTCTCTGCCCCCTATTTGTCCGGACTTTCCGGTTGAGGGGCAGATAACCCAAATTTTCGATATTCTCCTAACTGGCGGAGAAACATGCAATGTTCTTCTTGAAATTCTGATTAGCACTTCTAACTGGTTTGGTATCCATCGGTGTAGTTTTTCTAACTTCTTCCGCACTGTCTTCTTACTGGTGTCATACTGGTTGTAATGCCCTGGTTATCGGTTGGTGAAAAGAGTATAGACTCCCTCGCTGTCCGGCTGATACTGACAACAGGCCAATTCGCTGACTTAAAAGTAAAAGTAGAGAATCAGCTTTAGCTGTAAAAAGACATTTAGGTTATTTCCTATAACTCCAACATAAACAAAAGGGAACCACGCTTGACTGATAAATTATTTATTTATTTTCCCATTAAACTAATCCTAAACCCTAACCCTAACCCAAACCCAAACCCCGTCTTCTTTTTTCCTATTAGATCAATAAATGAATAATGATTTATCAGTCAAGAGTGGTTCCCCTTTGTATATGTTGGAGTTATAGGAAATAACCCACCGCCGATATTTTGCGCCCCCAAAAATAAGGGTGGGGTCAAACCAGAAAAAAAATCAAAAAGTTTTGAAATAAAAATAACTAATGCATTATAAAATTCATTCATTGATAAATCAACACTGAAAATTGTTGGAGTTATAGAAATAACCAGACATTTACGAACACATATTTTGCCAGTAAGAAAAAACAGTGTTGGCAATTATGCCGGTCCTAAAAAATGGCATAACTTTTTGACTCACACTTGTATAAAACTATGTCACACCTGCAACCCCCACCCCAAGATTTTTTTCTTTAGCTAAAAAGTAAAAAGACATTTACGAACACATATTTTGCCAGTAAGAAAAAACAGTGTTGGTAATTCTACCTGTCCCAAACAAAATGGCATTACTTTTTTTATAATCCTCGTATAAAACTACCTCACACCTGCGCCCCCCACCCACCCCCAAGATTTTTTTCTTTAGCTAAAAAGTAATTATACATGGGATCGGGCGTTGGCGAACATTGACAGACACTTTCTAATATCGCATGTCCAAGCTAAAAATTACTTTTTAGCTAAAGAAAAAATCTTGGGGTGGGTGGGGGGCGCAGGTGTGAGGTAGTTTTATACGAGGATTAATAAAAAGTAATGCCATTTGTTTGGGACAGTGTAATGAATTACCAACACTGTTTTCTTACTGGCAAAATATGTGTCGTAAATGTCCTTTTTACTTTTTAGCTAAAGAAAAACGTTGGGGTGGGGGGTTGCAGGTGTGACTAGTTTTATACAAGTGTGAGTCAAAAAGTTATGCCATTTGTTAGGAACCGGCATAATGCCAAACTGTTTTTTTTTCTTACTGGCAAAATATGTGTTCGTAAATGTCTGGTTATTTCCTATAACTCCACAATTTTCAGTGTTGAATTATCAAAATGAATAATTTTATAAATGCATTAGTTTATTTTTACTTTCACTTTTTGATTTTTTTTCTGGTTGACCCACCCTTATTTTGGGGGGCAAAATATCGGCGGTGGGTTATTCCATACTTCCAACATATACAAAGGGGAACCACTCTTGGACTGATAAATCATTTATTCATTTTTGATCTAATGGAAAAAATGAAGAACGGGGTTTTGGGTTTGGGTAGGGTAGGGTTTAGGATTAGTTTAATGGGAAAATAATTAAATGAATTTACTCAGTCAAGCGTGGTTCACTTTTGTTTATGTTTGGAGTTAATAGGTAAATAACCCTAAATGTCTTTTTTACAGCAAGGCTGATTCTCTACTTTTAAACTTTTAAGTCAGCGAATTGGCCTGTTGTCATGTATCAGCCGGAGCAGCGAGGGAGTCTATACTTCTTTTCCAACCGATTAACCAGGGCATTACCAACGCAGTATGACACCAGTAAAGAAACCAGTGCGGAAGAAGTTAGAAAAACTACACCGATGGATACGCAACCAGTTAGAAGTGCTAATCAGAATTTTCAAGAAGAACATTGCATGTTTCTCCGCCAGTTAGAGAATATCGAAATTTGGGTTATCTGCCCCTCAACCGGAAAGTCCGGACAAAATAGGGGGCAGAGAACCAGAACCCTGAATCAGCAGACAGAATCCGCAGGCACTGAGGTCGGATAGCGCCGAATTAAGGTCAGCTTTCAGCATCAAGTCCGAGGCACCCACAGGGATAAGACCAGACAATTATAACGGACGAGGTAGGCAGTCCCGAAAGAACAAGACAAGCACCCGTGGAGGCAACACGAGGAATTCACAGTCCAGAGAACACAGTAGCGCGCCGTCAAAACAACTACAGAAACATTACTGAAAACATTACACCAGAGCTAAGTAACCCTGTTCATAAATTAACAATATTTCCGCCAACGAACTTTGAACTTTAAACTTTACACAAACAATTTGTACACTTAACTCTTAACGCCCTATACCGCCTCTTCACCCAGCCCAGAAGTCCATTCATTTTCAACATACCCCAAATAATAGTTTTTTTAAAAATGTAAAATCAATTAACGGATTTAGCAAGTCTTGATTTAAGGGAATAATCGGGTAACTTTAAATGAAAGGGCTTTTTTTTTTATTATAAATCCTTATAGGAATTGGGCGCTGACTTAAGAAAATTAATTCTCAACAGATGTTAAGAGTTACTTACGATTAACACTAATTGCACCAATAAATTATTAACCAATTATTAATATATATATATTATAATGCTTTTGTTCTCCTTTCCTTTACGACAGAATACTATTTCCCCCAGTATTTATGTAGAATTATAGCCATAAAACAATCCATAGTACTGTCTGTCATGTTTGTCAACTTTTAACTAAGAAAATTCCTGCTGTGAATAATAATAATAATAATAATCTTATTATAATGAGATTGGTGTGGTTTTTCTGTCTGTAACCGAAACTAATTACTAATTGAGTCACAATTAACATGGTTATTTACAGTCACATTCCTTCCCATGATTATTTTTATTTAAACCTGAAATTATTAATAAAATTGCTTCACTTTTTATTAGTGTTGTCCATATCTACCATACGAATAACAGCTATTGTATTTTATATACCAAAAAATGCGGTTGCAAGTGTGAATGGGAAGGCTAATTTGCATATTAATATTAAAAATGTGATTTTATTAAAATGTGTGCTTAGTAATTATTGATTTTCTAATTGGTTGGTATTTATAATGAAATATAAGCAAAAAATCCTCTCCAATGATCTTAAAATGAATCCATTAACAGAGTGAAAATAACTGTTATTTTTTTATTCTTTATTTCCTAATTTAATAAAGTTAAATATGTAAAATCAGCAATGAAAACGGAGTGATGGAGAGTAGTTTCATTTCTATTTTTCTATTATAATCTTCATCTGTTACATTCTTTTTATCTGCCTTCTTATTAGATTTAATTAATTTACGGTTTTCATTACATTAAAACTTAAATATCTTGCACCCGAGGGTGTCATAATATTTGGCTAGTATAATAATAATATTTCAGCGTCCCAGAATTTTTATTCTCTGGGATTAAATAAACAACGGATCACCTTATCGGCCAGCAAGAAAGACCAGTCTAGTGTGATAAAGCAAAGAAAAGACTTGTCAACTGGTGGATTGTTTGCAGTTGCACAGATCA
>CM042176.1:19352585-19356790 GCA_023376005.1 Doryteuthis pealeii | reverse complement strand
AAAAGAGGAGAGGATGGCAACACTAATAAAGGTGAAAGCAATTTTATTAATAATTCAGGTTTAAATAAAAAAATAAAATCATGGAGAATGTGATGTAAATAACCATGTTAATTGTGACTCAATTAGTAATATAGTTTCGGTTACAGACAGAAAAACAACACATCTCCATTATATAAGATTATTATTATTAATTATTATCACAGAGGAATTTTCTTTAGTTAAAAAGTTGACAAACATTGACAGACAGTTTACTATGGATTGTATGGCTGAGTAATTCTAACATAAATACTGGGAGAAATAGTAGTTCTGTCGTAAAGGAAAGGAGACAAGGCAATTATAATATATATATATTAATAATTGGGTTAATAATTTATTGGTGCAATATGTTAAATGTAAGTAACTCTTAACATCCTGTTGAGAATTATTTTCTAAGTCCAGCGCCCAATTCCTATAAGGATTTATAATAAAAAAAAAAGCCCTTTTCATTTAAATTACCCGAGTTATTTCCCTTAAATCAAAGACTTGTAAATCCGTTTAATATTACATTTAAAAAAAGCTATTATTTGGGGTAGATTAGAAAAATGAATGGGACTTCTGGCTGGGTGGAATGAGGCGGTATAGGGCGTTAAGAGTTAAGTGTACAAAGTGTTTGTGTAAGAGTTCGTAAAGTTCAAAGTTCGTTGGCGGGAAATATTGTATAATTTATGAGACAGGGTTACTTAGCTCTTGGTGTAATGTTTTCAGTAATTGTTTCTGTAGTTGTTCTTGACGGCCGCTGCTACTGTGTTCTCTGGCTGTTGAATTCCTCGTTGTTGCCTCTCACGGGTGCTTCTGTTCTTTTCGGACTGCTACCTCGTCCGTATAATTTGTCTGTCTTATCCCTGTGGGTGCCTCGACTGATGCTGAAGCTGACCTTAATTCGGCCGCTATCCGACCTCAGTGCCTGCGGATTCTGTTCTGCTGATTCAGGGGTTCTGTCTCTGCCCCCTATTTGTCCGGACTTTCCGGTTGAGGGGCAGATAACCCAAATTTTCGATATTCTCCTAACTGGCGGAGAAACATGCAATGTTCTTCTTGAAATTCTGATTAGCACTTCTAACTGGTTTGGTATCCATCGGTGTAGTTTTCTAACTTCTTCCGCACTGTCTTCTTACTGGTGTCATGTTGAATGCCCTGGTTATCGGTTGGTGAAAAGTATAGACTCCCTCGCTGTCCGGCCTGATACTGACAACAGGCCAATTCGCTGACTTAAAAGTAAAAGTAGAGAATCAGCTTTAGCTGTAAAAAGACATTTAGGTTATTTCCTATAACTCCAACATAACAAAAGGGAACCACGCTTGACTGATAAATTATTTATTTATTTTCCCATTAAACTAATCCTAAACCCTAACCCTAACCCAAACCCAAACCCCGTCTTCTTTTTTCCTATTAGATCAATAAATGAATAAATGATTTATCAGTCAAGAGTGGTTCCCCTTTGTATATGTTGGAGTTATAGGAAATAACCCACCGCCGATATTTTGCGCCCCCAAAATAAGGGTGGGGTCAAACCAGAAAAAAAATCAAAAAGTTTTGAAATAAAATAACTAATGCATTATAAAATTCATTCATTGATAAATCAACACTGAAAATTGTTGGAGTTATAGGAAATAACCAGACATTTACGAACACATATTTTGCCAGTAAGAAAAAACAGTGTTGGCAATTATGCCGGTCCTAAACAAAATGGCATCTTTTTGACTCACACTTGTATAAAACTATGTCACAAACCCCCCACCCCCAAGATTTTTTTCTTTAGCTAAAAAGTAAAAAGACATTTACGAACACATTTTTGCCAGTAAGAAAAAACAGTGTTGTAATTCTACCTGTCCCAAACAAAATGGCATTACTTTTTGATTAATCCTCGTATAAAACTACCTCACACCTGCGCCCCCACCCACCCCCAAGATTTTTTTCTTTAGCTAAAAAGTAATTATACATGGGATCGGGCGTTGGCGAACATTGACAGACACTTTACTATATCGCATGTCAAGCTAAAATTATTGCAGTGATAAGCTCCAGTATAACAATAATCTATTCTCTCCTTCTTTTTCTACCCACGGGTTGCGGGAGGGTGATGGTCGGACCACTGAGGTAACACAGAAAAAGAAAGGAAAAAATGTGCCCAACAAACTAAGTAAGGCAATAATATAAGAAACAGAAATTGAATCTACCTAGAATAAATACGACCGGAGAATTAAAAAAGACAAAAAACAAAAAACAAAAACAAAAACAAAAAAAAAAAACAAACAAACAACAAACAAACATTAAAATCATTTTGTAAGCTTTCTAAGAAAGAGAACGTTTGACCTAATTTAAGTTACGGGCAAGTTGCTTCCGAAACTTAACATACAAATATATTTCAGAGTTTCTAATCACTCTCTCTGATGAAACCGGAGAAGAAGAAATACAAAAATGTATTAATTAAGAAAAGTCGTCTAAGATGTCGATCCGATAAAAAATATGGAATTTATTTTTATCGAAAGCACAAAATAAAAAGGAAAAAAAGGAAAAGAAAGACCACCACAATTTTCACTAATATCATTGGAAGTTTCTGTATATATTTTTGGGATGAGGTATTATTATTATTATTATTATTATTATTATTATTATTATTTGCTCCTTTAGAGTTTTCACATCAGCATTAGCTGATGGTCTTTCACTGGAGTCTGAGTGACAGCAAGTCTCCTCAGGTCTCCAGGAATCTTCTGAGTATTCTGGCAGATTGCAGCAGTTTTCTAGTCTTTGTTGTTTTTCTGTTTGTCCATCTGTCACATCTACTATTGTTGGCCGCCATAAGTAATTTGTCTTTGCTCTTCCTTGTGTAATCTTCAAATTGTTGGATTGTGGTTTCTACGCAGTCCTCTATGTTGGCAAGACCTCTTCCCCACTTCCTTTATTGACACATATGATCTATCTCTATCGTCTCTAGGATGGAGAGCCTTGTGCATGGTCATTAACTTTCTCGTCCTTTGGTCAATCTGTCTGAGTTCTTTTTTTATCCATTTTAAGAATGGTCCTGAGTATCTTATAATGAGGACGGCCCAGGTATTGATTCCTTTGATTAGATTTCTGCTGTTGAGTTTGGTTTCTAGAAGTTTTCTAGTTCTCCTGAGATATTTAAAAAAAAACTTTTCCTTTCATTTTTGTTTGTTTGATATTGTCCACTTCTAAAATACCTAAATATTTGTAACTTTCATTTTCATCAAGTGATTTTATAGTGTCCCGATTAAGCAGTTGTATTCATTCCATCCATTAATTTTCTTTCACCCTGTTAGCCTTCCCATTCACATTGTAAACCACTATTTTGTTGTATATATAAATATAATTGCATGTTATTAGTATGTCATTAAAGCTAGCAGTATCAATAATGTAAAACAATTTTATCAATAATTGAGGTTTAGATAGAAATAGAATCAAGAATATGACATAAAAAACTAAGGGAATTGTGTCTTGAGTAGTGGTATAGTTTCGGTTACAGACATACAAACACACAATCTCCATTATAATAAGATATGTGTGTCCTTGGCAAAACTGGTCAGAAGTATGGGGCACCCAGTGAGAGGCACAATGAATTTAGTCTGCACTGCCTCTGTTATCTACCCAATAAAAGTTCTGGTCTGTTACAACTGTAAGTTTCAAACTTGGGCCAGTTATTTTATCCGAGGCAAATCACATTACACCCAAACATTCATTAAGCAAATTGATAAATTTATCCGTCTCATTTCGAGGGGCCAGCAGTAGGCCAAACTGCTTGTTATGTAGAGCGTTGGCCCCTGTTAACTCCTGCATAACCTGATCGTGTCTGTTTGTCATGTGAAATAGGATAAAACCTTTAGACCTTTGGGCTAGGAGACCTCTTCACTAATCACTGAATCATGTCCTCATTATCAATGAAGCATGTGTACGTGTGTGTGTCAATGTTCATATGTGAAATTAATAGGCTGTTTCAATTCCAAAGTCCATTCCTATATCTTGGCTATATATTCTAATAGTTTGTACCAGGGTTTCTAATTCTTTTTCATTTTTTGCAAAGATTTTTATGTCATCCATGTACATAAGATGGTTTATCTTTTCTTGTGCGTTAGTGAATTTGTATCCCCCTGTACATTTTTTAAGTATATGATTGAGTGGCATCATTGCTATAATAAATAGTAGTGGTGATA
>CM042176.1:19320085-19347585 GCA_023376005.1 Doryteuthis pealeii | reverse complement strand
TCATCAGTAATGCACTATTATCATTGACAATTTTGAGTTTTTCAACATCATAGCCTATTGGCTTAAAAGTTTTCACTACATTTTAACTAGAGCGGGTGTGCTACACACCCGCCTTCACCCCCAATGTAACACCGGAACTTACTAGGTAGAACCTGTGTTTATTTTTATGCCTATTTTTTATGCCTACGCTGTATTGAAAATGACACTACCCAGTTATAAAATACATAACGATGTTAGTAAGAAGATACCCTGAAGATTCGCGCTACTGCGAGAAACTTAAGTCGGTAGTTTTTAAACCATTCGATTTTAATCGTATATATATATATATATATATATATATATATATATATATATATATATGTAAGAATAGAAAGGGAATTGAATCCGACAATATGAGGAAAAAATGAGTAAAGAAAAGAAATGTAGTTGGATAAAAATGAATTTAATCGATATCACTTACACATGTGTTTCGGTCCATTTATCAAAATGTATACGGATTACGCTATTATTATTATTATTATTAAAATAATCAGATGAAGTTGAAATAATGATAATAATAATAATAGGAAAAATGTAAAAATATTCCGTACACAGAGAGATTTTTTTTTTACGACCTTCATCAGAGTGAATTTTTTATTTTAAAAACAAAAAAAACAAAAAAAATAAAAAATTCACTCTGATGAGGGTCGTAAAAAAATCTCTCTGTGTACGGAATATTTTTACATTTTTCCTATTATTATTATTATCCTTATTTCAACTTCATCTGATTATTTTAATAATAATAATAGCGTAATCCGTATACATTTTGATAAACGGGCCGAAACACATGTGTAAGTGATATCGATTAAAAGTGATATCGATTAAATTCATTTTTATCCATCTACATTTCTTTTCTTTACTCATTTTTCTCCATATATATATATATATATATATATATATATATATATATATATATATATATATATATAAGAATTAATGTAAAAATGAATTGATGAATGGAATAAAAAATGAATGAAATGAATGAAATGAATGAAAAAATCTTTTCCAATTCCATTCATTATTCATTTCATTCATTCGCTCATTTTTTCCATTAATTCTTAACTAAATAATTTAGAAGCATACGCGAAGATATATATATATATATATATATATATATATATATATATTATATACACTATTAAAATAGAATGGTTTAAAAACTACCTACTTAAGTTTCTCGCAGTAGCGCGAATCTTCAGGGTATTTTTTTCTACCATCGTTTTGTATTTTATAGCTGGGTGGTGCCCATTTTAAATACAGCGGATGTGCTACACACCCGCCTTCACCCACTATGTAACATCGGAATTTACTAGGCATAGCTTGTGTTTATTTTTATGCCTACATCTGTCTGTTAATTCTGCTCGCGAGTTCAATATCTACTCTGGGTCACTAAATTCTGCTATTTTTAATTTTTCTTGTGGGTGTGCCTAATAATCAAATTAGTAAACCAGTTCACATGCTTAGGTAGTAATATCTCATCTACAGAAAACGATGTCAATATACACATAGGAAAGGCATGGGCTGCAATAAACATATTTAGGTGCAATAATGCATATGTGTTTTAAACAAGATGAAGACATCTCCACACTGGATGACAAGCCTCTATTAGTAGACCACTTACCTAGGTAGTAATATCTCATCTACAACAGAAAGCAATGTCAATATACGCATAGGAAAGACATGACATATTGATTTAGGTGCAATAATGCATATGTGTTTTAAACAAGATGGAGACATCTCCACACTGGATGGCAAGCCTCTATTAGTAGACACTTACCTAGGTAGTAATATCTCATCTACAACAGAAAGCAATGTCAATATACGCATAGGAAAGACATGGATATAAAAAAAAAAACGAGGGGTTAAGGTCCNCGAGAAGATATGATCGAAGATGATTCCGAAGTTTTGTTTTCACCTAACCTCCCTATTTTATACACTCAGCAGGAGTTAGTCCATTACGTACGTGACTAAAAAAAAAAATAAAAAAAAAAAATAAAAACAAAAAAAATATCAAAACAAAACAAAAAACAAAACAAAAACAAAAAAACGTAGGAAGAAACAAAAGTTAAAAAAAAAAAAGATGAGAGAAAAGGAGAAAAATACCCTTGCTAGCGAACTGAACCCAGGTGTCACTATGTCATGGATTATGGTAATCCAGTTTTCAAAAAAAATAGTTGGTCTGGAATGACGTAAAGATATGTAATTTTTAAAAGATTATGCCTGAGGGGATGCGTAATTAAAAAACATTCAAATATGAGAGCGGTATGAATCAGGTGGAAAATAAGTAAAGTAAAATCACAAATTCTATTAATAGAGGTAGAAAAAAAAAATAATGAAGAGCCATTTGAAATAGGAAAAGTTAGTTTCTGATAACTTAAAAATAATAACAAACTATATCATGAATCATATATATACTAGGACCACGAATTTCTATTAAAACTTGTTTAAAAAAACCAAACAGTGAAGGATTGTCTAAGTTGCATGCTTCAGATTTTGAAGTGTATTTATTTTTATTGATATGACGATTTGGATCGGGTGCTAATGGACGTAAAGCAGTGTACGTCGTTGGTTACAGACGAAATGTGAGAACCGAATTTCTAATAGTTAATAGAGCATAAAGTAAATTAGTATGAGGAATGGCGTCACCGCGTCTCCGCCCTCAGAATTTACTACCCGTTGACTATTTTAAAATAACGGTCCCCGCTATGTACGTCTCGTGTCGTTACTTGAAAGATAAACAACCAAGCTTCAGGGAACGTTAAGATGTATTTTAGAGGGTGGTGGGTGGCTTTCTCTTGTTTTGTCGCCTATATTGCATTTGTAATTATAGAGAATTTGTTGGAGAGGGTAATTTTGTTTTTTACTCGTAACTTGTCGTAATTCTTGTTAGATATGAAGATGATATATAGTTGGAAATAGACTGAGATAGATGAATAGAAATAGTTTATAACAAACAAAATAAAATAGATAGATATGACAAATGAGATGGGTTGACAAACAAGACCAGTAATAAAAAATGAAAACAAAAATCTGAGGTTAGATAATATAATATATAAAATAGTATTATTAATCAGTATACGATTCTTCATCATTAAAACAAGAATTAGGACAAATAATTCTATAAATAAACTAAGAATTAACAAATTACGATAAATAATCAATAAGAATACGCAAAAAAGAAGTCCCTTCCCCCTTAAAATACATTTTAACGCCCTAAGTTGGTTTGCTTTCAAGTTAACACCACCGAGCTGACCGACATAGCAGGGACGTCTATTAATAGTCACCGGGGAAGCAATTTCTGAGGCAGGAGAAACCGGGACGCACTTCCTCATAAATGTACCGAGATAAAGGGAAGGTCATCATAATGACTATTATCATTGCAATTTGAGTTTTTCAAGCATCATAGCCTATTGGCTAAAAGTTTTGTCACTACATTTTAACTTAGAGCGACGTGTCTACAACCCGCCCTCACCCAATTTAACACCGGAACTTACTAGTAGACCTGTGTTATTTTAATGCCTATTTTTTTGAGCCTACGCGTATTGTAAAATGACACTACCGCAGGTTAGTAAATACATAACGATGTTAGTAAGAGAGATAACCTGAAGATTCGCGCAACCGCGGCAAACAACATTAGTCCGAGTTTTTAAACCATTCGATTAAACCGTATCTAATATAAGAAACCAGGAGATTTGGGTATTACGGGTCGCGATAACAAAAAACGGAGGTCACGTTCAGATTCAAAATCTTGCAGGTGCAATTATCTTTCTAACTAAGAAAAAATCCAAATTTTGGTTATTGATTTTACGATTAACTGGATTTAAATCGATTAATATCCAAATGCACTCCAATTTGCGAACTGTCCCGTATACTCAGCCCTCCTGATATAAAATATTTCTCTGGCTGCTATACGTTAAAGCGATAACAGCAGCCGAAGTTTTGATTTTAATGAATTAATTTGCAGTCTACAGCGGTCCAGCTCCGAATTTATGGCCTATTTATGCGTCCAGTCTTATAGTTTATATCTTATGAAAGAAAGAAAAAAATCTCTTTCAAACACAATATGCTAATTTTTTGTGAGTTTATCACCATGATCATTTTTACAAAACGCGAAGTAAGAGTAATAAATTGCTTCGATAGCCTACGCTGCTATGAATTCATTGGCGATACAACAGTGGCAAGTCGTATATCATTCAGATCGAATCTCTTACCCTGAATTTAAGGACAAAATCTTTAAAATATTTAATTTTAAGAATTAAGATGAATAGTCTTTCTGAATATGTAATTGTATGTGTTTATAGATTTTTTGTTTTTTTAAAGAGTTAAAAAAAAAAAAATACTCCTGTATAGCGATAAAACGAATCGAATCATCTTATCTTTCTAATAGGTAATTTGTATTGTTTTATAGATTAAATTATTTTTTACACGAGTTTGCCATATTTCTTAAATTGTACAGTACAGCTCATTTTAATTTTTAACATGCATAAAAATTGTAGTAAAATCAAATGTACGCTTACGATTACATTATTAAATAAAAAAGTATGTAATCCTAAGTACATATCAATGGAAAATCATACGTGTAATGTAGGTTACAATATTGTATCAAATTAAACTAAGATTTGCATTCGAATAAATGATTGTTAATCTTTAATTTATTATTATTTTATTTATAGTTTTAAAGGTAAAAGACAAAATAAGATTGACGATTTCTTAGAAACTGTTTTCTTTGGTTGTAACTAATTATTTTCTCAACCAGATAAAAAAATAAAAAAAAAAACAAAGGATTACTAATACGACAAATGCCTGGTTTTATCCTTTACGATAGGCCGACTGAGTATAGGATCAATTATTGTAAGACAAAAATGTAATTTAAGTTTTATCCGACAAGTATCGCCATATTGGAACATTTCACAAAAAGAGAATTTATATGTAAGGTACGGTAAAAATTGGCTAAGCGCGTTTGTTATCAAATGACAATGATCTTAGTAAAATACCCGAAAAGGTGGATAAACTAAAACAACAACAACCAAATTATAAATTATATTCAAAATACAATTTAAATATTCCTCAGAATTTGCCTATCAAATTAAATTCTTTAAGTTTTATGAATTTTAACTCTTAATGTGATGTAATAACATCGCTGAGTTTAGTAGTTCGCAACTTTTTCATCTTAAAAAGCATTTAAATAGAGATTTTCATAGTCGACATTTAAATCTTGTATGCAAATTGATTTTTGTAAATTTAATAAAATTTGTAAATAAAATTACATTTAACTAGGTGGGTAGGGTAGGTGGGCTTGAGTTTTATGGGAGAAATAAATTAAATAATTTTGGGTCGCGTTCAATGCGTTCCGTATGGGGATCTAATACTTAGGAACGATACGAGAAATTACACTGAATACTTTCAAAATAATAGAAGACTTTTAAAGAATTTTTTGCAATCTGATAAGTTGAGTGTGTAAGTGCGCGTATTAATAACAACTGAAGGAATGAAAAATAGATGGGGGGGGGGTCCAGATAATCAGTGTCCACCAAAACGTTTTTAAACAATGTTTTTAAAATACTATGGTACCACCTAATTGTACCGTGTGAAATTTACCCCTCCTCCCTATAGTTTAAACTCATAAACTTGCAGAAAAATTAATGATTTTCTTGAAAAAAAGGTTCGCATTTGAAAAAAAAACATTAAATAATACTCTGATGATTTTTTAAAACTTTTTTTTTACTACGGTGAAATAATGAAATAGTCTGAAAACAATGTTCATTTGTGCACTGTTAAAATAACAGAAAAGTTAACGTGCTAAAACAAAGTACGATAAGGATTTTTTTAAATTCTATGAAAACAATTCAATTATTAAATGAAAATAACAAAATATTTCCGTTTTATTCAAGAGATGCCTTAAACTGATTCAATGTGGTCCTATAATTACTATCTTAGGTTTTAGCAAAAAAGATATGCAATACGAAAATTTAAAATTTCGATTGCTCAGCTTCTTTTTAAACCAACATGCAATTAAGAACTAAATTGTGAATTGTGTCAATGTACAAAAAATTTAAAAACATACAATACAAATATACAAACGAATACTTTCAATTGTTCTGTATAATAATAGAAATAATTTAAACTATAAATAAGAAAATACAAATTCCTGAAATATACAAATCTTCAAATGAATTGTATTTCAAGAACTTATTTTTCCTCTTACCCTCTCTAACTACTGTCTTCCACTTTCTCTCTCACTCCCTGGTGATCCAATTTCATTTTAGTGCCGGCATGGACCGGGTACTTTTAGCTATATATAATTATAGTTAAGAAATTGTAAAAGGAATTAATGAATGAAGTAAAAATGAATGAAATGAGGAATGAATGAAAAAAAAAATCTTTTCCAATTCCATTCATTATTTCATTTCATTCATTTTTTCCATTAATTTTTACTAAATAATTTAGAAGCATGACGCAGATATATGATATATATATATATATATACAGCATTAAAATAGAATGGTTTAAAAACTACACTACTTAAGTTTCTCGCAGTAGCGCGAATCTTCAGGTATTTTTTCTACCATCTGTTTTGTATTTTATAGCTGGGTGATGCCCATTTTAAATACAGGCGGATATGCTACACACCCGCCTTCACCACTATGTAAATGTCGAATCTACTAGGCATAGCTTGTGTTTATTTTTTATGCCACATCTGTCTGTTAATTCTGCTCGCGAGTTCAATATCTACTCTGGGTCACTAAATTCTGCTATTTTTAATTTTTCTTGTGGGTGTGCCTAATATCAAATTAGTAAACCAGTTCACATGCTTAGGTAGTAATATCTCATCTACAGAAACGATGTCAATATACACATAGGAAAAGCATGGGCTGCAATAAAGACATATTAGGTGCAATAATGCATAGTGTTTAACAAGATGAAGACATCTCCACACTGGATGGAAAGCCTCTATTAGTAGACCACTTACCTAGGTAGTAATATCTCATCTACAACAGAAAGCAATGTCAATATACGCATAGGAAAGACTGACATATTGATTTAGGTGCAATAATGCATATGTGTTTTAAACAAGATGGAAACATCTCCACACTGGATGGGCAAGCCTTCTATTAGTAGACACTTACCTAGGTAGTAATATCTCATCTACAAACAGAAAGCAATGTCAATATACGCATAGGAAAGACATGGACATATAAAATAAAAAAAACTTGTCTTTCGTTTATAGTTTTATAATTTAAAAACTCATACTGAAGAAAACAACATAAATAACTAAAAAAGTCTAAATCGCTGTTAACAAAAACCGGAAGTGGCTGGTAAAAAATCAAAACCTGTCTCTTTGAATCTAGTTCCCAGCCTATTGGTTACTTGATCCCGGATTCTGGATGCGTGCGGAGGACCTGCTGTTACATTAATTCGTGAATAGTCACGAATTATCTGTAAGTGTAGTAAGTATTAAAATAACGATATGGTACATGAAAAGTTACCATTAACTGTTATAAGAAATTGACAAGCATCAATTGCGCTGATTTCTGATTGGCTAAAGGAAAGGCGAGTGAAAGGGAACTGGCTTAGTTAGGTTTTGCCGTTAGCCAAAGGAGCAGACGTGATATGGTCTGTCCCAAGATGCCAGTTTCTCTACTGCGCGGTTTATAAAACCCTTTAAGCTAATAAAGTTTATGTTTTACATCTTATATAATGGAGATTGTGTGTTTTTCTGTCTGTAACCGAAACTATATTCCTACTCAAGTCACAATTCTCTTAGTTATTGACACCACATTCTCCATGATTTATTTTTATCTAATATAAACCTTAATTATTAATAAAATTGGCTTACATTATAATACTGTTAACTGTGTCTACATACTGAAAGAAAACTGCAATTATATTTAATATACAACAAAATAGCGGTTTACAGTGTGAACGGAAAGCTAATTGCATATTAATATTAAAAAATCGAATTTAATAAATATGTGCTTAGCATTATTGATTTCTAACTGTTTGGTTTTATTTTAATGATATAAGCAAAAATCTCTTAATGAATCTTAAATGAAATCCATTAACAAAATAAAATAACTTGTCATTTATTCTTTACTTCCTCTTTAACTAAATACTTAAATAGAAGAAAAATAACATGAAAGACGAGGATGATGGAAGAGTAAGTTTTAGTTGTTCCATTTTTTATTATACTCCCTCTGTTTCAAATCTTTTATTATACTCCCTCGTTTCAAATCTTTTTATCTGTATTCTATTTAGTTTCATTAGCCTTTCTAATTAATACACTATTTATTACATTAAAACTTAAATACTTGCACCCGGAGGGTGCATACATTTGCTAGTACAGATTAAAAATCTAAGACTGAAATGATGATGCAAGACCCCAGGTTGTTGGAAAATTAACAAGGTTTTATTTAACACAGGGTAGAGAATGTTTCTACCGTCAAGCAACTTACAAGTTCAACCGTGCTGACCGCACGTGGTAAGCTGCGTCCACGCACAACCAAGGCTGATCCAAAAGTAACATGGCGGAAATCCCATTTCGGGTTTCCCCAGTCCCCTACTGATCGAAGGGAGCAACTCTATTTTTGTTAGGTTTTCCTAACGTAAAGACGTCTTGTAAACTAATCAGTCTTGCTCAATTATTAAAATCTAAGAAATGAACACAGACAACCTAGCCCAGCAGAAAGAAAGAATCAGCCCAGAAGAAGATGGGCGCCGCCGAAACAGAACCCAGTAAGAACCCATGTCCTCTCGTCGCTCCTTCACCATTTATTTACCCGATCAAATGGGTATATTGTTGTGATGTTAGTCCCAAACGTAAAAAGAAGTCAAGTCGAGATGGGGTAAAATAAGACAAGTGTATTATACATTAATGGTACATGTACGACTACTTGTCGTTAACGGGAACAGTCCCCCTTTCCACTCGGTGGTCTCACTATTTATAGTGAGAACGCGTGCATGTTCTCCACTGTAGGAACGGCCGGTACAACATATATAACACAGTGTCAGTTATATCAAAGAGAGCGCGTGACGTAATGGTTAGAGTCGTATGAAATGGACTCGTCGACCAGAGTTCAAATCCTGGACAAGGCTGTTTACATTTCACATAGTACTTAGGAAAGGCATGCATCCAACTACTCCCCATACAGCTATAGGACAGATTGGACTAACCAGTCTAAGAAGAAAAAAAAACTCTGAATTAAAAACCCGTTAAAAAACTACACCAAAGAAATTAACCTTAAGTTTGTTAGATTTTGTCCGTTAGTAAAAGGACTAGACGTTTATATTTTCGTTCCCAAGATGCCATTTCTCACCGCGCGGTTATAAAACCCTTCTGAGCTAATAAAGATGTCTTGTAAGACAATTAAGTCTTGTTTCATAATTACCAACATTATTACCAACAACGAAATGAGACAGACAACCCAGCCCAGAAGAAGGAAGAAACCAGCCCAGAAGAAGATAATGGCGCCGACGAAACAGAACCCAGTAAGAAACCCATCTTTCTTTCGTTGCTCCCTCATCGTTTATATACCCGAGTCAATTGAGTATATAAAATACTTATGTTACATAATCTAGTAGTATTATAAATTATGAACGTACCTGTAGTTAGAATTTTGAATTAGGGTCCATTAATATAAATGACGGGTCCTATGGAAAGTTACTCACCGGTTATGGACGGTTAGTGACCTTTTGATTTGACCCCTTGAAAACTGCGCCATTACAGACGCGTGAGAATAAGTTTTAGTTTAGTTAGTTAGATGCGAGGCGACACCATAGGAGAGAGGATGTCTCTTAGGGTTTGCCAACTCACCCGCGCGAATCAAATGGGCAGGTTTGAAAAAAAAAACTTGATCAAAAGAAACAACCAAGTCTTGTTTTGTTAATTAGATATTAAAGACAATTACCAGCTCTGCAAAAAGAAAAAATCAACGAAGAAGATCAGAGAAGATCAACCCTAAAACCCCCAGATCAACAGAGAAAATAGCGACGAGATAGAACCAAACTATCTTTTGTGTAGAATAAATGTTTAATATAGTGTAAATAATAAGAAATTCTTTTGTCTAGACGCAGTGCCACATTGGGATATTGATTCTTGCTATAAAAAATCAGATCAAACCCATAACTGACAAGATCACAATAACTTGAATTGGTTAACTTTAACACTTTTTTAATGGTATTTTTGGATTTCTTTTATAAACTAACTTTTAGAAGTAGGGAAGCTCTAGAACTCATTTTATAGACAAAAATAGGTCACACAAAAGTCGCCATTTTTCGCCAATCCCCTCAAAAGTTATAAATCGACATAACTCCGCCAATTTTTGGAATTGGAAGCTCAAATTTTGGGGATTGTCTAACTTTAATATAGTCCACATCTGGAAAAAAATTCAGAAAAATTGAAGGGGTTGGGTAACAATTTTACTTTTTTCCGTATGATTTGACATAGAATTACTCAATGACCAGCCCTGCACGAAGAAATATCAACGAAGAAGATCAACCCTTAAAAGAACAATCAACAGAGAGAAAGGCCGACGAGATAGAACCAGTGGACTAGTTAGCCAGAACCAGCAATAAGCAGAAGTAACTATCATCTCTAACCTCTCTCTCTCTCTCTCTCTCTCTCTATATATATATATATATATATATATATATATATATATATATATAAGTTAAGAGTAAGGAAATGAATCCAACGGTATATGTATAGATAAAAGGGTATGTAAACACACGATTTTGTTAAAATGAAAAGGGTACGAAAACACGCAATGTTGTTAAATGTCAATATTAGCAATTTTAAATTATATAAAAATATATTCATTTTAACAACATTGTGTGTTTTCATACCTTTTATCTACAACACACACACACACACACACACCACACACACACATATATATATATATATATATATATATATATATTATATAATATATATATACGTTTGTTGAGTAGTAGCTTACCGGTGGGTACGGGTACGATCGTTGGGAGCGCACAGTATCCAGGGGTTAAAGACCGAGAAAAAACAAATACAAAGTGCTCAATACAATGTAGAGCAAAATTTATTTATAAAATGGATAAAAGTAACCTACTCGAGTTTCATCGCCTGAATCGTCAGGGTTACATCCGTTGAATTAATCGAGTTTTCGATTAATGTCAGTTGGTACAATACATGCTTTTCCCAAAAGATAAGTCCCATTCCAACGGGCATGTATTGTACCAACTGATATTAATCGAAAACTCGATTAATTCAACGGATGTAACCCTGACGATTCAGACGATGAAACTCGAGTAGGTTACTTTTATCCATTTTATATATACTAGCAAATGTATGCACCCTCCGGGTGCAAGTATTTAAGTTTTAATGTAATAAAATATTGTATTAAATTAGAAAGGCTAATGAAACTAAATAAGAATACAGATAAAAAGATTTGAAACATAGGGAGTATAATAAAAGATTTAAAACAGAGGAAGTATAATAAAAATGGAACAACTGAAACTTACTCTTCCATCACTCTCGTCTTTCATTGTTATTTTTTCTAATTTAAGTATTTAGTTAAAAGAGAAGTAAAGAATAAAATGACAGTTATTTTTCTTGTTAATGGATTTCATTTAAGGTTTATTGAAGAGATTTTTGCTTATATTCATTAAATAAAACCAAACAGTTAGAAATCAATAATACTAAGCACATATTTATTAAATTCGATTTTTTAATATTAATATGCAATTAGCCTTCCCGTTTACACTGTAAACCGCTATTTTGTTGTATCTATAAATATAATTGCATGTTGTCAGTATGTAGACATAGTTAACAGTATTAATAATGTGAGACAATTTTATTAATAATTGAGGTTAAATAAAAATAAAATCATGGAGAATGTGATGTCAATAACTAAGAGAATTGTGACTTGAGTAGGAATATAGTTTCGGTTAGAGACAGAAAAACACACTATCTCCATTATAATAATATATATATATATATATATATATATATATATATGTATATATATATATATACCATAATCTATCAAATCTATCTAACTTTACCCTATGAACTTAACTCCAAATCACTTAGCTGCAAACAACCTACTGTCAAAATCAATAAAAATCATTGAAAAAAAAAAAAGACATAACAATAGATTTGACCATACCTCGCAACCTACCGCTTGGCATAAAATAACCCTTGATGGGTTGACATGTCGTTAAAACCCTCTCTGTCTCTGTCTCTATTATATACCCGATGTTTTATAAAGGCTATATATATATTTACCAACCCCTCCGCACGAGCAGGATGTGACATAAGGTCAATTTCTTAAGCGGAGTTTAACAGGTTTGAATTCAGAGTTTTCCTTCTCCTAGACCGGTTGCCTAACCAAGGTTAAAGAGCCCAGTCTGCCCTACTATTTACCCATAGCTGGAGGGAGAGTAGGATTCATACCTTTCCCAAGGGTATTAGCGCTAAGTGAAATGCAATTACCACGTCCAGGATTTGAACTCGGGGCGACGAGTCCATTTCCTATGACTTTAACCATTACACCACGCGCTTCCTACATATAAAGGCTATATAACACTTGTGGCGATGAATGATAGGGACGGTTAAAGAGAGAGAGAGAGAGAGAGAGAGAGAGAGAGAGAGAGAGAGAGAGAGAGAGAGAGTCATAGATATCCATGCTGTCAGAGTGACCTGATAATGATATTGACTCGTAATTTTACCCCCCCCCCTAGATAGCTACTTTATGTGAAAGATGGGGTTACGATAATAGAATCTATAAAGTTGTGTGACAGCCGTCAAAAACAAAAACAAACAAGAGACTGTAAATCTAATATCTCCTCGCCACTCTTACCTCAACTCCTCCTTCCATGTCTCATTCTTTCTTTCTTTCTCCCAGTTTCTTCCCCCCCCCCTTTCCCGATCAAGAATGATATCAAGACAGGATGTATATATATATATGTTATATCTTAAGATATCCGTAAAAGCGTATGGTTTGCAAGGAAGAATAATGGACAAGATTAATTTGATAAAAATCGTTTATTTGGTATAACGAGTGTGAAAATTGTTGTTGTCTCCGTAGATAACGGTAGTAGTTCTCTGGGGTGGCCGAGGGGTCGTAAGTCATGAATGGCCCAGTGGAATAGTGATGGTCAGGGAAGGTAGTAGTGGCCGAGGGAGTTGAGTTCGTGCCGGTAGGATACCGTTGTAAGTGGATACGGTCACTTGGTGCGGGAAATAAGTCAGGAATATCTCAGTGAGTTGTAGTGGGTAGCGTATGATAATACGTCAGTTCTCTCTTGGCCTGGTGCAAGGCGTGAGGTAGTAGAAAGTGAGTTGATACGGTCACTTGGTGCGGGAAATAGGAGTGGCCGAGGGGCCGTAAGTCGGGAATATCTCAGTGGAATAGTGATGGTCAGGGAAGGTAAGGATATCGGCCGGCCGTGGTAATGAGTTGAAATAAGTGTCGGGTAGGTGCGGGAAATACGTGGTAGTGGAAAATAGCGGCCTTTTGATCCTGCCCGCCTGGTGAAGTTCTCGGTTCCAGGCCGTCCGTCCAACTGCTTATTCTAAAAAATGCCTGGGTTTATATGCTACGCGATCGGCTCCAGGATATCGGCCTTTGAGGTGTTTAGCGGGAAGATTTTTCATTGGTTGAAAATCCGGATTCCTTACAATATTATTTTTTGTTTATTTTGGAATTCCTCTCAAGCGTAACTCAATCCGAGCCTATGCGCAGAACTGCGTCGAATTGGTCACTTCGTGAGAGGGTACCATTGAGTTCACTTCCGTTTGTTGCCTCCGACTTGAGTTTTGATGTTTTATGCTAGCGAGGTGTATTTTGTGAGTAAGCATTGTGAATCATAAGAGATATCTTCTCTCTGATATAACATATATATATACTAGCAAAAGTACCCGGTCCATGACCGGACTATAAAAAGTTTAAAAATGAATTAGAAATAATTTGAATACCCAGTAATAATGAATAAAACAAATATGACTTCAGCATATAATAGATTTAAAAAATATATGAGTATCATTTGCCTTTCTACGACCATATGTGTAGAAGTTCAAAGCCTAAGTAAATAAAAATTATTAGAGGTGGGTGCAGGGATGTACTCACTCCAAATATTAAGCCTGTACCGATGAGTGGGGTGGAATTTTTTTTTGTTTTTTTCAGTTTTAGAACTGTCTTTTTTTGTTACAGTTAGGAATTGTGTTGACGCTACTTCAAAGATGAATTGTGCCGAAGGGGGACGGGATGGGTGGGTGTGTCAGTTTAACTTTAGTTTTTGTTTTTTGAAATGAACATTCGTATTTTCTTTCATACAGCAACAGAGTCTTCTGTCTGGGAAGTTTTAAACTAAACTCGTGTGGACGTGAGTAGGGTGTGGTGGAGGGTGTGCATACTGTATTTTTTAATTTTTTGTTAATTATTGTATTATATCGCTTAATTATTATAAATCAAAACCCAAATTTTGTGTGTTTCTTAGTTATAAGCATATCAAGTAATATGCGAGATTTCAAATCTGAATGACCTCTCGTTTGTGAGTTATAAGTCGACACATACATACCAAACTTCCTTTTATATATATATATATATATATATATATATATATATATATATATATATATATACTAGAAAACGTGACATGTTGAGTCACCCATTGGACTCTGAGTAGATAATTAGGTTATTTCCTATAACTCCAACAACATAAACAAAGGGGAACCACTCTTGACTGATAATTTATTTATTTATTTATTGGTCTACCAGGAAAAAAGAAGACGGGGTTAGGGTTAGGGTTAGGGTTACGCTTAGTGTTAGGGTTTAGAGTTACTTTAATGGGAAAATAGATAAATAATTTATCAGTCAAGAGTGGTTCCCCTTTTTTATGTTGGACTTATAGGAAATAACCGATAATTGTGATCAGAAAAGAAGTGAGTTTGCAAAGCGAATTAATTTAAAAAAAATAGATAGAGCCGGAGATTTAAAAAAAAATCATTAAAATCATTTTGTAAGATTTTTAAGAAAGGGAAAGTTTGACCAAATTTAAATTTAAATGGACATGATTCTTGAAATTCTATTAATAGCTAAGGTGTTGAGAAGTTGTGGAGATGACAGAAAATCCTTTTTTTATGTAATATAAAAAAATAATCCCTTTCTACTTCGTAATTTTAATTGACAAACAAAACTGTAGTGAAAAAGAAAAAAAAAACGTAGGTAGGACGGGAAACCCATAGAAATTATATGAAAGAGTGTGGGGGAGGAGGAGAATTGGCGGGAAATGAGTTATAGACATCTTAAAATATGGCTGCTATTTCAGAATTCCTCCTCATCATCATGTCAGCACGGATATCCATGGCAATCTTTCGCCATCCTTCCCTATCATTCATTGCCCCTGGGAGGTCCTCTGCGCTGCATCCCGTATCCGCGCAGAGCTGATCTATGTACGTCTTTGCTGGGCGACCTACTCTGGCGTGCCCATGTGTTGGCTTCCACAGAAGAACGTCACTTATGAGTTCGTCCTTGCTTCTCCAGCAGTGCCTAGCGTATATTGTTCGCCTCACACAGATGGTTTGTTTGATGTGATATGTGGCACTGGGCCATGGAGCCGTAGATCTGTTTTCTCGTGGGGTAAATATATCTATATGTTTGTGTTGTCTGGTGTGTCTTGTATAGTTTCCTGTGAGCGTCCAAGGGTGGTCATGTCCATGGGCTTAGCTTCACGCTATTAGGCATGACCTCCCTTCAATAGTATTGGAAATTGGTTTATCTGCCCTCACCCGGAAGTCCGGACAATAGGGGGCAGAGACACCGAACCCTGGTTCAGCAGAACAGATACGGCACGCACTAGCAGAAGACCAGAGTCTGCACCCGGGCGAGAAACACGTCAACTCCGACAAGCAGACATCACAGAACCACAGCGACCCTACCGGACAACACCGAGACATTGCTGAGACAACAAGATAAGTGTCCTTGTACTTTTGCATTACCTATATATATCCCGCCAAGAGAAATTCTCTGGCAACCTCTTAAAGACATTTACACAATTGTATACTCACACATTTAATACCACAAACAATAAACTGTTAACCCAATTATAAACTCTATAATTTGCCTTGTCTCCTTTCCTTTACGACAGAGATACTAATTCACCCCAATATTTCTGTTAATAGTAGTTTAACAAAAATAAAATTTTTCTTTTACTTATTCTTTATAACTTGTACCTACTATTGATAAATAAATTTCTTATTTATTTTTCTTCTTCTTATTCATTATTTCCACCTCTGGTTTAATACTGCACGCAGCATTTTCATGCAAGTCCCATCTCGCTTATTCCCCAGGCGCTTTGTTAGAGTCCAGGTAGTGCAGCCGTACAGTAACACTCATACAACTACGGCTTGGAAGAATATTCGCTTTAATTTGTCAACAAGATCGGATTTCCATATCACTGACAATTTGTTTAAAGCAGTCCTTGTCTTTCTTATGCGTGCATTGACGCATCGGTAGGTTGCATTGGGAGGTAGTTAAAAGAAAGGAAATGAAGCCGACAGTATGAGTATGAAAAAGATGGAATGAAAACACCACACAATGCTGTTAAAGAGAAAACAATTTATAACATAATCATAGCTGATATTGATCAATATTTCGATTTTACAAAAATCATCTTCAGAGCCCGTTTACTCCGTGGTGTTTTTTTGTAGCTTTTACTCGGAGCGAAGGGGAGGAGAAGAATTAGTTTACGGCATGACATGGCTCATTTTTAAACCAAAATAAAAAGCAAAGTAAGATTGATATTGTTAAATGTTAATGAAATTAAACGTTATGACAATTCAAATCACTAAATAATAAAAAATAATATTATAAAACGCAAGGAGATACACAATTTAAAAGTAAATTTTAACTTAGCAATGAGTCCACAATCTCTTGTAGTCTTCTAGCATCGAAGATTGGCTTGTCATGGTCGATTATATATATATTATATATATATATATATATATATATATATATTATATATATATATGTATGTATGTATATATATATGTGTGTGTGTATGTGTGTGTGTACGTATATGAATATAGGTTTATATGTGTTTATGTAATGTCATTTTCTAAGCTTAGCTTAGATGTGGCACAAGGCCAGAAGCATGGAGCACCCAATGTGAATCGAACTCACTAACAATGATCTACAAATCTAGCTTGTTAACCATTACACCACGTAATGTACCCGTATAGTTATTTACTACGCTTAGCTGAGATGTGGCACAAGGCCAGAAGTATGGGGTGCCCAGTGAGAATCGAACTCACTAACAATGGTCTGCGAATCAAGCTCGCTAACCATTACACCGCGTAATATGCCCGTATAGTTATTTACTACGCTTAGCTGAGATGTGACACAAGGCCAGAAGTATGGGGTGCCTAGTGAGAATCGAACTCACTAACGCTGGTCTGCGAATCCAGCCTGCTAACCATTACACCACGTGAGATACCCTAAATTATTTATTTATCCAACGTGTAGGATTTGACACAAAGTCACGTATCCAACAGGGGTCGAACTCACTTTTCAGTAGAAACGGATTGGTGAGACTAACTTGCTAACAATTACACCACGACGGGACGTTATATGTATAAAAGTACATGCCAATATATACGCAGACATATGCATATATGTATGCACAAGTGACTGTACCATCAATTTGTGTGCTCATTTTCATTTTAAAAAACGAATTACAATTAATTAAATCGATTATTTAAGGTCAAATGTTTGTTTAAGTCTAAAAGTTGTAACATAATGAGCATCAGTAAAAGAAAAAAGAAAAAAAAGCAGAATAATATTACACATATCACGCTTCCTGTTAAGTATCTGGTCGGCATCCTTAGTCCCAGATGTAGTAAGTAAGTAAGCAAGCCAATAAGAATCCGGTGTTATAGTATTCTTTGTAAGTCCGACGTCCAAGATAATCCAAATAGCAATGAGCCAAGGTTAAGAATCAGACCTCTATATGTACACCAACAGCAGCAGCAGCAGTGCCAGTGATTGGACAGTGGGAATCTTTCTCAGGTCACGTGGTAGTCAACGAGTCTATATTTAGGAGTAGGAATCTGTCACACGCCTTATATATAAAAATTCCAACAGCTCTATCCATCCCAAGGCATCACAGCTGTGTTTTGTCGCATGTAAGTTAACTATCCCGAATAATGAAGACTTTGACGAATACCGTGGGTATAAAAAAGGTTTTATTCATTACACGAAAGTGTAAAAAGTTTAAGTCCCCATAAAAATAGACTACTAAGGGAGGTAACTTTTAAAGGATTATTTATCTAGGCATGTCATCATAACATGTAATTTATTTTTTTTTATACATTTTAAACTATTAGATTCTGCTAAAAATGGCTAAATGAAGATTTGACTCGCTCCTTTTAATTTTTTTCTTCTTTTCACACCTTCGGTCTTTTGTCTTTTTATTCATACTGTAATTAATTTCAAACGTATATAACCCCGCCAGGTTATTTCCTATAAGTCCAACATAAACAAAGGGGAACCACTCTTGACTGATAAATTATTTATTTATTTCCCCATTAAACTAACCCTAAACCCTAATCCTACCCCTAACCCAAAACCCCAACCCTAACACCGTTTTCTTTTCCCCTAGTAGATCAATAAATAAATAAATAATTTATCAGTCAAGAGTGGTTCCCCTTTGTTTATGTTGGAGTTATAGGAAATAACCTAAATGTCTTTTTACAGCTAAAGCTGATTCTGTACTTTTACTTTTAAGTCAGCTAATTGGTCTATTGTCAGTATCAGCCGGACAGCGGGGAGTCTATACTCTTTTCACCAACCGATAACCAGGGCATTACAACCAGTATGACACCAGTAAGAAGACAGTCCGGAAGAAGTTAGAAAAACTACACCGATGGATACCAAACCAGTTAGAAGTGCTAATCACCGATATTTTGCGCCCCCCAAATAAGGGTGGGGTCAAAGTTAAGTGACCAGAAAAAAATCAAGAAGTTTTGAAATAAAAGAACTAACGCTTTATAAAATTCATTCATTGATAAATCAACACTGAAAATTTAATTAAAATCGGATAATTTCCTGATTTTTTGGTATTTTTTTTTTCAATCGGACGTAAAAATTGGCAATACCTAGTATATACCTGATTAAACCAGTAAACAGACATACGCAAGCTTATGCATGCAACTGCACAAAACAAACTAAATGTCTTCCATCCAACCCCACCACCACCACCACCACCACCACTAAAGATAAAAACTGTTTACTCTATCGGACGAGAGTCCTGGCTGTGACGTTCAAATGTTTTCAATTTTATTGATATTGTATTAACAATCACGTTACAGTTAAACACATCTGAATTTGTTAGAATCAATTGAACATTTTTCTATTACTTTTCTTTCTTTTGTTTGTCACATGACTATTATGTGGTTGTGTTAAATAATAGCGTCGATCCCAGTGGACTGTCCCCCAGGCAATACCTGCCCCCTTGACTTAAAGGGACAGGGCTGGGTTTATTGCCCAGCGCCTGGGGTGCCCTCCTTGAGGGGGAATGCCGACGGGCTCGACGCAATTTTTCCATTTCCACCCGTGAGCTTCGTCTTGTGGGTGGGCCCACATAAAATGCCCTTGTGTTACGCCCTCATAAGTGGGATGAGAGGCAAATACCTGTGGTTGTGTTAAATTTAAAAATGACGTTCTTTTACCATCAATGAACGATGGGAAGAAAAAGCTCGGTTATGTTTACAAGCCAGGTGAGTATTACACTATTCAGAAATAATGATCTACAAGACCAGTGTTATATACACAAAAATAGATATCTCTCGATTCACTTCGCGCGCACACCGCAATAAAGAGATACACTCGCCAACAAAACAAAACATAAATTGCTGACGCCAAGCAGAAGTTTACTCAACGGTAGCCTAAAACGAAGTGACCAAAATAACACGTTTCTACGCATAGGCTCTAGATGAACTTCCGGCTGGAAAACAAGAATTTCTAAACAATAAAGAAAATAATTTTGTAAATAAAATTCGCATTTTCATCCAATCCAAACGATTCGCGGGTGAAATGAAAATGATTTCAGTTGATCCGATTTTGGGTCGCAACATCCTATATAAAATCAGCTTCGAGATATCCGGCGGCACGAAATTCTACACCTCAGGTCGACCGACCTATATCTCTCACCTACGCGTGGTGTAATGGTTAAAGTCATGGCAAATGGACTCGTCGCCCCGAGTTCAAATCCTGGACGTGGTAATTGCATTTCACTTAGCGCTAATACCCTTGGGAAAGGTATGAATCCTACTCTCCCTCCAGCTATGGATAAATAGTAAGGCAGACTAGGCTCTTTAACCTTGGTTTGGCAACTGGTCTAGGAGAAGGAAAACTCTGATTCAAACCTGTTGAACTCCGTTTAAGAAATTACCTTGTGTCACATCCTGCTCGTTGGAGGGTTGGTAATATATATATATCTCACCTACTCCTAACCTCATGACCCTTACTGCCGACCGACTCTAAAAGGGGCAAACATCCTACAACAACAAGAGTACACCACTATGATACACGATACCAACCCGCTATCAAATACTAAAAACACAAGACGCTGCCCACCTAACCAACACCTAACCACTACCACTGTTCATCTTCCACATCACCACCTACACTACAACTGATTCGGCCACTGGACATTTCACTGACTTTATTATTCACGTTACAACTATCACCAAATATCCTTTAAATTAATTTCTATCTTTTCCTCGCTTTTCATGTTCCTTTTTCCAATACAATTGTTGAAACCCAAATTCCGTGTTTGTTTTTCCTCGTCACCATACGCTTCATACTAACCCTGTTTTATAACACCAGTTTGCTGACAATTACCACACAAAGTGACCACATGTTTGAAATCATTTTCATTTTTATTGATATTGCATTAACAACGTTTTAAGAAAAGTTAGATACACCAGCAAAAATATCAATATCAAAACAACAAAGATGGAGATAGAAGTTCATATAATTCAATAAATCATTATAAAAAAAGTCTTCCTTTCAGAACATCACACACTAAAATCTAACCACCCGTCTAGACTAAGTAAGGGTCTAAGTCAGTGGTCCCAACCATTTTAGTACCACGCCCCATTTTTTTTATCACAAATGTTCTTCATGTCCCCCCCCATTAATTGTTTAGTGTGATATAACAATATCAGTTTTGAAGAAGTATAACATAAAAAATTGTATTTTCAAATAAACTAAAGGTTTAACTTCAAATTTAATCAAATAAAATCCATTTTATAACGTGTATAATTGCGGGGGAGGCAACAGATGAAGAACTGCAAAGTTAAACAAGTCAGAAGACACACATATAGCTGGTGTCAGATGCACGATAACATCAGTGGGTGAACACTTGACTAGATTGCACAAGCTGTTGTGCTCAGCTAGGTTGGAATTACAATTTTACCCTATGAATTTATAATTTTTTACACATATAGGGTAAAATAATAAAAAATGTTGATATACAATATTTTTCATATTGCCCCCCTGTTATTATTGAATTGCCCCCCAGTGGAAGTAGGCCCCATGTTGGGAATCACTGGTCTAAGTGGAGTGTTGCATAAAATGATAAATTATAAAAAAAAGACTTCCTTTCAGAATATCACATGTTACATAATCTATGCGGTTGCAATAAGGTTATTGTCATCCCCTGTATTTCTAAAGGGATGACCCCTTTTCATATCACGGGCGGGACTTTCCATGGAATAGTACAGAAAGCCCGCGAAATACGTGAAGTCACGTGGGACCTGATTGGGTCTCAGTTTCAGTTTGGACGTCAGGCAGAGAAGATGTCCTGCCTTAACTGGAACTCACCTGCATACGCGCGCTATGTTTAGTTACATGAAATGTTTAGTTAAGTAAATAAAAGCTTATGAATATAACACGGTTTTGTGGTTGGTGAATGTCTTGGTAACAAGACTGATCTAGAAGAAGAAACGAATTAAGTGCGACCGACCACCAAGACGAAGTCCAGACGCTAGAAGAGACGTAAGAAGAGGACGTAAGATAGAAAAGACGTCAGAAGAAGAATAGAAGAATAGAAGTACAGAAAGAGGTATACGACACACACACTAAAATCAAACCATCCGTCTAGACAAAGTAAGGGTCTAAGTGGAGTGTTTGCATATCATAGACTGCTTGTTGTATACCCTTCTTTACTTACTTCTATTCTTCTATTCTTCTTCTGACGTCTTTTCTATCTTACTTCTATTCTTCTAACATCTCTTCTAGCGTCTGGACTTCTCTTGGGGACTTCGTGTCTGGTCTTCCATTGGGGATTTCTTTTTATCAGAATCCCTGTGTCATTGGTAGTTTTTAGATAATAACACAAGACTTCGATTTAACTTAGATCATATTTATTTCGAAATCCCCACCAGACTACCTGCGCAGATCAAGTCGGAGCGTGAAATACACGACTCACCACCATCGTGGTTTCTGGCCGACTGACTAAAATCTATTTCTAATCTAAACCGGAAGAGGGTCTTCTCCACCGATTCTCTCGGTATCCACCGGAAGGAAGGATCAGGACAGGTCAAGCCTTGTCATTCAAATCCTTCAAGGCCGTGGGCTGCAACTTATAACAGCTATTTTGATTTCTACACTACTGTACATAAATATTAAGAATCTAATAATTATGTAACATGCTTATCCACCAGGATACCGTTCGTAAGCATCACGGGTTACCACTCACGGCCAACGGAAGAGAAAATAAGAAAGATCCAAGGCAAAAACCGAGATCGGAAAAGAAGCACAGCTCAGTCGGTAGAGTGTCCGACTAGGAACCACAAGGTCCCAGGTTCGATACTGTCCCTCGCCAATTCAGCGTATGAGTAGCACAGGAATCTAATGGTAAGTATCTCTGCCTCACGAAGCAATCTTGGTCTAGAGCTAGTGAAAAGGGGATAGACTTCCTCGCTGTCTGGCTGATACCGACAATAGGCCACTCCACCAACTTTACTTACTTATGAAAAGATAATAGATGGTAGGTGTAGCGCCCGACCTCAGACGCCAAAAAACCTCCTTGGTCTAGCGCTAGTGAAAAGGGGATATACTTCCTCGCTGTCTGGGTGATACCGACTTTAAGCCACCCCGACGACTTATACGAGGGTTATTCAATAAATAAGGTGGATTTTGCCTGAAGACTTGGTAATAGGAATTAATATTTATAGTTACATCTTTTTTAAGGAAATTAGTTGTGATATGTCCATTCATGTCCCAGAAGACTGTATTTACTGACGTTTCTTACAGTCCGCTACACCCAGAACTTTTTCTTTACCGAAGAATCAGTGTGTTTCCCCTCAACGAGCTGTCTTTTAAAACAACGTTTAGCTTATCAACAAACATTCTTTTCTGTAGACATCAAACATTCTTCTGTAACTTTCACATGGTTTGTACTTCTCAGCCACCAAAATTGATGACAGACCTCTGGTACACTCTGTTTGATTTGCTGCCATTTTGAATAGTCCCAAAACAAATATTTATGCGAGGTTAAAATAATCTTTGCTATAAACCAATTCTTACCATTTAATATGGCTTGCACTTCTCAGACACCAAAAATATGCAGACAGACCTCTATTTAAACCTGGAACACTCTGTTTGATTTGCTGCCATTTTGAATAGCCTCAAAACAAATATTTTTGATTGTCGAAGTTAAGCAGCGATGAAGAACAAAATAAGGAAATATTTTGATGAGAGGTGGGTGAGTTTTTTTTTTCTCGCAAAATAATCAGGAATTATTAAAAGTCAAGAACGAACGAATGTTTCGTTCAGAGGGATGTTGACTTTGTGTCACATCCTGCTCGTGCGGAGGAGTTGTTAAATTATATATATATATATATATATATATATATATATATATATATATATATATCGCTTCAACGCTTGTTGATACGACAGTTGGATTACTCGAATAGACTTACCCGTTCTTCGGGGCCCGTGTTCAGTGATTGCGTTCGGCGGGGCGGTTCGCCGTCTCCGTTGGGCGTGGCTTGTCGTCGTTGCATACGCGACGGCGTGCGCGAACGGGCCAACCGACTTGACATCCGCGACAGGCGGGATTTTGCCGTCGCCTTCTTGTTTCTAACCCCCCGTGGAGCGTGAGAAGAGAGATCGCTCGTAGACCACTTGACTTCAGTCCATTGGACCAGTAAGGTGTTTAATATCAGCATGATTCCTGGAGGCTACCCTCCAGGCAGCATCTGTCCCCTGGACTTTTTGGGGCAGGGCTGGGTTTATTGCACAGTAAACGTTAGTCTTTCTAATTCAATATATTTCATTACATTAAAACTTAAACACTTACGCCCAGTGGGCGCATATTCTTGCTAGTACCATTAATTAGTATTAATAATTAGTACTACTAGTACAAAATAAAAAACACCCTCCAGGCGATGTAAAAATAGATTTTTGAAACATATTGACTGAAGGGGTGGGAGTGAAAAATTCAATGTCAGCGAGTTTGTACCCTAAGTAAGTAAAATCATCAAATTCATTAAAGGATTAAAAGATAAAACAATTTGAAATGTAAACTTTAAATATGTATTAAAATAAAACAAACTATATATAATATATAATACCAGTCATGTATTTATTAAAACTTGTTTTAAAAAACAATGAAGACTGTCTAATGTTGCATGTTCAAATTTTGAGTGAATTTATTCTATGTTATGACGATTTTGGGTAATGTGACGTAATTTTTGTTACAGACAAAAACCAGAAGCGAATCTCCATTATTAACAGAAAATAGAATTGTTTAGTATTAGACGGAAGGTTGGGTTCATTGCCCAGTGCCTGAGGTGCCTCAAAAGAGGAATGCTGAAGGGATTCATGCAATTTTTAAACACTAGCCACGCATGAGCTTCAGTTTGTGCGTGGTTCCCTTCTATAAAAATCCTTGTGTTCAGCTGGTATGGCGGGTTGTCAGTAAATACTTACCCGCCTTTCGCGGCCTGTGTCCAGTGGTTATGACCATTGGACTGGTAAGGTATTTAATATCAGCGTGATACCAGGAAGCTACCCTCCAAGCAACACCTGCACCCTCGATTTAAAGAGGCAGGGTTGGGTTCATTGCCCAGTGCCTGAGGTGCCCCAAAAGAGAAATGCCGAAGGGATTCATGCAATTTTTAAACACTAGCCACGCATGAGCTTCAGTTTGTGCGTGGTTCCCTACTATAAAAATCCTTGTGTTCAACTAGCATGGGGTTGTCAGTAAATACTTACCCGCCTTTCGCGGCCTGTGTCCAGTGGTTACGGCCATTGGACTGGTAAGGTATTTAATATCAGCGGGATCCCAGGGGGCTATCGCCTCAGGCAACACCGGGACGGGTTTATTGCACAGTGAACGTTAATATTTCTAATTCAATATATTTCATTTCATTAAAACTTAAATACTTATGCCCAGTGGGCGCATATTCTTGATAGTACTATTAATTAGTATTAATAATTCCGGGTTAGCTCAGTCGGTATAGCGTTCGGTTAGAAACCACAAGGTTCATTGTTCGGTACCGGCCCTCGCCAGCTCAGCGTATGAGTAGGTATTTACCTCATACCCCACTTGTATGGGTTGAACACAAGGTCTCATTTTTATGTGGGCGAACAAAGATTGCGCCGATCCCGTCTGCATTCCCAGGGGGCTATTACTACAGGCAGCACCTGTCCCCTCGATTTAAAGGGGCAGGGTTGGGTTTATTGCACAGTGAACTTTAGTCTTTCTAATCTAATATATTTCATTACATTAAAACTTAAATACTTATGCCCAGTGGGTGCATATTCTTGCTAGTACCATTAATTAGTATTAATAATTAGAACTATTATTTAGTATTAGGCGGAAGGTTGGGTTTGTTATTCAGTGCCTGAGGTGCCTCAAAAGAGGAATGCCGAAGGGATTCAGGCAATTTTTAAACACTAGCCACGTATGAGCTTCGGTTTGTGCGTGGTTCCCCACTATAAAAATCCTTGTGTTCAACTGGCATGGTGGGTTGTCAGTAAATAATTACCCGCCCTACGCGGCCTGTTGTTACACACTGGACCCGTCAAAGAACACAAACACTTGTATTTAGGAAAATATAAGATGAGATCTTTATTTTCCCCGGTTGTGTACAGCTGAGAGTCGTGGGCAGGGTTACGCAATGTGGAGCCTTCGGGAGTTCTTTTCAAGTGATCTCGAACCTGATCGTCGTCTGTCTAATCGATCTCTACGGGCTTCTTTTATTGTAGTCTGACCCCCGGTGTCACGCCTCTTTGTTCGTGACACCTACGCAGTTTTTATGTAGACACGCCTCTTCGCCCACGCAGGCTGTTTTCATTGGATATGGGCTACGCCTACAGATTTCTGCACCAAAATCATGTCAAATATCCACCTGCATTTCCAGGTGCAAAAGGTCAGGTCGGGGCGACATCCTGTTTTCGTTTCCAGGCTGCACCTGGCCCCCATGCACTTCCTATTCAGCCTGGTCCTTGGGTGCACTGATCAGACAATATATTACACTGTGTCCAGGTGTTTAGACCATTGGACTGGTAAGATATTTAATATCAGCGGGATCCCAGGGGGCTATCACCTCAGGTAACACCGGGCCGGGTTTATTGCACAGTGAACGTTAATATTTCTAATTCAATATATTTCATTTCATTAAAACTTAAATACTTATTAATACTAATTAATTGTACTATCCCGCCCTGTCGGTGGGGCGTTAGAATGCACCGACTGCACCTCTGCAGAGGGGTAAGACTCCCCCAATGGGGCCACCTGTTGGCCGTGGGTGGCGATCCGTGATGCTTAAGGATAGAGCCCAGGTGGATGAGCAGTTCATGACATGCAATACTCCACTTTGGCCCTATCTTGGGCTAGACGGGCGGTCGGAGAGGCCCCCTCCGATCAATCGGCTGGTCACGTCAACCCTAGCACCTATATGATTTTCCCAACCCTATTGCCCTTATGGCAAGCCCCAACCCCTTTTTATCATATGGGTGCTAGAAGGCGGTGGCTGCGGGTCTACATGTCCTGGGAATGACGTTAACCTCTATCTGATGGTGAGGTTCCAGTTCTGGGGGTTTGGGGAATGTGGAGCACCCCTTCATCACCATTGCTCCCTGGTCCACTCTGACCCGGAGTGGTAGTACCTGTTAGGGTCCCATCTATGGGCTAAATAGAAAAATGTATTTATAAAAAAATTGTATTATGCATTAAGAATTGATTTATTTCAAAACTTTATCGGCATTAAATGACCCACTGAGGTTGATATGCCGTAAAACAAAACAAACCAAACTAATAGTACTATCAAGAATATGCGCCCACTGGGCATAAGTATGTGTGGTTTTCCCATTATAATGATCTTTGTGTTCAACTGACATGGTGGGATATTAGTAAATAGAGTAGACTTGTAAAGACTGAAGAAACATGTTTCACCTCTTTTT
>CM042176.1:19312585-19315085 GCA_023376005.1 Doryteuthis pealeii | reverse complement strand
GCAATTATAAATGTATGTATCGAATAAGATTCGATAATTATAGAAAATAATCTTGACAAGTAAATCTCGCAAAGGATGGCTCGCTATGTAGAACACCGTACAGACTGTTTCGACTTTATTAAGTCTCTTCAGCGATGTATACTAACGCAGGGATTGTTCGCTATGTACCGGCGGCCGAACGGATATGGTCTCTGACTATGCCTGTGAAGTCCCGGTTTCGATTCCTGTCGGAGGGGAGTCGTTAGTATACATCGCTGAAGAGACTTAATAAAGTCGAAACAGTCTGTACGGTGTTCTACATAGCGAGCCATCCTTTGCGAGATTTACTTGTCAAGATTATTTTCTATAATTATCGAATCTTATTCGATACATGCATTTATAATTGCCTTCAAGCAGAAATATAAATAATAATTTATTCAACTTGCTTCTATAAAAAAAACAAACATCCAAAAATCTTATATATATATATATATATGAAGTGGACAAACAATATGTTTGAGATGGCGATGGCCGACAATTTTGTCAGCTTGACAGATAGGGTTCGAATCACTGATGAGGCCTAATAGGCTGAAATGTACATACAGAGATTGACATTTTCTCAATGTATTTCCGCCTTACATTTAAACCGATATGCACGCCTAATTCATTTAATTATAACTAATTAGGGATAACTAACTAAGGGGAAAGCTAAGCGACTTGCTTAAGGTCAAGGTTCAATGATAAAGAAATTTAGGTTAAATCTATTAATAATGGAGAATGTCTGTATTTCTGTCTGTAACAAAAACTACATCATAGCTCTACGCCCTAGCTTACGTCACAATATACTTATGCTATATACACCCAACATTTGAGTAAGCAATTTTAAAAATTGTTTTTTAATATCGTCCCCTCCCCCCTTTTTTTTACAGTAAAAAGAAGTGAACTAAAAAGTTTACAAATAAATAAATACCAACGATTTTGTGTAAAATTGATGTGGAAAATATTCAAAATAATTGTTTGATTATTACATGCATGCAACATTTTATTTGAGAGGGATGGGGCTCAGTTTTCATTTCAAATTGTTTTTTTTTTTTTTTTTTTTTACCGCTGTAATATAAATATGAGGATTTGTCTTACTTATGATACAAACCTTCTGACATTGAATTTTTAACTCCCACCCTCTCAGGCAATGTCTTTCAAAAATTAATTTTTACGACGCCCGGAGGGTGTTTTCTGTTGCTAGTTGAAATTAATGCACCTAAATTCTTCTTGATATGCTGTTAAAATTAATAAACCAACCAAACCAACACATAGATGTATAGACATATTGATTGATAGAAAATATAAATAATGAAATAAGTAATATAGATAAATTGCAATCAAGAGATTTATGTAAGTCAGAAGGAATTAAGCGTAAAAGAGAAATGTCAGCCAATCCCCCCCCTAAAATGGCACACAATGAGCGACACCCTCCCACCCCCTCACACACACAAGGAGGAGGGGTTACTAATATTTCAATAGATAGATAGGAATGGGCCGAGATAAATAGATAGGAATAATAAAAGGGTTTTGTAATTTGTTTGAAGCATTGTGTATATATTGGTTTGTTGGTTGGTTTTGAAGGCTGTCACAATGCAAGTGTAAAGAAAAAAGAAGGTAACTATGATGTTTTTTGTTAACCTGTCATTTTATTCCTTAATATTTCGGGATGAAAATTCCCATCATCATGAACGAATTTAGCAGCCGAAAAAAAAAATACGCCTTGGTGATGAAGCATCTATATATTGAATTATTTAGTAATACCTATTAAGTAAACATATCAAACGTTGTAATAATAAAATTATTATACTGTGGTATATCCACAGGTCCTGCTAGTCTTATTATCTCATAATAGAGATTATGTAACTGTTTGTCTATAACCGAAACTACATCACCGCTGACGTCACGATTTCCTTAGTTATTTAACTTATATAGCACTTAAGTAAACATATCAAACGTTATAATAATCAAATTATTATACTGTGGTATATCCTGTTAGTCTAGCTATAATATCATTGAGAATATGCCTAAATATTTGGGTTATATCGAACTTGACGGACCTAAATTCCACCATCGTATGTCACCCCACCGAAAAAAAAAAAAAGGGAATTAACCAAATTTAATGAAATTTTCAGTGTTGATATATTAATGAATAAAACCAGTTATTTTATTTAAAAACTTTTACCTTTTTTCAGGTCAGTTAACTTTGAACCACGTATCTTTGAGGCGTAACACAGATTCTCAAAGATACGTGGTTCAAAGTTAACTGACCTGAAAAAATGTCAAAGTTTTTGAATAAAATAACTGGTGCATTATATATTTTATTCATTAATATATCAACACTGAAAATTTCATTAAATTCGGTTAATTCACTGATTTTTGGTATTTTTTTTTTCTTTCGGCGGGGTGACATACGATGGTGGAATTTAACAATTAAAATCTTTTTAAATTTTAAAGTTTCATATAAAAAATATGTATTTAA
>CM042176.1:19272585-19307585 GCA_023376005.1 Doryteuthis pealeii | reverse complement strand
TTTTTGCTATGATTTAACATTTTCTTTTTTTCTTTTTCTTTCTTTCTTATTTTTTGCTATTGTTTATTTTTTTTTTAAGTGTTACTTTTATGGGTTGATTGGCGATCTGTTAATTATTTACTAATTAATTAAAACTACCCTAATTATTAATTATGGTGGTTTGTTAAAAATTAAAAGTAATAATAATCTTATTATAATGGAGATTGTGAGTTTTTCTGTCTGTAACTGAAACTATATTACTATACAAATCACAATTCCCTTTTTTATTTACATCACATTCTCCATGATTTTATTTTTTATTTAAAACCTAACTATTAATAAAATTGTTTTACATCATTAAGACTGTTGACCATATCCACATAATGATAACATGCAATTGTATTTATATATACAACAAAATAGCGGTTTACAGTTTGAACGAGAAGGCTAATTTGCATATTGATATTCAAAATTTTATTTTAATAAATATATGCTTAGTATTATTGATTTCTAATTGTTTGGTTTTATCTTAAGAAATATAAACAAAAATCTCGTGGATAAATCTTAAAAGAAATTTATTTACAATAAGAAATAACTGTAATATTATCCTTTACTTCCTATTTTAACTAAATAGTTAAATTAGGAAAATTTACCAACGAAAGAGGGGAGTAATGGAAAATGATGGAATAGTTAGTTTCAAAGTTTTTCTATTTTTCGATTATACCCCTCTGTTGCAGATCTTTTTATCTGCATTCTTAGTCAGTTTCATTAGCCTTTCTAATTTAACATGATATTTTATCATATCAAAACTTAAATACTTGCACCCGGAGGGTGCATATATTTGCTAATAATAATAATAATAATAATAATAATAATAATTGTTTATATTAAAAATATAAATTTAGCTAAACGAAAAATCCTCACGTAGGCATAAATTCTTTAAATTATGGAATTTAATATATATAATCGGAATTTAAAATTTTCACAACATAAAATAATAATCTAATAAACAAGATTCCAGTTTTTGAAAAGTTCGTCAACAATTTCAAAAACTTAGATAAATACAACAATGTTTGGCCTTGACTCGTGGAAGATGGAAAGATACAAGCTAGGCTGGCACAAGGCCATTTAGACACGTAGGAAATAGTATCGAGCGGCTGGCCATATGTTAGGGGTGGGGAGGTCTGGATCCCATAAATAACAGACCAGATAGAGACCGAAAGCGAGAGAGGAGAGACCGAGACCGAGGACAGACCGAGGAAAGAAGAAGAGAAGAGAGCTCGCCACAGCTCGGGGCCCTTGATACAACTTTACCGATACACTCTGATGCCTTGCCACTCGGTACAAAATTGATAACTTAGCAAAAAACTAGCTGTAGATCGCCAATCATCTGACAAGAAATCACCTCGCTCCTTTGTAAAATAAATGTATATATTTTGTACATAAGCATCAAAAAGCGTTGTGTTCAATTGTTTTGTTGATCCGTTGACAGCTTTTGGTTATTTAATCTTATTTCAGCCGAGTTGGACACAGAGACTACAACAGCTTTACGTCAGGGCCCGATAGTATTGTATCATCCACGAAACGACTGTAGTACTTGGCCGGAGCATCGTTCTCATACATACATACATACATTGAGACCGTGCCCCAGCACATAGTATTATAACTTTTGTTTATTTTACATTTTTTGTAAAATTTGATTTATTTTTTAATTTTTACTTTTTAGAATGTGTTCCGATGTGAATTGATAGTGAACTTTGAAATATCCCATCATACAGGTAAAAATATCAAGAAAACATATTTTTGACTACTTTAACCTTCTCACAGCGGCTCTCCAATGCAAAGTACAAAAACTGGTGTTTAGTACTTTATAATTGAGTAAAAAGACTCAGATTACAATAATAATATGACTTTATTTCAATAGAATGAATTATGAGGCGAACAGAGAGTGAACTTTGAAATATTCCATCATATAGGTAAAAATATCAAGAAAATTTTGTACGGCCGTAGGGGAAATTTCGTTGGCAAAAAGTTAACTCTTTGTTTACCTTAAACTGCACACAGCGGCTCTCCCATGAAAAGTACAAAAACTGACTTTTTGCAGTACAATGCATGGGTGCAGTTGTGTGCATGTGTATGTAACTGTATAGGTTATATTATGAATAAGTATTAAGTCAAACCACATATATGTATACATATGTGTGTGTTATAGATAGTAGTAAGACCACTCACATATAGGTATATGTCTGTGTATTCAGTGTGGTTCATGGGTGTATGCCTTTATGTGTGTGTGTATTTATATATGTGTATACATGTATAGATAAGTGTATTTTTGGAGGATATGTGCTTAATTGAAGTCATACCTAATTTTGAAAATTAATTAGTTAATAATTAATGAATTTTAAGCGGGCATATATGTTCAAATGTAAGGCTAAACAAATTGATAAAATGTCAATCCCTGAATGTACATTTCGACCTATTAGGTCTCATCAGCAAGGTTATAGACATGGAAGACTGCTCCGTGTGTGACTCGAAACATGTCTATAACCTTGCTGATGAGACATAATAGGTCGAAATGTACATTCAGGGATTGACATTTTCTCGATTTGTTTAGCCTTAAATTTGAACATATATGTCCGCCTAAAATTCATTAATTAATAACTAATTAATTATTTATTATTTATATATTATTTATTAGATATTAGCTTTAAGTACGTAAAACTTTGACAAAAATGATTTATATATTTATCAATTATGAAGTAACTAAATGAAGAAAATGTCATGGTTTTTGTTCATTTTATTATTTAACAAAGTAAGCAAGTCTTGTGATGTCTTCAAATTAAGTCTAAAGCGTTAAAGACTGAAGGAGTGGAATAGAAAAAGTATAACGTGACCCAATTTTTAGGGTACGGAAGCCGAACTGACACAGTAATTATGTTGACAAATTCAGAATTAAATTGATGATTTCATATAGCCCACTATCTATTTTGATAACAATGAATCAGATAATTGATAGTCAATTTCTATATCAAGCAAAGATTAAAAACTACTAATATTTTCATTAGATAATTCAGCTTACGTATCATCAAACAATGACAAACTTCTGACTCGTCTATTGCTTTTCCTTTTTTTCTTTTCTTTTTGTTGTTTTTTTTTCTATATAAATATAAGTATATATAAATTTTTTTTCTATATAAATATAAGTATGTGTAAATAAATGGAAATTAATCCGACAGAATGATTTTTTTTGCTCGTTGATGATGACCCTTCTACTAAGGCGTCGAAACAGAATTCTGTCAGCAGATAATAATTACTAATTGTTTTTTCAAAATGTTAAATTCAAATAAGTATATATAAATTTTTTTCTATATAAATATAAGTATATATATATTTTTTTCTCTATATAATATAAGTATATATAATTTTTTTTCTATATAAATATAAGTATATATAATTTTTTTCTATAAAATATAAGTATATATAATTTTTTTTCTATATAAATATAAGTATATATAATTTTTTTTTCTATATAAATATAAGTATATATAATTTTTTTTCTATATAAGTATAAGTATATATATTTTTTTTCTATATAAATATAGTATATATATTTTTTTATATATAATATAAGTATATATAATTTTTTTCTATATAAATATAAGTATATATAATTTTTTTCTATATAAATATAAGTATATATAATTTTTTTTTATATATAAATATAAGTATATATAATTTTTTTTCTATATAATATAAGTATATAATTTTTTTTTCTATATAAATATAAGTATATATAATTTTTTCTATATAAATATAAGTATATATAATTTTTTTTATATAAATATAAGTATATATAATTTTTTTTCTATATAAAATATAAGTATATATAAATTTTTTTTCTATATAAATATAGTATATATAATTTTTTTTCTATATAAATATAAGTAATATAATTTTTTTTCTATATAAATATAAGTATATATAATTTTTTTTGTTATATATAATATAAGTATATATAATTTTTTTTCTGTATAAATATAAGTATATATAATTTTTTTTTCTATATAAATATAAGTATATATAAATTTTTTCTATATAAATATAAGTATATATAATTTTTTTTCTATATAAATATAAGTATATATAATTTTTTTTTTCTATATAAATATAAGTATATATAATTTTTTTTCTATATAAATATAAGTATATATAATTTTTTTCTATATGAATATAAGTATATATAATTTTTTTATATATAAATATAAGTATATATTTTTTTTCTATATAAATATAAGTATATATAATTTTTTTCTATATAAATATAAGTATATATAATTTTTTTTTGTTATATAAATATAAGTATATATAATTTTTTTTTCTATATAAATATAAGTATATATAATTTTTTCTATATAAATATAAGTATATATAATTTTTTTTTCTATATAAATATAAGTATATAATTTTTTTATATAAATATAAGTATACATAATTTTTTTTTCTATATAAATATAAGTATATATAAATTTTTTTTTCTATATAAATATAAGTATATATTATTTTTTTTATATATAAATATAAGTATATATAATTTTTTATAATATATAAGTATATATAATTTTTTTTCTATATAAATATAAGTAAATATAAGTATATATTTTTTTTCTATATAATATAAGTATATATAATTTTTTTTTCTTTTTCTATATAAATATAAGTATATATTATTTTTTTTCTATATAAAATATAAGTATATATAATTTTTTTTTGTTATATAAATATAAGTATATATAATTTTTTTTCTATATAAATATAAGTATATATTATTTTTTTTTCTATATAAATATAAGTATATATAATTTTTTTCTATATAAATATAAGTATATATAATTTTTTTCTATATAAATATAAGTATATATAAAAAGAAATTCTATAGAGGAGAGAGAAATAAAGATCAAAAGATGTGATGGGTCCGTTGGCCAGACGAGAAGTCTAGCTTTTTGTTGATAGTTGGCTAAAGGTCAAGATGGCCATGAATCTCATCACGTCAACATAAAGTATTGATTTCTATTGACATGTTATCGATCACATGGAAACCTAATCCCTCTGATAAAATAAAAAAAGGGAAATCTTCCCAATTGTTGCCATGTCATTTTATGGTTACAAAATATAATAATGTAATCAATAGAATAAAATTCATTTTTGTTGTTTTGTATTTTATTAAAATAATTTCATAAATTTATAAATTTAAAATAATTTTAATGAATGAATGAGTGAATTAATAAATAATTTTTATGAAATTATAAATTTAAAATAATTTATGTATTTTCATAATAATATGATTAATACAGTAATCTATACATATATAAAGGGCAGTTGTGTGGATGTATGTCCGAATGTAATCTATACATATATAAATGGCAGTTGTGTGTTTGTATGTCCGAATGTAATCTATACACATATAAAGGGCAGTTGTGTGCTTGTATGTCCGAATGTAATCTATACATATATAAATGGCAGTTGTGTGTTTGTATGTCCGAATGTAATCTATACATATATGGCAGTTGTGTGTTTGTATGTCCGAATGTAATCTATACATATATAAAGGGCAGTTGTGTGGGTGTATGTCCGAATGTAATCTATACATATATAAATGGCAGTTGTGTGCATATGTATGTCCGGAGAAAACTTCGAAAATAAAACAATTAACGACAAAGTAAATATATATACACATTAAATATCACCAGGGCTTGTTTTTTGAGTAAAAATAACAGAGATTTGATTTATATTTGTGAAGATAATTAAAAGATAAAATTTAAATAATAACAGCATGGATTTTTTTTTCATTTAATATTTCAGATAGTAGACATTAAGATTTCGTTTCAGAATAGCTGGTTCAATGCAAGGTCTATTTTTTTTACATAGGGATTTAAATGGGGCATCCCATGAGGATTCAACTCACGATTCAAAACTTAACTTAAAAAAAATCCCCCTCTACCCAGGCGACGCCGGGTAGCCACTGCTAGTATAATATAATTGTAATATAATATATATTTGTTATTTGTATTTCAAAACTTAGAAAAAATGTTTTACAGCTAACTTTTTCTTTTTTCTTTCTTTTTTTTATAAATAATAAAGTTAGTTTATACACTACTCAGGTGCACTAAAACTCATCAAATATGCATGTATTGTACATGGACACCTATTTATTTTAGAAATACCAAATTTTCTTAATGAAATACCATATCAAATGCTTAGCTAAGTCCATTATTTATTTATGTCTTAATTTTTGCAACACTAGAACCATTTATATTGTCGATTTCTTTTTTAATTTGAAAATCATATTTATTTATTTAATTTCATTAACATTACATATCATCGAAGAAGTCCAGATTTTTTATTTTTGTTAATTTAGATCCAATATTATCTTCAAAATAATTTTAAAGTTTATTCTCAAGATAATTTAGCAAAATATTTACCCTAAAATTGTGACTGTTTTTATTCACAAATTAACTGACGCCCATGTAGGATTTAAAAAAAAATCAAAATTATAATTAAATAAAATTATGTCATATTATAATTTGACGGTTTTTAATGCAATTTTCTTCGTGATTTTAAATAATAACCATCACCTTCTAAAAGAAGGAAGGCTCCTGTCACGATTGACAATTGATAGTTCACCGAACAGTGATCTTGGGAAGGTGATGATTCCTTGTTATGGATACGTGTCGAGTGTGTAACAAAGGCAGCATCGTCTGTCAAGGCATCAGTAGCTCCAGGGTCCTCGTGTGAGTCTATAATCATTGGGGATTAAAAAGACTGCCATCAAAACGGTGTTTGATGTAGGCTCTAACGATTTGAAGTAGAACAAAAAAAAAACAAAAAACAAAAAAAACAGAGTACAAAGTTATTCTTCAGAAGTCTCAGTTGAGTGAAGGATCCTCTTCATGCTCGTACCTCTCGGATACTTGCAAATAAAAAGAAAAAGAAAGAAAAGAAACAAAGAAACACAAGAATACAGTGCCAAGTGCTACTGGCATTCAAATATGTTTACTATGTAACATATTCTTCGGAAGTCTCAGTTGACTGAAGGATCCTCTTCATGCTCGTACCTCTTGGATACTTGCAAATAAAAAAAAAAGAAAAAAAAGAAAAAGAAAAAAGAATACAGTGCCAAGTGCTACTGGCATTCAAGTATGTTTACTATGTAATAGACTCTTCTAAACTAACTACCGAGAGAAATCTCTTGTTACCACCTCGTTTCTCTTCTCTCATGGTAAAAAATAGTGTGTTTTTGTTTTTTTTCTTTTGATAATTTAACCAGCTAAGAAAAAACAGATTACAAAGTACCAGTTCCCACTAAATCACCAAAATTAAGCAGTGATAAGCCTGTTTTTTTTGTTTTTTTTAAGATTTCATCCTCGTCGCCAAAAAATCTGTTATATCCCGAGATGTAGGATATACAGAAATGATAATAAAAACAATATTTGTTTTATTTATTCTCACTGACAGGGAATACAGTGGGATGGTTTTGGATTAGAGTTTGGCTGATGATAGGATACGCGCGTGCGTCGTACCATGGTCCGGTTCTTGTCTGCTGATAGTATTTTTGTCCCCCTCGTCTTTAGAGAGTCCGGTTCGAATCGTTAGGGGGAGATAACTCTCCCTAACAGTAAGCAATCTGAGTCCTTTGTTTATCAAAATGACTTTATTTGGTATTAAATTACCTGAAAAGAAAAAACGATCAACCAAAACCTAAATATATAATATTCTCATTATCCCTTTCCATCAAATACTCATGTATCATATCTTATCCTATATCAAACTGATAAAATAAAAAAGGGAAATCTTCCAAGTTGTTGCCATGTCAGCACTACTATGAGACATATCGGTTATTTCCCCTGACATTACGAACCTGGATGATCCTGAAGCAAGCTGGAGCATCCAAGAGCTCACAGAAGCACGGGCTGGGCAAGGGAATAACCCGAGAGTAGCAGGGAAGCAGATGGACAGTGACAACCACTGCTAGGACGCTGTAACAGATTCGATCCCCTCTAGGTCACGAGGGAGGTCAAAACCTAAAAGACACAGAGGCAGTCAGACGGACACTTTTGGAGCTCTCGTAGCAGGAGCAAAGAAGGAAGCCGCTAAGCGAAGAACCCTAAATTGAAGTAAAGCACAGACGAAGGTCCGACCAAGATAAATTAGCCACGAGCAAAGCCGTTAAATGAAGAACCCTAAACTAAAGCTAAGTTTAGACGAACGGTCTGAACATAGATCAATTAACCCCGAGGGAAGCCGCTAAGCAAAGAACCTTAAACTGAAACAAAGCATAGACGAACGGTCCGAACAAAGTTAAATTATCAACGAGGGAAACCACTAAGCGAAGAACCCTAAACTAAAGCAAAGAACAGATAAACGCTTCGAACAAAAATAAATTAACCACGTGGGGTACCGTTAAGCGAAGAACCAAAAACTGAAGCAAAGCATAAACGAACGATCCGAACAAAGTTAAATTAAATGGAAGCCGCCAAGCTAAGAACACTGTTTCCTACAAAAAATGAACTGCGTTCCCATAGTAAGACTATTGACTGCTAAAATAATAGCAATTAATCGCACTTTTATTAAAAACAAGTTATTTGAATTTATCTATTTGCCCCGTTTTTTCCAAACAATAAGGCCCTACATAATTGCGGATTTAAAAACAAGATAACATACATAATAGACGCAACCATATCTAATATATCCAAAAACAGGTAAAGAAAAATTATCTGGTTTACACATCCATATTAACTAAATGTTAGAACTAAATCGGAACTAAATTGTCGACACAGAAATAAATTCTTATTAAGCTCTTGTACTAAAAAAATAACAACACAAAATCGACCACAAAAAACAAAACAAAACAAAACAAAAACAAAAAAACAACAAAAACAACAAACAAACAAACAAACACAAGAATACAGTGCCAAGTGCTACTGGTATTCAAGTATTTTTACTATGTATTATATTCTTCAGAATTCTCAGTTGGCTGAAGAGTAATCTTTATTCTCGTGGCTTTTGGATACTTGTAAATGGAAAAAAACAAAAAAGAAAAAAAAGAAAAAGAAAGAAAAGAAACAAAGAAACACAAGAATACAGTGCCAAGTGCTACTGGCATTCAAATATGTTTACTATGTAACATATTCTTCGGAAGTCTCAGTTGACTGAAGGATCCTCTTCATGCTCGTACCTCTCGGATACTTGAAAATAAAAAAAAAAAAAAAAAAAAAGAAAAAAGAATACAGTGCCAAGTGCTACTGGCATTCAAGTATGTTTACTATGTAATAGACTCTTCTAAACTAACTACCGAGAGAAATCTCTGTTTACCACCTCGTTTCTCTTCTCTCATGGTAAAAAATAGTGTGTTTTTGTTTTTTTTTCTTTTGATAATTTAACCAGCTAAGAAGTATAAAAACATTTGACTTTATTTTAAAACTTTTTTTCAGTACAGTTTCGATTGACAAAAAAAAAAGAAGATTTTCTGTCATCCTCACTTTCTAACACATCCCCACTTTCTAACTTCTCAACACATTTGTTATGAATATATATATATATATATATATATATATATATATATATATATATATATATATTGAAAAAACAAAGGATGTTTACAAATACATGGGCTCATCAGGAGAGAATTTGCAAACCGTTTCGGGGCCTTTCTCTCTACGGTTTATATAGCAACACCGGCCCTCCTCACTGATGATGTGAGGACCCATGTAATATCTGCATCGACGGCCCCGAAACGGTTTGCACATTCTCTCCTGATGAGCCCATGCATTTGTAAACATCCTTTGTTTTTTCAATATATCATATTTACACTGTCGGATTAATTTCCAATTTTATTTCACACACACACACACACACACACACACACACACACACACACACACACACACATATATATATATATATATATATATATATATAAGTAGGTGTTAAAGTCGAGCCGCACTGATGAGACGTAAACGTCGAAACACCGTGTCTGTGGACGACTAATATATATATATATATATATATATATGTGTGTGTGGGGGGTGTGCTTTGGCATTGCCCCTTCCAGCTGGGAAAATTTGGCTCAGGACCGCCCTCGGTGGTGACAGGCTCTCCGCAGAGGACTGTTCATGTCAGAAGTCACCCTGACGCAACACCATGAAGCTAAGAGGTCCAGAAGAAAGCAGCGGCAACAAAGCGCTGGCACATCAACTTCAGGGACAGCCTTCAAATGCGACATCTGTGGTCGAGAATGTTTTTCAAACATTGGACTTCACAGTCACAGGAGGCGCTGTAACTTCAGGGGCACAAAAACGATTAATCTCAGTTGGTACAATACATGCCCGTTGGAATGGGACTTATCTTTTATAGACGAACGCGTGTTTATATTTTCAAAGATTCATCGTGAACCGTTTTTGTTTATTGGATTAAAAATTTGAATTAATTTGTGGGGATTATTTTTTCAAATAGTATATATATATATATATATATATATATATATATATATATATATATATATATACTATAGTGTGGGATTGTCACTGTTTCTGCTTATACTGGAACGGTGTGCCAAACGCAGTATTATTTAGAGAGTGATCAATATAAAATAGAGCTGTTATATAATATAATAAAATAAATATATAAAGTTTTTACATATCTATTTATTTGTGACTGTTCCTTTGTCACCAAATAAATAGATATGTAAAACCTTTATATATCTATTTTATTATATATATATATATATATATATATATATATATATATATATATATATATATATATATATGAGAGGTATCCAAAACTTGGTTATTTTTTATTTTATTTTTTTGAGAAGTAAATTTTTTCAGTTATGCGATTCAAATAACCAGATCTTCCATCTGCTGAGACTGGATTTTGGGGAGCTATATTAAATCAACTTAGATTTATATAGGCCCCAATTTTGGTCGAAATAAATTTATTATGGAATTATTATGTGATAAGTGTGATTTAACCCCAAAATAAATGTCGATAAAATATGTCAATAAATCTATTCCGGGGAAAAATCCATAAGCGTATAAAAGCCGTTCAAAGACAATGCTGAAGAAATGTAACATGACACATTCAAGTATCGAAGATCTGGCCTCCAACAAACCGGTTTGTAAATCTATTCCGGGGAAAAATATGTATTAAATGTTTATCGACCAGGCAGGTTTCTTTTGTACTTTAAGACAAGTACGTACACATTTCATAAATCAGGTGTGGCCGTGTGAACACATTTACTTTTCACAAAAGATAATCAATATATATATATATATATATATATATATATATATATATATATATATATATATATATATATATGTTGGATCCATTTCTACTCACAGGTATCTAATATTCTACCTGTCAGTAGAAATGCTCTGTTTAAAAAAAATTTAAACATCGAAGTCTCAAATAGGACCTGAACTCTCTAACGTTTGACCGTTGAAAGAAAGACCAGCTAAGAATCATCTTATAAATGATTATATATATATATATATATATATATATATATATATATATATATATTATATATATATATATATCACCACGAACTCACTTTCTCTTCTATAAATACAAATATACGTACTTTGTTTTGAATAAAGTTAGACTGATGATGTTCTTCGCGTAAAGAAGAACGAAGTATTTCTCTCCTACTTCTACTTGTTTGAGTCATTATTTTTTGTCCACTTTTACCTTACCTCACACACACACACACACACACACACACACACACACACATATATATATATATATATATATATATATATATATTAAAAATTTTGAGTTGAAACAAAGAAATCACAGTGCTCAACCACAAATTTGTAGGAGCTTTATTTATTTATTTGTTGAATTTTAAAAAAATATAATTGTTTTCCATATGCAACTACCCAGATTTCAGGCTATTTTGCCATCATCAGGTTGCTAATAATTATTCTGGTGTTTATGCGAAGACATTTCTTGCTGTTATGTTTTTGGACCGCAAATTACGTCGGTTGATTATTGTGGCGCCCTTTTATGCTTTGGATTTTATTTTTGAAATTTTTTAATTTAAAAAAAAAATGCTCACAAATGTATCTCCCTTTAATCTTATGAAATTTTGTTCTTATTTGGAATTTTTGTAATCAACTTCATATGTTAAAAGACGTATGTATTTTCAAATTTTCTGATGGTAAAGTCCTATGGAAAACAATTATATTTAAAAATTCATAAATAATTAAATAAAGCTCCTACAAATTTGTAGTTGAGCACTGTGATTTCTTTGTTTCATCCCCAAAATGTTTTAAATATATATATATATATATATATATATATTATATATATATATATATAATATATATATATATATATATATATATATATATATATATATATATATATATATATAATCCGGGTTACTCTACACTGCTCGTGCGGAATGTCGACAGCATTTCAGCGACTAGGAATGTCAAACTCAGGAACCTACTTTTCAAATTCAGAAACCTTCACTGAACTTCACACCTTTTATTTCATTCATTGGGGTTAATTTTTTTTCATTCTGTTAACCATGACTTGGTACAAGTGTTAAACCAAGTGTGACGAGAATGAAAGTAAACTCTCTCAGTCAAGTCTGACGCAAATGCTCTCCCAGTCTACAACAATCTCTCACAAAAGTACTACTCTCTTCTTAACAGCAAGATCCAAATACAATTTTCTGTTCCACTCGTCTCGACAGCAAAATCCTACTGCAGTTCTCTCTTTCTTCGGTCTGGGAGGGCAGGCCCTTAAATACACAGTTAATATGTACATACGGGCTCCTTACTCTGGTCTGGCATTGCCCGTTTAGAACTTCGATATTCAACAGCATTTTGAGTACGCGTCAATACTGTTTACATCCGGGTTACTGCCAACAGCATTTCAGCGACGAGGAGGTAGCGAGTTCAAATATCCGTGGCCACTCGCCCCCCCCCCTCGTACAGGCTAAACATATCAGGACGCACTTTGTTCGTGGGGGTTGGGAATCTGCTCGTCCACAGTTCTGCCTTTCAATTTCGCTACATAAAGCCTGGATTATATACCAATCTACCGTCTTGGGAAGACATTGCCCTAGAAGTGACCTTATCCTCTGTAATGTTTCGTGATGGCCTACAAGACAAATTAAGGGGACCATGTGACCTTTAGGCACCCCTTCCGCGATGTCGACTCACAAGGACACTTTTCTCATTTATACCGTCAAAATGTGGTTGTTTATTTAGGGTTAGGGTTAGGGTTAGAGATTAGGGTTAGGGTTGGGGTTGGGGTTAGGGGTTAGTTTTATAATAGAAAACCCTCTAAAATCGTCTGTTAACAATTAACCGGATTTTGACCGTGTAAATGGAAAAAATGTTCCCACGAATCGAGATCGCAAAAGGGGTGCCTAAAAGTCATATGGTCCAGTTAAGGTTAGGTGACTGCGCACGATTAACATGACTAGATGGTTTGGCGTGGGCTGGTGGCACAAAGGTAGAGTTTCGGCTCTGCATTCAGTGGTTGCTGGTTCGATCTCAAGTGGAGGAGGCCGTGGTATACATTGCTGATGTGACTTAATAAGGTCGAAAATTGTTTTTTAAAAAAAAGTAAAAGAAAAGAAAAATAGTATAGAGCTGGCTTAGCTCAGCTGGTGGAGCGTCATCCAAGGAAACATAAGGTTGTTGGTTCGATCTCAAGTGGTGGAGGTCGTAGTATACACTGATGATGAGACTTAATAAAGTCGAACATTGTCAAAAAAAAAAAAAATTACAAAGCCGGCTTAGCTCAGTCGGCAGAACGTCAGACAAGGAACTACAAGGTTCCGGGTTCGATACCGGCCCTCACCAACTCAGTGTATGAGTAGCACAGGGATCTTTGCGGTAAGGTAAGGAGCTGATGGTAGGTTTGGCGCTCCACACCAGATGAAAAAATTTCCTTGGTCTAGCGCTAGTGAAAAGGGGATGGATTCCCTCACTGTCTGGGTGATACCGACTTAAGGACACCCCGACAACTTTACTTTTATTTACTTACTGTTAGTATATAGTAAAGTGACGAAACAAAATCAATTATTGCTTTTACTTTATTTCATCTTTTAGTTTAATATTAATTTTCAATTTTTAATCTTTATTTTTTAGTTCGTAATAGAATGGATTAATTTTACGTGTCTCATCTAATGGGCTCGTCTAATTGTTGCATACCCTTCTTCTTCACTTCTTTACTTACTTCTTTCTTACTCTATTCTTCTGGCCGTCTTTGGAATCTTATAACATCTTGTCTTGATCTGGAATCTTCTAAGGTCTGGACTTTCTTGGGGACTTCGGGTCTGGTCTTCTATTGGGGATTTCTTTTTATCAGAAGCCCTGTGTCATTGTTAGTTTTTAGAGGTAATAACACAGGACTCCGATTTGCGTTGATCTTACTTTATTTTTAAATCCCCAACCAGACATCTGCGCAGATTAAGACGGGAGCGCGTGTAACGCGACTTACCCTTCCATCGAGCTCGGCTTCTAGTCTCTAACTGACTGAAACTTACTTACTATCTAAACCGGAAGAGAGGGTCCTCTCTACCGGTTCTCACGACTATCCCCGGGAGATAGGGTTAGGACTGAGTTCAAGCTTGTCACTCAATCTTCAAGGCCGTCAGCTGCACTTAAAACTTGTTTCTACACTATTGCACATAAATATTAGGTATCTAATAATTATGTAACATAATCTTTCATAAATTGATTGTATTCATTTATACAAAAAGTATTAAAAAAAAAAGATAAATAAAAAGAGAAAATATTAAATATACAAATATTATAACAAGAAAGGTTTAATGAACATGATCGATTTATATCAAATCTATAAATGTATTCTGATATTTCATATCTATAATCTAAGCAAGACGAGTTCAAATCCTAAACGAGACTTTCTGCATTTCACATAGGATTATTACTGTTGGGAGATGTATGAATCGAACTATTCTCCCTCCAGCACGGTGTAAATAGTTGGATAGACTAGCCTCTTTAACCTGGGTATCGCAAACTGTTAAGAAAAGAAATCTGAATTCAAATCTGTTAAACTCTGCTTAAGAAATTGACATTGTGTCTACATCTAACTCGTGCGGTGGGATTTATATATATATATATATATATATATATATATATTATTTATTTAATTTGTAGAGTTTTTATAAATCAATGTTTATTATAAACAGTACCCAGGTTTCATGCCAAGGGGCAATCATTAGGTTGCTGAGTTAGATCCCATGGTGTTTATTGAAGATCTTTTCTTAATGTCACATTCTGGACCGCTTGGCATGAAACCTGGGTAGCTGTTTATAATAAATCCAGAATGTGACATTAAGAAAAGATCTTCAATAAACACCATGGGATCTAACTCAACAACCTGATGATTGCCCCTTGGCATGAAACCTGGGTAGCTGTTTATAATAAACATTGATCTATAAAAACTCTGCAAATTAAATAAGTATTAGCTCTCACAATTTGTGATTGAGCACTGTATTTTCTTTGTTTCATCACAAAAAAAATTTGTTTATATATATATATATATATATATATATATATATAGTTAGGCAGAATTTTACATATTTCGTTGAACTATAATAATAATAATAATAATAATAATAATAATAATAATAATAATAATAAAGATTAAAAATATGGACAAATACCTGGACCTTGCCAGAGAAATGAAAAAGTTATGGAATATGAAAGTCAAAGTGATACCAATTGTAGTTGGTGCTCTTAGAACGGTCCCAAAAGGATTGGAAAAGAATTTGGAAAGTCTGGAAATCATATACCACATATATAAAGGGAGGTTGGTGTGTATGTGTGTATGTATGTCCGGAGACACGAAAATAAAACAATTGACGACGAAGTAAATATATACACACATTCACTATCACCAGAGTTTGCTTTTTCTAAATGATAATTTTATTTATATTCGTGAAGATATTTAAAAATAAGAATTTGAATTGTGTGAGAACAGAAAGTTATTGGCTGCGTTCGTGATTAAAACATTAAGAACTCAATTATGGAAGACCAAAACAATCAATGGATCTACGAGACTAACTTTTTATTATGCCCCTCTACCCAGGCAACGCCGGGTAGCCGATTCTAGTACATATATAAAGGACAGTTGGTATGTATGTATGTATGTCCTGAGGAAAATACGAAAATAAAAAAAATAACTACAAAGTAAATATATACACACATTCACTATCGCCAGAGTGTTGCATAGCGCCTTCTTCACTGGCACTAAATAATTATAATGTTGCATACCTCTTTCTTTCTTCTTACTGCTTCAATCTCTTGGCCGTCTTTGGTTCTGATCGTCTTTGGTATTTACATCATCTTGACTTGGTCTGGTCTAGCGTCTTGGATCTGCTATCTTCTAAGGTCTAGCATCTGGAGTTGACTTGGGGATTTCGGTCTGGTTTTCTGTTAGGGATTTCTCTTTATCAGAAGCCCTGTGTCATTGTTAGTTTTTAGATAATAAACACAAGACTTCGATTTACTTTTGATGTTACTTTATTCGGTAAATCCCCAACCTAGACATCTGCTAACTAACATAGCGGGCGCGCGATTTCCAGTTCAGACAGAGCCTAAAATGGCCGACCGCTCTGCCTGACGTCCAACTGCAAAAAACTGGCGACCGAATAGGTCCCACGTGACTTCACGTATTCTGTAATTTTCCATGGAAGGACCCGGCCATAGTATGAAAAGGGTTATCCCCTCAGAATTACAGGGGATTGACAATAATCTCATGCAACCGCATAGATTATGTAACAAGAGTTTGCTTTTTGTGCAAAAATAATGAAGATTTTATTTATATTCGTGAAGGTATTTAAAAATCAGAATTTGAATAAAGTAAGAGAAGGGAAAGTCATTGGCGGCGTTCGGGATCAAAACATAAACAAATCAATTATGGAAGACCAAAGCAATCAATGAATCTGCGTGACTAACTTTTTTCTATCTCACCTCGACCCAGATGATGCCAGGTAGCCGCTTCTGGCTTTTTTTTTTAATAAGGTGCGGATTGCCAAGTTAAATCAAGGCCGCAAAACCGGTTCCTGAGATAATCAATCTGACCTGTAGGTGAAGGAGAATTTAACAAAAATCTAACACGTCTTATCAAAGTACGATTGTGAGAAAAAAAGGAATGCCATTTTGTTTAGGACATGTATAATTACCAATGCAGGAACATGTATCATACATCAAAATGAAGCTGATCCTCTGTGGATCACATCCCTACTTCTCCACATAGGTGTGTCAAAAAGTAATGACATTTTGTTTAGGACAGGTATAATTACCAACACAGGAACATGTATCATACATCAAAATGAAGCTGATCCTCTGTGGATCACATCCCTACTTCTCCACATAGGTGAGTCAAAAGGTAATGCCATTTTGTTTAGGACATGTATAATTACCAACACAGGAACATGTATCATACATCAAAATGAAGCTGATCCTCTGTGGATCACACCCCTACTTCTCCACATAGGTGAGTCAAAAAGTAGACATTTTGTTTAGGACAGGTATAATTACCAACACAGGAACATGTATCATACATCAAAATGAAGCTGGTCCTCTGTGGATCACACCCCTACTTCTCCATATAGACGAGTCAAAAAGTAATGACATTTTGTTTAGGACATGTATAATTACCAACACAGGAACATGTATCATACATCAAAATGAAGCTGATCCTCTGTGGATCACATCCCTCAACACAGGAACATGTATCATACATCAAAATGAAGCTGATCCTCTGTGGATCACATCCCTACTTCTCTATATAGGTGATTCAAAAAAGTAATGACATTTTGTTTAGGACAGGTATAATTACCAACACAGGAACATGTATCATACATCAAAATGAAGCTGGTCCTCTGTGGATCACATCCCTACTTCTCCACATAGGTGAGTCAAAAAGTAATGACATTTTGTTTAGGACAGGTATAATTACCAACACAGGAACATGTATCATACATCAAAATGAAGCTGGTCCTCTGTGGATCACATCCCTACTTCTCCACATAGGTGAGTCAAAAAGTAATGACATTTTGTTTAGGACAGGTATAATTACCAACACAGGAACATGTATCATACATCAAAATGAAGCTGGTCCTCTGTGGATCACACCCCTACTTCTCCATATAGACGAGTCAAAAAGTAATGACATTTTGTTTAGGACAGGTATAATTACCAACACAGGAACACGTATCATACATCAAAATGAAGCTGATCCTCTGTGGATCACATCCCTACTTCTCTATATAGGTGATTCAAAAAAGTAATGACATTTTGTTTAGAACAGGTATAATTACCAACACAGGAACATGTATCATACATCAAAATGAAGCTGATCCTCTGTGAATCACATCCCTACTTCTCTATATAGGTGATTCAAAAAAGTAATGACATTTTGTTTAGGACAGGTATAATTACCAACACAGGAACATGTATCATACATCAAAATGAAGCTGATCCTCTGTGGATCACATCCCTACTTCTCCACACAGTTAGCGTTTCTCTCAATAGCAATGTTCCACCTTCGAATGAGAGCAGGTATCCCTGCCCTGTAGAAATCTGTTGGCTGTTCTTTGAGCCACTTCTTTGGTGAGTATGGAGGATGCGGTAAAGTTGTCCACCCAAATGAGGCGATTTTCTCCCTTGTCCTGATGCTTGTGTGTGGTCGAGCATTGTCATACAGAAGGAGGACATTGTCGATTGGTAAGTTGGATCTTACTCATCGGATTCTTGCTCTGAGCCTTGTTAGGGTCTCAGAGTAGGCCATTGTTTTTATTAAAAAAAGCTTCACATGAAATGAAGAAAATGGCATTACCTTTTGACTCACCCTCATAAAAGGTAAAAAAAAAAAATGTTTTTAAAAATGTAAACTAAAATTTTAAAAGGTAAATCATGTGCATCTTTACTTAAAATTAAAGGATCTCTGTCTATTCATATATATACATCTCATTGGTTTGTTTGGTTTGTTTTGTTTTACGGCATATCAACTTCAGTGGGTCATTTAATGCCGATAAAGTTTTGAAATAAATCAATTCTTAATGGATAATACAATTTTTTTATGAATAATTTTTCTATTTAACCCATTGATGGGACCCTAACAGGTACTACCACTCCGGGTCAGAGCGGACCAGGGAGTAATTGTGATGAAGGGGTGCTCCACATTCCCAAAACCTCCAGAACTGGAACCTCACCATCAGATAGAGTTTAACGTGATTCCCAGGACATGTAGACCCGCAGCCACCGCCTTCTAGCACCCATATGATAAAAAGGGGTTGGGGCTTGCCATTAGGGCAATAGGGTTGGGAAAATCATATAGGTGCTAGGGGTTGACGTGACCAGCCAAGTGATCGGAGGGGGCCTTTCCAACCGCCCGTCTAGCCCAAGATAGAGCCAAAGTGGATTATTGCATGTCATGAACTGCTCATCCACCTGGGTTTTATCCTTAAGCATCACGGGTCGCCACCTACGGCCAACAGGTGGCCCCATTGGGGGAGTCTTACCCCTCTGCCGAGGTGCAGTCGGTGTATTCTAACGCCCCAGCCTACAGGGCGGGATATACATCTCAGTCTTTTTTTATTGGGTTGATTTTTATTGGTAGATTGGTTTGACTTCAGCATCTTTTGGTAGGCTATCTCACAGAGTGTTCATGAACAGAGATCTCACCATCAATATTAAGATCCCTGTATATAAAGCTGTATGTCTATCCATATTCTTATATGGAAGTGAGTCGCGGGTGTTAGGATCTCAATGTAGACCATAGTTTTATATTAAAAAAAGACTTCACAGGAAATAAAGAAAATGACATTACTTTTTGACTCACCCTCATAAAAGTTTTAAAAAATTGTTTTTAAAAATGTAAATTAAATTAAAAAAAAAATGTAAATTAAATTTTTTAAAGGTAAATCATGTGTATCCATACTTAAAATTTGTCTGTTCATATCTATATATCTCAGTCTATTCATAGCAATCAACCAACCTTTGCCAGGCATGTTTATGGCCCTGGTTAGAAACAAACAGATAAAAGTGAAAAAAAAACTTGAATTTTGCATCTCTAGTCTTTTTTTATTGGTTTGTTTTTTTATTGGTAGATTGGTCTGACTTCAGCATCTTTTGGTAGGCTATCTCAAAGAATGTTCATGAACAAAGATCTCACCATCAATATTAAAAACCCTGTATATAAAGCTGTATGTCTATCCATACTCTTATATTGAAGTGAGTTGTGGATGTTAGGATCTCAATATAGACCTTAGTTTTATATTATTTATATTATTTATATTATTATATTATTTTATATTATTTATAGTATGAAGATAAATTCAACAGTACTAATAATTTAGGCCTTAGTTTTATAAAAAAAAACTTCACATAAAAGAAAGAAAATGGCATTACTTTGGATGTTTTTAAAAATGTAAACTAAAAATGTTAAATAATGTGTATCCATACTTAAAATTAAAGTATCTCTGTCTATTCATATATATATATATATATATATATATATATATATATATATATATATATATCAGTCACTTTTTATTGGTTTTTTTTTATTGGTAGATTGGCCTTGGCTTCAGCATGTTTTTAGGTCTTAAATTTTTTTAAGGTAAATCATGTGAATCCTTATTTAAAATTTAAGTATCTTTGTCTATTCATATCTATATATCTCAGTCTATTCATAGCAACCAACCAACCTTTGCCGGGCATGTTTATGTCCCTGGTTATACGCAAACAGATAGAAATTGCCATTTGTTGAGTAGATGACGCTTATATTGTTTAAGTGATTAAAAAAAAACAACAGTTAATGGGGTGAAAACTTTTTGTTTTTAGGTCTTAAAAGACTTTTCTTTTTATACTTGCAAATATATTCCCCCCCCCCCGATGCAACTAGTTTTAATGTAATAAAATATCACATTAGATTAGAAAGGCTAATGAAACTAAATAAGAATGCAGATAAAAAGATTTTAAACAGAGGCGGGTATAATCGAAAAATAGAACTCTTCCATCACTCTCGTCTTTTATTGCTAAACTTTCCTAATTTAACTGTTTAGTTAAAACAGGAAGTAAAGAATAAAATTACAGTTATTTCTTTTTTGTTAATGGATTTAATTTCAGATTTATCTCTGACATATTTGCTCATATTTATCAAAATAAAACCATTAGAATAATTAGAAAAAGAGAGGAACTCTTCAATGCATTGATGAGGAAATGAGAGTTTGTCTCTCAAACATATGACCAAACATTGAAGAAATCGCAAGGTCTCATCAAGCTCATGTTTCTCATTAACACAGGAATAAATAAACTTCATAGAGGTATGTTAAGTTTGCTTTTGTTAAATGTGTGATTTTTTTAATATATTTAACAGTTAACTTAATAACACATTAGTCCTATTTTGTATACAGTGCGCTATCAAGTATCTGTAGTACTGTAAGTGTGCCCAGACTGTATAAAGTTTGAGAACCATTGGTTTAAGGTGATAAAAAAGTTAATGGGATGAGAACTTTTTTGTTTTTAGGTCTTTAAAATTTTTAAAGTAAATCATGTGCATCCTTATTTAAAATTTAAGTATCTTTGTCTGTTCATATCTATATATCTCAGTCTATTCATAGTAACCAACCTTTGCCAGGCATATTCATGTCCCTGGTTATACGCAAACAGATACAAATTGCCATTTGTGTAGTAGATGACGCTTATATAGTTTAAGGTTTATGGTGGCGCGTGGTCTAATGGTTAGAGTCGTAGGAAATGGACTCGTCAACGCGAGTTCAAATCCTGGACGAAGCTATTGGAATTTTACATGGCGCAAATACCCATGGGAAAGGTATGAATCCAATTCTCCCTCCAGCTATGGGTAAATAGCAGGGCAGACTGGACTCTTTAACCATGGCTAGGTAACCAGTCTAAGAGAAGGAAAACTCTGAATTCAAACCTGTTAAACTCCGCTTAAGAAATTGACCTTGTGTCGTATCCTGCTCGTGCGGAGGGGTTGGTATATATATATATATAGTTTAAGGTGATAAAAACTTGAATTTTGCATTGGCAGGAAATTCGGACCATATTACCTTTAGGCACCCCTTTTTGATCTCGATTAAGAAAGGACATGTTTTTCATTTACACCGTCAATATCCGGTTGTTTGTTAGGGGTTAGGGTTAGGGGTTAGGGTTAAGGGTTAGTTTTATAATTTAAAAAAATCTAAACATCGTCTGTTAAAACAACCGGATATTGACGGTGTAAACGAAAAACATATCCTTTCTTAATCGAGATCAAAAAGGGGTGCCTAAAGGTCATGTGGTCCGGAATTTCCATTAAACTTGTTGTAGAACAGAGTGTTCATAAACAGAGATCTCACCATCAATACTAAAATCCCTGTAATCTTCATACAATGCCTGCTATTTACACAGTAGCATTGCAACCAAAAAAGCCTTCATCAGATGATGACTCTGGGTTCAGGCATGGTTTTGGGGCTGAAGCATCATTACCACTGACCCAGAGCACCCCAGCAATATCTCACGATACCACCAGACTTTGTCGGTTTGATGTCACATTGTAGGATTACCATATTCACGCTGATGCGGTTAGAGCTTTATCCTGGATCTTTTTGATGTATTTCCTCTTGTCTGGTGGAGAAAGTCCAAGTTTAGTAAAAAATGCCAAGGTTGAATTGGTAATAAATCAATGGCATTGCCGTATGCCTATCCATACTCTTATATGGAAGTGAGATACTTTACAGGGAACTCACAGATGGCACGCAAAACTTTTCTCTGTTTTTCGGTAAGTGTCTCATAATTACGCACATTTGAATTTATTGTTATCAAGAACACATTTTATGATATTTTCGTGTCAAAACATGCAGTTGTATTGATTACGCTGATAAATGATAATGGCCGACCAAAACAGACGGCTTTCTCAAAGTGAAAGAAACAAGGGGAGGTTACTCTCATTTATGTAGCTTATGTTCAGATTACCAAAATTTGAATACCCAAGAAGAAGGAATAAAAGACATCTTCGGTATAAAATAATCCAAGAGTTGACAACAAACCTTTGGGTATGTTTATGTTACATAATTGTTAGAACCCTAACACTTATGTACAGTTAGCGTATAAACCAAAATGGCTGAATGGTTACAACCAGTGGCCTTGAAGGATTGAGTAACACGGGTCACACCTCACCTTCAACTCTTTTCCGGTGGATACCGTGAGAATCGGTGGAAAATGAGAAAGAAGGTCTCTTCCGGTTTTGAATTTATGTTACATAATTGTTAGAACCCTAACACTTATGTACAGTTAGCGTAGAAACCAAAATGGCTGAATGGTTACAGCCAGCGGCCTTAAAGGATTGAGTGACACGGGTCACACCTCACCTTCAACTCTTTTCCGGTGGATACCGTGCGAATCGGTGGAAAATGAGAAAGAAGGTCTCTTCTGGTTTAGAATAGAAAGAGTTAGTTTTATTCAGATCGGCCGAACCACAGAGGTAGAAAGTCGCGATAAGCGCGCTGCCGACTCAATCTGCGCATTAAGTCTGGTGGGGATTTCAGAATAAAATATGATCTAAAGAAAATCGAAGTCTTGGGTTATTATCTAAAAACTACCAATGACCCAGGGCTTCTGATAGATGAGAAATCGCCAATGGAAGACCAGGCATGAAATCCTCAAGACGAAGTCCAGACACTAGAAGAAGAACGTGGGAATAAAGACGATCAGAAGAATTATAGAAGTAAAAAGAGTATACAACATTTATGGCACTGGTTATGATGACGCTTATATTGTTTAAAGTGATAAAAAAAACAGTTAATTAGTGAGAACTTTTTGGGGTAATTTATGAGGAAGACCGTCCCGGTCTCCTGCCTCAAAATTTGCTAACGGTGAGTGGTGAAAAACTAACCCTAGCTACGATTGTAGTCCGTAGCCGGAAGCAATAGATAGATATGAAAACGACTAGATAGATAGATAGTTTGTTTGTTTGTTTTTTTATTAAAATATAAAAGAATATCTAAATACTCAGATTTTCTTTTATTCATGTTTGTTTAATGTCTTGTTTTTAGTTTAAATAAGCAAGAATATCTAAATATTTTGATTTTTTTTTACTTGTAATTGATTGTTGGAAATAAATATATTAAAATAAAGTGAAAATACCGAAAAAAATAAACGTTTTGGATTTTTTTATATGTAAGTGAATGTCGAAAAAAAAACAAAAAAAGCAAAACGCCCCAAGTTGGTTGTTTACTTTCAAGTGACACTGCTTCGGCTACGGACTTCAATCGTAGCTGGGGTTGGTTTTTCAGCAATCACCGGTAGCAAGTTTTGAGGCAGGAGACCGGGACGGTCTTCCTCATAAGTTACCCTTTTTTGTTTTCAGGTCTTAAAAGACTTTTCGGTTAAATCCTAATTAACGGACATAAAGAAATTTGTGTTAAATTGAACTTAATGTACCTAAATTCTCCCATCGTATGTCACCCCGCCGAAAGAAAAAAAATACGCCTTGGTGATGAAGCATCTATATATTGAATTATTTAGTAATACCTATTAAGTAAAGATATTATGTCTATTCTGTGTGAATAGCAGTTGCAAGGTGGTCAAAGTGTCTGAGTTCACACACAACAGCCGCTATAGCCACTTCCTCGCAGAGTCTGTTTAACACTTGTCAACTACCACTGCTGCCTTTGCTATGGCCTTCCTTTCCTTCCTCTTTCTTTCTTTCCTTCTTCAAACAGAACGCCGTGTCACAAAACACGCAAAAATCGCTACGCCGTCTCTGCCCAAAATGGGCCACTTTTATAGTGAAAACAGGAGTTGCAATGCACCATGGGCCATTACCCAAGTGCCTTTCAATACAAATAAAGTGTCTTCTCTGCCCCCTTCCAACTTTTTCGACATTTCTCACTCCGACCGGACACCAGACACAACCGCCCCGATCACATTCCTTTTCTTCTTCGCTAAACATCTCTCTTTGCAAGCCATGCACCGGAACCGTTTTCGAGTCAGGTAAGTTTGCCTCGTCATTACATTCCCCCCTGATCTCAGGATCACAAAAGTACAACCGTGGACAGCGTTTTCGACGTGTACTCCTCGGAGAGGGACAGGGCCTGGTTGATCGTCCTCCCGATCGCAACGGGCTCCAAAGTGAGTTGGTTTGGCAAATCCGGGTCGTCTGAGCGCATTTCGACGTCGGTGGCTGTTGTGCATATCCGAGCGAGTGGCACTGTTTTGCCTTCCTTGTTGATCACAATGCTTCCCAGTGCCATCTCTTGTTCTCCGTTGGCATGGACTGCCGTCCCAGTCTAGGCTCGTCTGCAGAGGATTCATCCGAGGAATCACTGGCAGCACACGATTCTGATGAGGGGTCCCACCTGGATAAGCCTCATACTTTCTTCAGAGGAACTCTCATCTCCAAAGAGCAAGGTTTCGAACAGAGGCGCAAATGTCTGACATGGCGTGGAGTTCATCAACCATCAGGGATTGTCGACTGTTGACTCCGGTCACACGACCTATTTTTGATCGTGTAGTGCACCTGCCGTTCGGACTTTGACCCAAACATAGTCCCCTACTTGGGGTACATTCCGTGTTCCTGTTGCAATTCGGGCGGGAGAGCGGCATCAATCCCCCTGACCTGACATGGTACTGGTGTATACGATTGGCCGGCGCTGAAGACGACGAAACATCGTCTTTGGGTGTCACGTTATACCAGTATACAGCTTCTTGGATGTACACTGCCTTCCTGGCCGCGATTGTCTTGATCGTCCTATGACACCCGTTCAACAATCCCGTCCGGACGGCACGTACGCGCATCGGAGACGCAATCGGACTCCCATTCCCAAGAAAGGTTAAAAATCTCCTGCTGGTAAAGGCAGTGTCATTATCGGTAAGTATTTCGACTGGTGGACCCCGTTCGCAAAGATTGCCTCCATGACGAACCACTGTATCAGAATCCTGGCACCGAATTGAACGCCAATAGCAAATCGAGAGGGTCCGCAGTCGATGAGGCTCAGGTAGTGTCTACCCCCATAGTGGGTAATATCCATTCCAGCCGGCTCCAATTAGTATCCACGTCTAATTTTCCCTTCCTTCAATGTACCGGTGCTGGGTCGATGGTTTGACAGTCCACACAGGATCGCACTACAAATCTTACGTCTGCCTTTGTTGTTGACGGGCCAACTCGCCGCACAAAATAGGTTGTCCGTCTTACTCCGGGGTGCCCCGCTCTGCGGTGAATACTCAATATCTGATGTTTACTCAGAGCAGTGGCACAGACATCCGCGCCAATTCCTCCCCCTTTTTCATAGCCTTGAACCAGTGTTGCAGTACTCTCGTCAGTTTGTCGCTCTGTTTGCTCCGACCTTACCAACGTCACGTCTACGGTCAGTTCGTACTTTTTGATCAATTGTGAGAGGGTGTATAACCTCCTCTTGACCACAATCTCCGCAGCCGCTTTGGTGCGTACCTTTGACTTTCCACTCAAACTGTTATTGAGCCAATGGTACGCACAGGGAATCCGTTTTGATGTGAAGTACTTTTGCCTGCCATTGAAGCGCAAGGTTGACACCCTTCACCCACGCATCGAGTTCGGCCAAATTAATGTGATGGGAGTCATTGTCAGGGCGCAACCAGCACGCATCTTCAATCACGGCTCCATTGTCGTCTAATAACACCCCCGTAGCAAGTGAGCTGGCGTCAACCCACAAATTCATCTCCAGGCCGGCGGTCACCAACACTCCCTTAATCAGATCACCCCGCTTAACCGCGGGTGACTGTATCTTGTACATCTTCTTCAGCAGAGGATCAGCAAGATCAGTGTCCCAACCAGCCGATACCGCACTCGCCCGACGTTTGAATAATCCAGCAGCCATCTAAGCCAGCCACAAACAGGAAAATGCCCCACAAGTCTCCCACACAGGGAAATGTGTTTCGGCGAGTAATGACCTGGGGAACATCGGAACTTCACTCCCCCGCTTCCAACGAAGAACACCTTTTTCCCCCCAGACCTGCAGACAAAGGACTTTGGCACCATCCTGTAGTCGCTCTGGATCCTTGCAAATCAGGCCGTACTCAGACAGGTGCGCCCTCACCCGAGCTGTTGAGACTAAGATCTTCATTAATGAAAATATCATCGATGTACGCCGACGTGGCGCTCTTATGAGTTATTGGATCTCGAACATAACGGCTTCAACAACAGACTTCATGATGAGAGGCGCCACATTGAGGCAAAACCCAGCCGGTGAGGCAATACCTTTGGCCCCCAAATATCACAGTCTGATAAGGCCACAAAGACTCGTCAATGCCGATCTGAAGATATGCTCGCTTCAGATCAAGCAATGACACATTCGTGCCCTTCTTGCGCCATTCCCTCAACGTGGCCGCGCACACGTCAGCATTACCCGTAAATGCGTCTACATGTTCATTCAGCTCTCTGTAATCCATGACAGGGCGCACCTTACGCTTATTGTGCTGAATTACGGCCATTAGTGGACCAGTCCCTTAGGTGGGCCAAGTCTCTCTTCGGGGTAGGACAACAACCAGCCATTTTCAATCCACTTGTGAAGCTCGGTTTCGTAGCTCTCTCGGCATGTTTTGGAACTTGGTACTCCGGTATCTTATTGTCCAGAAGCTGCGGAGCTCGTCCTCCGGACCATTTTCATTTAGCGATCATCGGTTCTTCCTTTCGTCGAAATCCACGCGAAATCCGGCTCATCAATTTGGATCGCAGCGCATATATTCGCTTCGTACCCACCAAGCTCACAGTTCCTGATGGTGTAATGGTCATACCACCTAAAGCTCTATGGCATCGTTCCCCAGTATGAGGTCAAAACCCAACAGCCGCCGATTCACAACAAGTGCATTAAGATGCACCGGCTCAGCATTGCCTACAGTGAGCCGAAGTCGGCTTCGCCCGCAGCACTTAAAATTTTTCCATCTGCTGTCAGCACACTAGCTTGTCCGAGCCTCCAGGCGTCACACACAATCTGCTGGCCAGCGTCCGTGTACACCCAGTGTCTACCAGGGCTGTGCATTTTCTCCTTTGACATGAACATCAAGTGTTGGCAGCGCCTCATTCTTCTTTTCTCTGGGGAGCAAGCTGAGCTGATTACTTCTCCCATGCCGTTTCCCGAACACTCCGAAGCAATATGGCCGGTCTTCTTACATCGGAGCGTACGGAGACGCCGAGATGGTTGTTCAAAGGCTGCATCCGAGCGTCCTTGCAAGCAGTCCCTTGACAGATGATTGGGACCGGAGCACTTGTAGCACACAACTTCGTTCCTTCGGCCTCGGGTGGCACAGGGGCAGGTTTAGTAGCAGCAACGATATCTTCGGGCTATTCAGTGTCGGACATAATGGCCCGTACCCGATCCACTATCTCTCCCATTGTCATGTCATCCATGCGCGAAGACGCGCGCAACAATCGACGCACGTCCTGCGGCAGTCCAGAAACGATGCAACAAATCATTCGTCGCTCCCCAAACGAGTTGGTCCAGTCGTTGTAATTAGCCAAATACTCGTTCACGGTTTCACCACCTGGAGTCGCCGGGCCACGAATCGATCATATGCACCGAAATGAGTCAGGAGCGTAGGCATTTATCAGAGCCTGTTTTATTCGCTGAAATCAGTCTCTCCCCCTTTGCTCAATTGTCTATAAACAGCGAGAGCTCCACCTCGCAGCGGCAACGGTAGGATCAGCTCGATATCTGTCCTTTTGGCAAGTTCGCAGATCATCTCCACATGCTGAATCCATTCGATGACGGGTTCGTCGGAGGGAGACCCCACCAAACTCCGGGTTAGTCTGTAGTCAAACACCTTGCCCATAGTTCGACGAAATAGCTTATGTCTATTCTGTGTGAATAGCAGTTGCAAGGTGGTCAAAGTGTCTGAGTTCACACACAACAGCCGCTATAGCCACTTCCTCGCAGAGTCTGTTTAACACTTGTCACTACCACTGCTGCTGCTATGCCTTCTCCTTCCTCTTTCTTTTTTCCTTCTTCAAACAGAACGCCGTGTCACAAAAGCACGCAAAAATCGCTACGCCGTCTCTGCCCAAAATGGGCCACTTTTAATAGTGAAAACAGGAGTTGCAATGCACCATGGGCCATTACCCCACAGTGCCTTTCAATACCAATAAAAGTGTCTTCTCTGCCTCCTCTTCCAACTTTTTCGACATTTCTCACTCCGACCGGACACCACGACACACCGCCCCGACACAATTCCTTTCTTCTCCGCTACATCTCTCTTTGCAAGCCATGCACCGGAACCGTTTCGAGTCAGGTAAGTTTGCCTCGTCATTACAAATATCAAACATTGTAATGATAAAAGTATTATACTGTGGTATATCCACATGTCCTGCTAGTCTTATCATCTCATAATAGAGATTATGTAACTGTCTGTCTATAACGAAAAATCACCACTGACATCCCGATTTCCTTAGTTATTTAACTTATATAGCTTAAGTAAACATATCAAACGTTATAATAATTAAATTATTATACTGTGGTATATCCACAGGTTCTGTTAGTCTAGCTATAATATCATTGAGAATATGCCTAAATATTTGGGTTATATCGAACTTGACGGACCTAAATTCCACCATCGTATGTCACCCAACCGAAAAAAAAAAAATACTAAGAATCAGGAAATTAAACCGAATTTAATTAAATTTTCAGTGTTGATATATTAATGAATAAAAGATATAAAGCACCAGTTATTTTATTTAAAAACTTTTACCTTTTTTTCAGGTCAGTTAACTTTGAACCACGTATTTTTGAGAATCTGTGTTACTCTTCAAGAATACGTAGTTCAAAGTTAACTGACCTGAAAAAACGCAAATGTTTTTAAATAAAATAACTAGTGCATTATACTACGATTAATTCTCTCTCTCTCTCTCTCTCTCTCTCTCTCTCTCTCTTTCTCTCATTCGCTTTTCTTATTTACACACATGCTTCTCTTTCACCCACTCAATCTATCTCTCTTTGTTACTACAACACACGCCCTCTCTCTCTCTCTCTCTCTCTCTCTCTCTCTCTCTCTCTCTCTTCTCTCTCCTCTTCTCTTTCCCATTCGCAAGTTTTTGGTGCATTATATTGTTTATTCATTAATATATGTCAACACTGAAAATTTCATTAAATTCGTTAACTCCTTGAGCTTTAGTACTTTTTTATTCTATTTCTGGGAGTGACATACGATGGTGGAATTTATCTCTGTTAAGTAGGATTTAACCTAGAAAGGCTAACGAAATTAAATAATAATGCAGATAAAAAGAGTTGAAACAGAGGTGGGTATATCGAATAATAGAACAACTGAAACTTACTCTTCCATCACTCTCGTCTTTTATTGCTAAATTTTCCTAATTTAATTAAGTAGTTAAAATAGGAAGTAAAGAATAAATGACAGTTATTTCTTCTTGTTAATGGATTTCTTCAAAGATTTATCCCTGAGATTTTTGCTCATATTCATTAAGATAAAACCAAACATATAAAATTAATAATACTAACCATATTTTATTAAAATCAAATTTTAAATATCAATATGAAAATTAGTCTTCCCGTTCACACTGTAAATCGCTATTTTGTTGTATATATAAATACAATTGCATTTATTTAGTATGTAGATAAGGCCAACCGGGTGGAGGTCCAGTGGCTTCGGCCCTGGATCTTTACAAGTTAATAGCGTCGATCCCACGGGGCTGCCCCCCCCCAGGCAATACCTGCCCCCTTGATTTAAAGGGGCAGGGCTGGTTTATTGCCCAGCGCCTGAGACGCGCCCCCTTTTTTTTCCACCTACCACCCAGAAGCTCCGGCTTGTGGTAGGGCCACATAAAAATGTTCTTGTGTCACGCCCTCATAAGTGGGATGAGAGGCAAATACCTGTAGATAAGCCAACAATTATAATAATGTAAAACAATTTTATTAATAATTGAGGTTTAAACAAAAATAAAATCATAGAGAATGTGATGTAAATAACTAAGGGAATTGTGACTTGAGTAGTAATATAGTTCCGGCTACAGACAGTCAAACACACAATCACCATTATAAATAATTGCCCACCCAACCCACACATCTGTAGTAACAGGGGGCCTTCTCTATTATTCTCACCAGCGTATGCTGATGGTCGTTCACACGGTGTTTGCCGGATTTTCTGGTCGTGATAATTCAATGCAAATCTATACATACATAAAAGGGCAGTTGTGTGTATATGTATGTCCGGAGGAAACTTCGAAAAAAATAAAAAAAAGGCAAAGTAATTATATACACATTAAATATCACCAAGGGCTTGGTTTTTGAGCAAAAATAACAGAGATTTGATTTATATTCGTGAAGATAATTAAAAAATAAAATTTAAATGATAACAACATTTTTTTTTTTTCATTTAATATTTTAGATAGTAGACATTAACATTTCTTTTCAGAATAGCTGGATCAATGCAAGGTCTATTTTTTTACATAGGGATTTAAATGGGGCATCCGACTACGATTCAACTCACGATTCAGTAATAATGGATCTGCGGGACTAACTTTAAAAAAATCCTCCTCTACCCAGGCTACTAGTACATATATAAAGGGCAGTTGTGTGTATCTGTATGTCCGGAGGAAACTACGAAAATAAAACAATTAACGACAAAGTAAATATATATACACATTAAATATCACCAGGGCTTGGTTTTTGAGCAAAAATAATGTTTATCTTTTTAATTGCATCATTTATATCTTCTTTTTTTCTTTTTAAATTGTAAATCATTGAATGGAAATTTCTTACTATATAGTTATATATTTACGTGGGAATTTTTATGGGGCAACCAGCGAAGATCTCACTCGCGATAAGTAATAATGGATCTGCGAGACTAACTTTTAAAAAATCCCCCCCTCTACCCAGGCGACGCTGGGTAGCCACTTCTAGTCTTTTTATATGCGTACTTATTCAATTTCGTTAATCTTTCTAGTATAATACATCTAATTACATTAAAACTTAAATACTTACGTCCGGAGGGCATATGGCGTGACAGAGGTTTTAATGTTTTAGGTTAAAAACGTAGCTGGTTACTCTTGGTGCGTATTCCTAGGGTTTGCTTTTAACCCCATTTTATTTAGTGGTCGCGCTGAAAACGAATTCACGGAGAGAAAAGGAAGAGACAAAGACAAAAGGTAGTTTAAGGATTTAGGCTTTATTCATGGGTCATAGCCACCACGTGGTAAAGAATGTTGCAGTTTTTAGATATAAGTCGGGTGAAAGAAGCCTACTCCTAAATATAGACTCGTTGACTACCACGTGACCACTGAAGGCATTTCTATTGTCCAATCACTGGCACTGCTGCTGCTGCTTATGCTGTATTAATAGAGATCCCAATTTGATCTCATTTCATGACATTTGGATTATCTCTGACGAAGGACTTACAAGGAATACGTTAACACTGGATTCTTACTGGCTTGCTTACTTATTCATTACATCTGGAACGAAGGATGGCTGCCAGATACTCAACAAAGAATAGCAGATTATTTGAAGTGAGCATATACGTGCACTTACTCCAAACAAACTTTTTATTTATTCGGAAATGAGGTACAGCGCATGTGCACACAACTCGGCATGTAGCCGGAAGTTTGGTTTTGGGGGAGAGGTGATAAAACTGGCCATATCACTACACGGATCTATCTAGCTAGGCTCACTCACCGACCGATTCATTCAAAAATAAAAATAAAATTCTTACATTCTCTCCTTGCGCAGCTCCCTTCCACCAAAATACCTCATTCGCTCTATGCATGTATCCTACTTAAAAATTTCCCTATATTGATGATTGGCGATGGAGGGGGTGGGAAAAAATTGAAAATAAAAACCCAAAGAAACTGAAAAAACACATGTAAACAAAACAAAAATTGTGGGTCATTTTGGTTTCCCCCTTTCCCTCAGCTATTGTGTAGAACTGCCGACTGTCTTCCACACTTTGTTATTTGAAAGCAAGCCGGTCAGTGCCTCTAATATGGGAGTGGGTGTCCTTAGTGGGTGGTCGGTAAAAAATTGGGATTCTGTAGGCCAGGCGGGTTGGGTTACTAGAAAAAATGAATTTCCAGGGAAAATATTAGGGTACCGATCAATGGCCGGACTGAAAGGATTTTAGGAACACCAGGGAGTGAGAGAGAAAGGAGGGAGAGAGGAGCAAGAGAAGGGGTAAGAGAAAAAATATTTAGCAAATTCCTTATCAAATTTTTAAAAAATCATTAACAATTCGCGTAATCTTTTTCTCTGAATTTTTTTTAGATGGGGCTTGATAATTAGTATTATTTTTATTATTCGGACTATTCTCCTTATCTTCATTGTTATCTGTACTACGTTTCAGCCGATGTGCTCTCCGGCCTTCTTCAGGTAGTTCTTGTCGGACTCTGGAACCTTCTCGGACTCGGGAACCTTCTTGTCGTAATCGGGAGCCATCACGGAACTTTCAACCTGACCCTTTATTTAGTCCACGGGAATATCCTGTTCTCATTCCGCTAACCATAGCTAGGGTAGAGGCGTTAAGCTGTATTAATTATTATTCTATGTTACTGCTGCCCCTGTCCAGGATTGAACCTGCAGTCTAGAGATAACTGTCACTTAGAACAGTCTTAACCGAACTCATTTATTTACTAGGTTATGTGTCCAATTGGTTAAGACAGTTCTTGATCCTTTGACCTGAGCCGAAACACCACCGACAAACCAACAGATGAATCCGCTACTACAGCGTATATGTATCGTACATCAAAATGAAGGTGGTCCTCTGTGGATCACATCCCTTCTTCTTTACATAGTCACCGTTTATCTAAATACCATATATATATATATATATATATATATATATATATATATATATATATATAGTGTGAACAAAAATTATTATTAAGACAATCAGGAATATTTCTTGTATGTTGTTTAATCTCAACTAGTTTCGACCTTCGGTCATCTTCAGGAGAAAATGTCTTATTTGAAGAAATTGTTGATACATTATTAGAAAGGGAGCATTATAGAAGAGTTATAAAAGTTCAAGTGTTATAGTGGGTTTAACATGCTGTTAAAATCCGGGTAGGCGAGTGTGTTTGATAGTAGCATGTTCATTTGTTCCGTGAAGAACCTCTATGAGGTAGTTTGTTTTTTAGATGCTCTTATATATGTGAGGGAGGGGTTCATGGGCGTTGTGTGTATGACTGTATGTGTATACATATATATGTATGTGTGTGTTTACATATACTGTGTGGGTGTGAGCGCGTGTCTGTATCACGGTACTGTGCGTGTGACTTCTAGATTTTTAATTGGGTCAGGAGTGGCTTGTTTGATGTTTGATGTGTGGTGGTCAGTGTTTGTTTATTTTGGTGACCTCGGCCACCCTCGCAGGTGTAGACAGGTTTATTATCCACTATTAAAGAGGACCTGTTTTTTGATTAAAGCCGTATGGATGAAAGCTTTTTAATGTTTGTATCCATCTGTATTCGTGGTTCTCTATTACCGTTTTGGTGTCAGTGTTTGTTAGAATTCTTTCAATGAGCGTAAACGTGGCGTCTCTATTAAAATCGTGATCCTCCAGTCGGAAGTGTTGCTCTATTGGCATGAGCTTATTATAGTCTGTATTTTTTATTCTGTGTCTGTAGTTGTTAAGTCTAAAGTAAAATTCCCATTCAGATTTCCCGACGTATTGTCTTTGGCATTTAGTACAATCTAGAGGGTAAATCACGTTTTTGCTTTTGCAGTTTGATTCATGGTAGATTTTATATATATATATATATATATATATATATATATATATATATATATATATATATATATATATATATATATATATATATATATACTCTAAATACCATATATATGGGCCGGGTTAGCCCAGTCGGTAGAGCGTTCGGTTAGAAACCACAAGGTTCCTAGTTCGATACCGGTCTTCGCCAACTCAGCGTATGAGGAGCACAGGGATCTGTGCGGTAAAGTAAGGAGCTGATGGTAGGCG
>CM042176.1:19237585-19270085 GCA_023376005.1 Doryteuthis pealeii | reverse complement strand
AGAGAATTAGTTACTACCATCGACTGATTTAACAAATTCCAATATCTCCTTACCCAGACAGGCTGGTGACAACGTGATAGTTTCATATCATATGGTTTGTTTTGTTTTGTTTTGCGGCATATCAACCTCAGTGGGTCATTTAATGCTGATAAAGTTTTGAAATAAATCAATTCTTAATGGATAATACAATTTTTTTATAAATACATTTTTCTATTTAACCCATAGATGGGACTCTAACAGGTACTACCACTCCGGGTCAGAGTGGACCAGGGAGCAATGGTGATGAATGGGGGCTCCATTTGGGTGAGTCTTACCCCTCTGCAGAGGTGCAGTCGGTGTATTCTAACGCCCCAGCCGACAGAGCTGGGATAAAGATGTTCTTAATCGCTTAAAGTGAGGGCAGAAAAGGGTTAAATCCTACTTAACGGACATAAATTCCACCATCGCATGTCACCCCGCCGAAAGAAAAAAAAAATACTAAAAATCAAGGAATTAACCGAATTTAATGAAATTTTCAGTGATGATACATTAATGCACCAGTTATTTTATTTAAAAACTTTTCCTATTTTTCAGGTCAATTAACTTTGAACCACATATGTTTGTGAATCTGTGTTACGCCTCAAAGATACGTAGTACAAAGTTAACTGACCTGAAAAAATGTAAGAGTTTTCAAATGAAATAACTGGTGCATTATATTGTTCATTCATTAATATATCAACACTGAAAATTTCATTAAATTCGATTAATTCCTTGATTTTTAGTATTTTTTTCTTTCGGTGTGGTGACATACGATGGTGGAATTTATGTCAGTTAAGTAGGATTTAACCCAAAAAAGACATGCGTCTTGTTCCTTTAAAAAGAAAAAAAGAAAAAAAAAGAAAAGAAGGGTAGCTGAAAGAGGAAATTTCCTTCTGAATTGTCACGTGACCAACGGACACGTGTCACGTGACCAACGGACACGTGCCTACAATTCCAGGGGAGACAATTATGTTCATCCTTTTTTTTTTCATAGGCGACGAAGTGTTCATTTATACATGACTCTTCATGACGATTTCTCATCGCTCGTTTACCATACTTTGGGATTTATTTTTGACTTTTTTTTTCAATGTCAGTCAACTGTGTTAGAAAAAAATAATTCCTTAAATCCCCCCACCACCACCACCCTCACTAGGTCACGCCCAGCAGCATTGATCCTCCACGGCTCTTCCTCGCCATTCGTCTCAATCGGTCATAGTTCCTGGTAGGTCCTCTGCACAGCATCTAGTGTCTGTGCAGAGCTGATCGATGTAAGTTTTTGCTGGCTGATCCACACTGGTGTACCCATGTACAGTAGGATAGGTTGATTTTTCACTTAAAAAAAAGATAAAATTCTCTCCAACAGTGAAAGTATGTGTTGGTATAATGAGTACTGATACCAAAAACTACGATCTCTTACTTGCACCGTTGTTTGAGGAAATAGCATTAAAGATCGTCTACTAAACTGCACCAAAAATCCTCGTTTTCGCAACATTTAGCCTAGAAATTGGTTAGAAAATTATCAATTTCAATATTTAAAACAGAAGTTTGTTATTTTAAACGAAACGAATGAAATATTATAACTAGAATTCAAATTGAAAATATGACACCCATCATCACCGACATCTCCGATGTGCTGCTTTTTATTAATAATTAAGCTGTAACAGGGATAACATTTTAAAAGATTGAAATCTATTTCCACAAATGAAGGCAAAGTTTTGAAGGAATATATTTAGTGTGGTAATTTTTTTAATGTTAATCTGCAACTTTCGTCACATGGGAGACGTTACAGTTTCAAAATCGACCTACCCTAATGTGTTAGAGTCCACGGGACAACACCTCTTATAAGCCGTTCTTGTTAATCCGGCAATATCCAGCATGTCTGGTTCGTCAAACCCGAATGGATTGTGTGATAGGAGGCAGTGGCCACACAGTCTCTCTTTGTGAGTTGCTGCTTCCAGGATTTTGCACGTAGCTTCTTTTGTTACATAATCTATGCATAGATTATTGTCAACCCCCTGTATTTCTGAAGGGATGGCCCCTTTTCATATCACAGGCGGGACTTTCCATGGAATATTACAGAAAGCCCGCGAAATACGTGAAGTCACGTGGGGTCTGGTTGGCTCTCAGTTTTCAGCTTGGACGTCAGGCAGAGAAGATATATCTGCTTTAGCTGGGGCTCACTGCACACGCGCGGCGTGTTTAGTTAGGGGAAAATGTTTAGTTAAGTAAATAAAGGTTTAAATAAATAGTATGGTTTTGTTGTTGATGAATGTGTTGGCTGCAAGACTGGCCTAGAAGAAATGAATCAGGGACGACCAGCCAGCAAGAACCAAGACGAAGTCCAGACGCTAGAAGAAGAACGTAAGATACCAAAGATGAGCAGAAGAATAATAGAAATAAAGAAAAGGTATACAACACTTTTTACAGTTCGCTTCTAGCATTTTTTTTCTAATAGTTTCATTAGTGGTGTAGCCGTATAGTAGTGCTGACATGAAAGAAAGAATACAAAACAATAGGAAAGAAAGAAGACAATTAAAGATAAGAACAGGAGAAAGAAATAAATAAAGGAAGGATTATAAATATAAAGGAAAATGAGAAGTGAGAGAGAGGAAAAATAAGTTGTGTTATACGGAAGGGAAGAAGAAAAAGAAGAAGAATATGAAGATATATATATATATATATATATATATATATATATATATATATATATATAAAGAAAAAAGAGAAAGACGAAGAGGATGAATAAAAAACAAGATAATTGTATTATAGAGAAGAAGAAGAAGAAGAAAGTTGTATTATAGAGAAAAGGGAAAGAAGAAGAAGAAGAAGAAGAAGAAGAAGAAGAAGAAGAAGAAGAAGAAGAAGAAGAAGAAGATTATAGAGAAAAGAAAGAAGAAGAAGAAGAAGGTATTATAGAGAAAAGGAAAGAAGAAGAAGAAGAGAAGAAGAAGAAGAAGAAGAAGAAGAAGAAGAAAGTTGTATTATAGAGAAAAGGGAAAGAAGAAGAAGAAGAAGAAGAAGAAGAAGAAAGTTGTATTATAGAGAAAAGGGAAGAAGAAGAAGAAGAAGAAGAAGAAGAAGAAGAAAGTTGTATTATAGAGAAAAGGGAAAGAATAAGAATAAGAAAGAATAAGAAGGAGAAGAAGAAAGTTGTATTATAGAGAAAAGGGAAAGAAGAGAAGAAGAAGAAGAAGAGAAGAAAAAGTTGTATTATAGAGAAAAGGAAAGAAGAAGAAGAAGAAGAAGAGAAGAAGAAGAAGGTTGTATTATAGAGAAAGGGAAAGAAGAAGAAAAGAAGAAGAAGAAGAAGAAGAAGAAGAAGTTGTATTATAGAGAAAAGGGAAAGAAGAAGAAGAAGAAGAAGAAGAAGAAGAAGAAGAAGAATAGAGAGAAGAAGAAGAAGAAGAAAGTTGTATTATAGAGAAAAGGGAAAGAAGAAGAAGAAGAAGAAGAAGAAGAAGAAGAAGAAGAAGAAGAGAAGAAGAAGAAGAAGTTGTATTATAGAGAAAAGGGAAAGAATAAGAATAAGAATAAGAATAAGAAGGAGAAGAAGAAAGTTGTATTATAGAGAAAAGGGAAAGAAGAAGAAGAAGAAGAAGAAGAAGAAGAAGTTGTATTATAGAGAAAATGGAAAGAAGAAGAAGAAGAAGAAGAAGAAGAAGAAGAAGAGAAAGTTGTATTATAGAGAAAAGGGAAAGAAGAAGAAGAAGAAGAAGAAGAAGAAGAAGAAGAAGAAGAAGAAGAAGAAGAAGAAGAAGTTGTATTATAGAGAAAAGGGAAAGAAGAAGAAGAAGAAGAAGAAGAATAAGAAGAAGAAGAAGAAAGTTGTATTATAGAGAAAAGGGAAAGAAGAAGAAGAAGAAGAAGAAGAAGAAAGTTGTATTATAGAGAAAAGAGAAGAAGAAGACGAAGAAGAAGAAGAAGAAGAAAGTTGTATTATAGAGAAAAGAAGAAAGAAGAAGAAAGAAGAAGAAGAAGAAGAAGAAGAAGAAGAAGAAGAAGAAGAAGAAGAAAGTTATATTATATAGAAATATAAAAGATAAACTAGTAATTCCTTTGTTGTTTTATATACTTGAATCTCGTAATTGATAAGTAATCATTTTAGAGATATCTTGCACTTAGTGACCTTTGAATTCGACCAAGGTGAAGAGGAAGCCGAAAAGAGATTACGTCATAATTAACTCACGCCCATATTTCATAATCTAAGAAAATGTTTCAATAACAACGTGACATTAGGGTAGGTCGATTTTTCACTTAAAAGAAAATTAAATTGTCCAATGGCGCAAAGGTCGTGTGTTAGTATACTAAATACGGGATATTTACCACGTACCCCACGTGTACGGGTTAGGCATAAGGCCAACACCTTCGAGATTTAAAACTCGAAGGCACTAGGCAATAAACCCAGTACTGCCCCTTTAAATCGAGGGAACAACGATGCTAACTTATACGGTCCAGGGCCGAAGCCGCCCGACCCCCGGTCGAAACCGGACTTATATATGTTGGACATTTGAACCATTGTTTGAGGAAATAGCATCAAAGATCGTCTGCTAAAATTCACAAAACATCCTTGTTTTTGGCCTAGAAATTGGTTAGAAAATTTACCATTATTAATACTAGCAAATATATGCACCCTCCGGGTGCAAGTATTTAAGTTTAAATGTAATAAAATATTAGATTAAATCAGAAAGGCTAATGAAACTAATCAAGAATTCAAATAAAAAGATTCGAAACAGAGGGGGGTATAATCGGAAAATAGAACAACTGAAACTTACTCTTTCATCACTTCCGTTTTTCAATGCTAAATTTTCCTAATTTAACTATTTAGTTAAAATAGGAAGTAAAGAATAAAATTACTGTTATTTCTTCTTGTTAATGAATTTCTTTTAGGATTTATTGAAGAGATTTTTACTCATATTCATTAAGATAAAACCAAACAATTAGAAATCAATAATACCAAGCACATTTTTATTAAAATCAGTTTTTTTAAATATCAATATGCAAATTAGCTTTACGTTTACTCTGAAAACTGGTATTTTGTTGTATATATAAATACAATTGCATGTTATTAGTATTTAGGTAAAGCCAACAGTATTAATAATGTCAAACAGTTTTATTATTAATTGAGGTTTAAATAGAAATAGAATCATGGAGAATGTGCCATAAATAACTAAGGAAATTGTGACTTGAGTAGTAATATAGTTTCGGTTACAGACAGAAAAACACACACTCTCCATTATCAATATTTGAATCAGTCAATGTTATTTAATTTTATTAAAATAAAACGAATTAAATATTATAAATAGAATTCAAATTGAAAATCTCCCCCTCCCCCATCACCACCAACGGGTGGGGGTTGCTATAATTGACGGCGTCGATCCCAGGGGGCCATCCGCCCACGCAACACCTGCCCCCTCGAATTAAAGGTGCAGGGCTGGGTTTATTGCCCAGCGCCTGAGGCGCCCCCCATTGAGGAGGAATGCCGACGGGATCGACGCAATTTTTCACCCGCCACCCATGAGCTTCGGTTTGTGGGTGGTCCCACGTTAATAGGGCCTTGTGCCTAACCCGTACAAGTGGGGTACGAGGTAAATACCATCCCATCACCACCGACACCTTTGGTATGCTGCTTTTTACCTCATTAATTAAGATGTAGCAGACGATCTTTGATGCTATTTCCTCAAACAATAGTGCAAATAAATGATCTTATTTTTTTGTATGAGTACTCAGTATATGGGCCGGGTTAACTCTGTCGGTAGAGCGTTCGGCTAGAAACCTCAAGGTTCCTAGTTCGATACCGGTCCTCGCCAACTCAGCGCTATGAGTAGCACAGGGATCTGTGCGGTAAAGTAAGTAGCTGATGGTAGGTGTGGCGCTCCACCTCAGACGCTAAAAACAATCTCCTTGGTCTAGCGCTATTGAAAAGGGGATAGACTCCCTCGCTGATTGATACCGACTTTAGGCCGCCCCGACGACTTTACTTTACTTTTGCTTATATTAACTTATATTACTTATATTAACGTATATTACTTATATTAACTTATATTACTTATATTAACGCACAACTTTTGCACCAATGGAAAATTTGATATTTAAAAAAAGTGAAAAATCGAACTACTCTAGCGTGACACCCTCTTTAAATTGTTAAACAAAAATGAAAAAAAAAAAAAAAAAGAAACAAAAGAAACAAAATTGTTATGATGTAATCGCTTTTCATATGTATATTTTCACCTCGTATTACTCATTCGAATACAAACCAAAATCTAGGACGACACAGCCTGTTTATTATTTTTCTTTTTAGTTTAAATTATTTATTCATATTTAATTTTAATTATGTTTATATATATCAGGGAGGAATCTCAGTAATACAGGTATATGATTTTTATCATCTAGTCAACAGTTATTCAGCCAATGTTTCTCAGTAATTTTATTCATCAATTCATTGGTAAAAGCATATTTTAAATAAAATAAAACAAACACATATGTACAAAAAATAATGTTTTATTATTATTATTTATATGTTCAGAATTTGCTTTTTGGAGATAATTTTTCGCAATTAATGCTTGTGTACCGTCCAAATTCTCCCATTTATGGACATATTCTAAAAAGCGAGTCCACGTTTTCTTAGAAAATGATGCAATTTTATACTTTTTTGAAGGTAAAATGCACATAAAACATTTTTTCTTTTCGTTAAGTACTGTTGCTTCTCTTCGCTAGAAGACACTATTTTTTAAAATTTGAATACACGATTCTCATTGGCTAATTTTCATTTCGGAGCTACTTGGTTTTTTTTATACGTATTTAATACAAATTAATCCGTTTAAATGGAAATTTGTTCATTATTTTAATGAATATACCTATTTGCGAAAACTGAGTAAAAATCTTTTTTGATTTTTTTAATTAATAATTACATTAAAATCATTTTTATTATGTATATCAGCGACAGTTTTAAAAACTAAGTCTCTTTTGACGCTTGGGACTGTAGCCTAGAAGGGTAAATCTTCAAATTTCAAATCACGTTCTTTCAAACAAAAATGAAAAAAAAAGAAAAAAAAGGACGACACGGCCTGTTTATTTTTGCCTTGTACTCCCACTTCCTAAACTTGGTGAAGCAACGATAACGCACGCATAGGAAAGGCATGGTCTGCTTTAAACAGATAGTATTTATTGGTATGAATCGGTCGGCGATTGAAAGTATCTTAGAGCAAAAAAAAACAACAAAAAAAAAACGGCATGACTAATTTTTCCCCCTTTCCCTCCCTTCAATAAATATTTTGTCCGGGTTCGAGGGTGTAGCAATATACCGACCCTCTTTTGTGAATAAATGTCAGCGGCTGATTTTATGAGGGAGGTCGGTTGCAGTGGGGCACCCAACATCCAAATAAACAAAAACCACTATCAACACAGGTGTTGAAAAAATTTTTTTTTGTGAAATGGCTGCAACAGGTAGCCACCCCACTCCCACACATATGGGGGATGTTTTGTAAAAATTGTATATTTTTGTTTGGGCCATGGTGCCTTTATTTTTGTGGGCCTGTCATTGGTTGAAGATGACGTCACTGTAAGGGGCGAGGAAGGCCCCTGACTGAAATCCCTTGCTTTGGACATACATATACACACAACTGCCCTTTATATATGTATATATTACATTCGGACATACATATACACACAACTGCCCTTTATATATGTATATATTACATTCGGACATACATATACACACAACTGCCCTTTATATATGTATAGATTTGCATTGAATTATCACGACCAGAAAATCCGGCAAACACCGTGTGAACGACCATCAGCATACACTGGTGAGAATAATAGTGAAGGCCCCCTGTTACTACAGATGTGGGTTGGGGGGTGAGCATTTTATTATAATGGTGATTGTGTGTTTGTCTGTCTGTAGCCGGAACTATATTACTACTCAAGTCACAATTCCCTTAGTTATTTACATCACATTCTCTATGATTTTATTTCTGTTTAAACCTCAATTATTAATAAAATTGTTTTACATTATTGATACTGTTGGCCTTATCTAGCAAGTTCTGGTGATACCGAATGTGTGTATATATATATATATATATATATATAAGAGAGTTTCATAATTTGCTTGAAGCATTGTGTATGTATTGGTTAGGAGGTTAATTTAGAAGGCAATCACAATGCAGTTTGGAATAAATAAAAAATAATAATACGGTAACAATGGTGGTGTGTGTTGACCTGTATTTTTTTAATTATTTCTTGAATTTTCGAGGTAATACCTCTTTATCAAAAGAATTGAACTGAAGCAGTACAGCTATGGCATTTCTTCCTAAATGAATTTTTTTTCTTTTTGAAAATGACGTTATTTTTGAAATAACTGTATTCCCGTGTGAGCGTGAATGCGTTTATTTTTATTTTTATTTTTTTTTTTGTACGTGTGCGTATGTTGTAGGCGCGTGACATTGAAAATGCGTGTTGGCTGTGACGTTAAGACTGTATCCTAGCGCGGGATTTTGTAAATAAACTATATAAGACATCATGGCTCCTTTCAAAAATACTGAAACCAATATTAGCGACTCTCCCTGGACATGTCAGCAACTCTGACGAAGTCATTCACAAACTGCAACAAACCCAATCAAATATACTCGAAAATAATAAATACGCATTTAGCTTGGACGTTACCGCTCTATACACATCAGTACCAGCTCAACCAGCGGTCGACCTGTTGACTGAACGGATAGCATCATCCGGCCTATACTGCTACAACCTCACCCCTCAAGACATACACCAACTTCTATCAATAATCGTAGACAACACATACTTCACGTTTCAAGAACGAACATATAAGCAAATAAAGGGCCTGCCGATGGGATCCAGCCTCTCGGGCTTACTGGCCATCTCCTACATGGACAGACTTGAACGCCAAGCACTTAATATTTGCCGCTCTTGTGCCTTCTTCACCAGGTATATAGATGATATTCTCATCCTCACATCTTCCCGTGAAGAAGCCAACAAAATCGCATCAACATTCAACAACATAGACAACAACATACATTTCACCATAGAACATCCTGACTGCACAGGATCATTATCACTGTTGGATTTCCGACTTAAGGTATTAAACAAGGGAGAAATCCACACCGAATTCTATAGAAAATCGGCCAGCAGAGACTTGTTCGTCCACCACAATCGGCACTCCCCCTTGGGGCAAAGACTGGATACATAAAGAACGAACTTGCCCGTATCCGAAACAAATGCAGCAAGAAGCAGGACCAGATCACACACACCAGACAATTTATATCCACACTAAAAGACAATGGTTACCCCACTTCAATCACAAAACGACTCAAGCAAACAGAATCCACAAAACACCATCTCACGTCCAATGCCTGTTTTTAAGGTTACCACATTTCAACGAAAATATAACTACAGCAATACGTAGGGCGATACGGAAGGAGGGCCTGGATATACAACTTGCCATTACGGACCATCACTCAGGAGAAAACTCTCCAAAAGCCGCCATAAGGAGGCCACTAGTTGTACACTAGCGAACTGCCCCATCCGCGACACAGGTATGTGCCACGAAGTGAATGTGGTATACCGCACAAAATGTAATATATGTAACCAATTTTACATAGGTAGCACCACAAGACCACTACACATTAGAATCAAAGAACACTTACACACACAAGCATCCACTTTCCGTAAACACTTAGTTAAATGCAACAACACAGAAAGAAATATAACAGTCAATATAGAGGCTCGAGAGAGAAATTTGGGTAATCTCAGAATTAAAGAGGCCTTGCTAATCGCTAGATTACACCCAGAGATCAATAACAGGAGTGAACTCAGCGCAGAGTTCATCATACAATAAACCCACAACCAACGCACACATATAACAGTATATGCACACACACACACAAAACACATACCCACATGCACAATGGAGAATTACTAATGAAACAAATCTACAACGAGAAGACTAATACGAAACACGCACTCAAATCTATAGCCCAACATCTCGCCCACACATACAAACACACAAGCCATTGCACACTAGTGTTAAGGAAAAAAAAATTAAATAATAAATTAAATATATATATATATATATATATTTAAAAATTATATAAATATAAAAAAGATAAATTGAATTAGATATAAATAAGTAAATAAGCAAATAAATATGATAATATTAATAATAATAATAATATTAATAATATTAAATGATTAAATTGATGTAAAATGCAACAGGAAACGTCACAAAACACAAATACACTTTTTCATTCGCACATACCCACGTACAAAATCCGCGCTATACAGTCTTAACGTCACAGCCAACACGCATTTTCAATGTCACGCGCCACAACATACGCACACGTACAAAAAAAAAAAAAAAAAATAAAAATAAACGCATTCACGCTCACACGGGAATACAGTTATTTCAAAAATAACGTCATTTTCAAAAAGAAAAAAAATTCATTTAGGAAGAAATGCCATAGCTGTACTGCTTCAGTTCAATTCTTTTGATAAAGAGGTATTACCTCGAAAATTCAAGAAATAATAAAAAAATACAGGTCAACACACACCACCATTGTTACCGTATTATTATTTTTTATTTATTCCAAACTGCATTGTGATGGCCTTCTAAATTAACCTCCTAACCAATATATATATATATATATATATATATATTTACTTTGTTTTATTTTCGTAGTTTCCTGCGGACATACATACACAACAACTGTCCTTTATATATGTACTAGCAGCGGCTACACAGCGTCGCCTGGGCAGAGGGGGATTTTTAAAAAAAGTTAGTCCCGCAGATCCATTATTACTGAATCGTGAGATGAATCCTCGTGGGATGCCCCATTTAAATCCCTATGTAAAAAAATAGACCTTGCATTGATCCAGCTACTCTGAAAAGAAATGTTAATGTCTACAATCTAAAATATCAAACGAAAAAAAATTCCATGCTGTTATCGTTTAAATTTCATTATTTAATTATCTTCACGAATATAAATCAAATCTCTATTATTTTTACTCAAAAACCAAGCCCTGGTGATATTTAATGTGTATATATATTTACTTTGTCGTTAATTGTTTTATTTCCGAAGTTTCTTCCGGACATACAGATACACACAACTGCCTTTTATATTAGTATAGAAAACCAAGCCATATTTAATGTGTTATATATTTACTTTGTCGTTAATTGTTTTATTTCCGAAGTTTCTTCCGGACATACAGATACACACAACTGCCTTTTATATTAGTATAGAAAACCAAGCCCTGGTGATATTTAATGTGTATATATATTTACTTTGTCGTTAATTGTTTTATTTCCGAAGTTTCCTCCGGACATACACATACACCAGCTGTCCCTTATATATGTATAGATGAACGCCTTCCGCTCGTTTCAAAACTACTCTCCCCCCGAAAAACGCAGCCCGATTTATTTCAGTTCTTAAAGTTGCAAAATCCGGTGCGCGAGAATCTCGCACATTTACATTGTGCAGAGCACAGGCGATATCATGTCACTTTTGTCGGGATGACAGACTGCGTGCATCACAACACATGATATTTGTTTACCCCGAGGAAGATTAGAGACACACACTAAATGCAAATTTATCTTAAATGTTTTAATACTGTGGATCCATTAATCGAAACACTTAGTGTTGGAACATTTCATCAATTATCAATGAATCATCCGCATTTTTCTTATTTTTTTTACTCTTACTCCTTTTATGTCGTTAAACGAAACAGAAAAAAAGCTTTTAGGAGACAAACATTGATTCGCTAATGATAGATCCATATGGATTTTTAAAAAACACAATTCAACCTTAAAACTAAGGAATAATTTAGTATAACTTTTATGTCGTTAAACTTAAAAGTAAAAAAGCTTTTAGGAGACAAACATTGATTCGGTAATGATAGATCCATATGGATTTTTAAAAACATAACTCAATCTTAAAACTAAGGAATAATTTAGTATAACTTTCATGTCGTTAAACGAAACAGAAAAAAAGCTTTTATGAGACAAACATTGATTCGCTAATGATAGATCCATATGGATTTTTAAAAACACAATTCAATCTTAAAACTAAGGAATAATTTAGTATAACTTTTATGTCGTTAAACTTAAAAGTAAAAAGCTTTTAGGAGAGACATTGATTCGCTAATAATAGATCTATATGGATTTAAAAAAAAAATAACTCAATCTTAAAACTAAGGAATAATTTAGTATAACTTTCATGTCGTTAAACGAAACAGAAAAAAAGCTTTTATGAGACAAACATTGATTCGCTAATGATAGATCCATATGGATTTTTTAAAAAAACAACTCAATCTGAAAACTAAGGAATAATCTAGTATAACTTTTATGTCGTTAAACTTAACAGAAAAAAAGCTTTTATGAGACAAACATTGATTCGCTAATGATAGATCCATATGGATTTTTTAAAAACACAACTCAATCTTAAAACTAAGGAATAATTTAGTATAACTTTTATGTCGTTAAACTTAACAGTAAAAAAGCTTTTATGGGACAAACATTGATTCGCTAATAATAGATTAAAATGGATTTTTTTTCAAACATAAATCAATCTTAAAACTAAGGAATAATTTAGTATAACTTTTATGTCGAAAGAGAAACAGAAAAAAAGCTTTTAGGAGACAAACATTGATTCGCTAAGGATAGATCCATATGGATTTTTTAAAAACACAACTCAATCTTAAAACTAAGGAATAATTTAGTATAACTTTTATGTCGTTAAACTTAACAGTAAAAAAGCTTTTATGGGACAAACATTGATTCGCTAATAATAGATTAAAATGGATTTTTTTCAAACATAAATCAATCTTAAAACTAAGGAATAATTTAGTATAACTTTTATGTCGTTAAACGAAACAGAAAAAAAAGCTTTTAGGAGACAAACATTGATTCGGTCAACTTCAGTATAATAGATTAAATCAAATGTTCGTAGGTGGACGCTCTACCGACTGAACTGAACTGAGACTAGAAAGATTATGTGTGGACACTCTTATTGTATATAATTCCTTTGTATATACAATGGTATTTCAGGTGTTGAATTATGTAAAATGATACCGAGATAAAAGTATACTAGATATATTGTTTTGTTGCAAAAGGCTCGGAGCAATTTGAGAAAAAATCTGGATTTTCTCAATCCTGACAAACCAGTTAGGAGTCCAGACAGATTTTTGCCTCAGTTTGCCAGTCCCTATGTTAATACATCCTTAATCATAAAAGTTACTCCTTGAGACCAGTATATCATACCACCCGAACCCGCAATTCTGATTAGATAGATAGATAGATAAATGTGTGTGTGTGTGTGTGTGTGTAATGGTTAGCAAGCTAGTCTCGTTGATCCATTACGCTTGAATAGAGGGTTCGATCCGAGGTGGATGTCCGATACTTGTGACCTAGCGTCACATCCTACCCGTAGCGAACGGGTATGGCAAATTTTTATATAATTGTTTATACAACCTTAAGACCATGGAAACTTTCTTTAATAAACTTTCCATTCAAACACCATATGTTACAAGTACCGCATTTTACAAGCACAAAAATAACTCCCATGTGTAACAATTACATAAATTATCTTACTGATAAAATTCAGTGCTAAAATTTAACATTAAAATGAACGTTTATTAAAGTACTTCTGAAACGTTTTTAATTTTACCTGTAGTTCATGAGTCTTATTTTATTACATCTATACATATATAAATATACAAATGGCAGTTGTATGTATATGTATGCCCGGAGGAAACTTCGAAATTAAAACAATTAACGACAAAGTAAATATATATATACACATTAAATATCACCAGGGCTTGGTTTTTGAGCAAACATAATAGAGATTTGATTTATATTCGTGAATATAATTAAAAAATAAAATTTTATATAGTAGACATTAACATTTCTTTTCAGAGTAGCTGGATCAATGCAAGGTCTATTTTTTTTTTTTTTTTTTACATAGGGATTTAAATGGGGCATCCCACGAGGATTCAACTCATGATTCAGTAATAATGGATCTGCGGGACTAACTTAAAAAATCCCCCTCTACTCAGGCGACGCCGGGTAGCCGCTGCTAGTTCATTAATAAAGGGGAATTGCGATTTGTAAATAACATTAGTACAATAAAATGGTACTAATGCAGAATAGCACGCAAGAAATAATATTATTAGATTAGGTATAAAAAGCATTACATTTCATCAAATTCTGAGGTACTAATGCAGAATAGCGCGCAAGAGATAATATCATTAGATTTCGTAAAAAAAAAGAGTATTACATTTCATCATATTTTACGGAAATACCTGAAACTTTTGAGACGCTAGGGTTAGGGTTAAGAGTAAGTTTTAGGGTTAGTGTTCGGATTAGGCTAGTTCGTGAATTTCCTTAATCTAAAATGGGATTCTAATGATATTATATCTTGCGCGCTATTCTGCATTTGTACCAAAAATAAGAAAGGACATAACCCAGAAAAATAATAGGGTTAGGGTAATAGTTAGGGTTAAGGTTAGGGTACCTCGGGAGTTTCCATAATTTAATGCTATGTACATGTAAAATGCGATTCTAATAATATTAGGGAGTGGCATTAATTTCGTCTGCTAGGAGTTTTAAAAGCGAATTAGAAATAATTAAATCTATTATTTAAGGTCAAACTTTGTCTAAATCGATAAGTAGTAACATAATAACCATCATAAAAAAAGAAAAATATCATTACATATGTACCCCTCCCACTTTTAAGCAGAAAAAACATCTAAATAAATTATTTTCTGTAGGGGGGCTAAAGTTATTTTGTCAAAAACGTTTGCCAGTCCCTAAATAATATTATCTCTTGCGCGCTATCCTGAATTTGTACCCAGTAAACATTACAACGAACTTTTATAGTTGGTAATTTAATATTCGACTCATTTTTTGTGAGGAGTCGTATAATTTCTCAGAAAGCAAATCAAGAAAAAAAAAAAAAAAAGAAAAAGAAAAAGAAAAAAGAAAATGACGAAAAATAAAAAAAGTATTTTTTTTCCCTCAAAATATTTTTTTTTTTTTTTTTTTTTTTTACACATTTATTATTTACACATACATACAATAAAAAAATACAATAACAAATGCAATAACAACCAAAAACAACGTAATCAATAATGATGGATTTTTTTGTCAAAGTTAACGCCCGATCCTACAAGAAAAAAAAATAGATTAATTTGTTTAAGAATTACCTTTCGTTTTATTGTTGTTTGTGTTATATATATATAAAGAATTAATGAAAAAATTTAAAAATATTTCTCTCGAGTAAAAAAAAAACTTTTTAAGAGAAGCCCCTTTTCATTAATTCTTAACTAAATAATTTAAAGCATACGCGAAGACTTATATTACAGACACACACACACACATATATATATATGTGTGTGTGTGGTGTGTGTGTGTGTAATATAAGTCTTCGCGTATGCTTCTAAATTATCTAGTTAAGAATTAATGAAAAAGGATTTCTCTTAAAAAGTTTTTTTTTTTTTTTTACTAGAGAGAAATCTTTTGCAAAATTATTTTGAATTTTTTCATTAACTCTTAACTATATATATATATATTATTTCGAGGATATGTGCTTAATTGAAGTCATACCTAATTTTGAAAATTAATTAGTTAATAATTAATGAATTTAGGCGGGCATATATGTTCAAATGTAGGGCTAAACAAATCGAGAAAATGTCAATCCCTGAATGTACATTTCGACCTATGGGATTGACATTTTCTCGATTTGTTTAGCCATACATTTGAACATATATGCCCGCCTAAATTCATTAATTATTAACTAATTAATTTTCAAAATTAGGTATGACTTCAATTAAGCACATATCCTACTAAAATTGTCGGCTAAAAGCCATATCAAATAAACACATTGCTTATTTACTTGCTCTCATATATATATATATATATATATATGGAATTAGAAAGTGATTAAAACATTTTGCTGAAGTAAATTAAAAAACAATATTTTTTGAAATACAAAATTGTTGACCCTTTTTTTTAAAATAAAATATTCAGATATATATATATATATATGTGTGTGTGTGTGGAATTAGAAAGTGATTAAAACATGTTGCTGAAGTAAATTAAAAACAATACTTTTTGAAATATAAAATTCATTTTGTTGACCCTCTTTTTAATAAAATATTCAGATTTCTTCCGTTGGACCCATTACAGCACACACACACACACACATATATATATATTATATATATATATAGAGAGAGAGAGAGAGAAAGATATATATAAATTGGAGCTTGTAGATTAAAAAACAAAAACAAAAACAAACTATCTTGTTGTCTTCTTCCAGTAAACATTTGGTGGCCACGATGCATTTTGTGAGGAAACAAGTTCCGATGTAAAAGATGGTGATGAGTAAGGCTTATATCCACGTTTTGTAAAGAAATCCACAAGAAATGTCCGATCGTTACTTTTTAAAAGATTCCATTCCATAAAGACGTGACTGATGAATATAGCGTCAAAGAATTTCTGTCCTCCCCGGATAATCTTTCCTTCATTCCCTTCCACATCGATGACCATAATCGCTTTTCTACGAGGCATCAAATTGATCAGTTCATCTAACATTAATGTCGTTTTATTTCTGGTTTTGTATCTGTTCGAGTCTAAAACTTTCAGATTTTGATCGGCGTTTAACAGCCGAGACATACCGAGGTTTGAAACCCCTGCGGTGAACTGTAACGTCTCATGTTTATCGGATAAAGGGCTTGTCACAAGGGTGATTAATTTTTCAAAGTGGTTAATAACAATAGATTGATGAAATTTTATAATGTTAATGTCCATAGCTTCTACGGCAAGCGACGGTTTACGGAGGTTAGCAGCCAGTAGGCTGAACATTCCTAAGTTGGCACCAATATCAACGATGCCAAAGTCGGGGTTTGCAATTAGTAACTTCTGGACACTCTGAGAAATACTGCCCTCCCAATTGCCCGTGCGTCGTATTTCGTTGGTTATGTATTCATTTGGATTATCGTGGACACATATAGGTATCTTTCCGCGTGCTGTGCCGAACGGAATGCATTGTACGGGAGGCTGAATCTGCATACTGCAGTCCAACACGTTTTGAGGTTTTTGGGAAATAACCTGTTGAGGTACTGAACCATAGTTGACCATATGAGGTAGTGTATCGATGCTACGTCGAGGCACTTTTGAAGACAATTCCTACGGACGAAATTAACTGCGAGTATGAATATCAACGACAAGCCTACAGCGCCGAAGAAAACAGTCAGCTGCGTTTTCATGACGCTTGCCTAAGAAAAAATGACAAAGTGACTAAATCTACAAATTAGAATATAGAGAGCGCGGGTTTTGATTGGCTGATTGTTGATAGTTGCTATGACGATAGTAAAACGAGAGGTATATTTTTAGAATAGAATAGAAAATTTAAAGAGAGATTTTGCACAATTTTTTAAACAATAATATCCCATAACGGAAGTTTCTAATGAGTCTTGATATTTAATATTTGTTGTAAATTATTCTACTTATAGAGTATCATGAACTTTTAAAGGTACGAATACAGAATAGCGCGCAAGAGATAATATCATTAGATTACATATAAAAAGCAGTATATTTCATTAAGTTCCAATGTTACTAATGCAGAATAGTTCGCAATAGATAATATTATTAAATTACGTATAAAAGCATTACATTTCATAGAAATATCCGAAACCTTTGAGACGCAAGGATTAGGGTTAGGGTGATGGTTAAGGTTAATTTTAAGGTTAGGGTTAGGGTCAACGTTAGTGTTAGGCTACTTCGGGAGTTTCCGTAATCTACTGCTATTTATACGTAAAATGCGATTCTAATGATATTATCTCTTGTGTGGGGTGTACTATTTAATTGTCTTTACTCACAGGCCCACCCTAACACGGAGTGGTAGTACCTGTTAGGGTCCCCCCATTGGTCAAATATATATATTTACCAATCCCCTCCGCACGAGCAGGATGTGACACAAGGTCAATTTCTTAAGCGGAGTTCAACAGGTTTGGATTCAGAGTTTTCCTTCTCCTAGACCGGTTGCCTAACCAAGGTTAAAGAACACAGTCTGTCCTACTATTTACCCATAGCTGGAGGGAGAGTAGGATCCATACCTTTCCCAAGGTTATTAGCGCAAAGTGAAATGCAATTACCACGTCCAGGAGTTGAACACGCCCTTCCTCCATTGGTCAAATATATCGTGCTTAAAAATTATTCGTATTCATATTGTTGGGTTGTCGGAGACGCGTGCTGTAATGGTTAGAGTCGTTGGAAATGGACTCGTCTACCCGAGTTCAAATCCTGCATAAGGCTGTTCGCATTTCACTAATACCCCTGAGAAAGGCATGCATCTAACAGGTACTACCACTCCGTGTCAGGGTGGACCTGGGAGTAATGACTATGAAAACACACTCCCCTGATCTTCAAAATTGGAAAATTTCCATCCGGTGCAATTTGGTTTCGTATTCAGGACAACCCTTTTTGGTAATTATGAACTTTAGTTGGCCAAATTCCTAGCATAAAATAATATTTTATAAAAAATAAACATTAAAAACATTAGCAAATATATGCACCCTCCGGGTGCAGGTATTTAAGTTTTAATATAATAAAACATATTAAATTAGAAAGGCTAATGAAACTGAATAAGAATGCAGATAAAAAGATTTGGAACAGAGGGAGTATGATTGAAAAATAGAACAACTTTGAAACTAACACTTCCATCATTTTTCATTACTCCCTGTTTCATTGGTAAATTTTCCTGAGTTAACTATTTAGTTAAAATAGGAAGTAAAGGATAATATTACAGTTATTTCTTCTTGTTAATGGATTTCTTTTAAGATTTATTCCCGAGATTTTTGCTCATATTCAATAAGATAAAACCCAACAATTAGAAATCAATAATACTAAGCATATATTTATTAAAATCAAATTTTTAAGATCAATATGCAAATTAGCCTTCCCATTCACACTGTAATCCGCTATTTTGTTGTATATATAAATGTAATTGCATGTTATTAGTATGTAGATATGATAAACAGTCTTATTAATAACTGTGGTTGAAATAATAAATAAAATCACAGAGAATGTGACGTTAATAACTAAGGGAATTGTGACTTGAGTAGTGATATAGTTTCGGTTACAGACAGAAAAACACACAATCTCAATTATAATAAGATTACTGTACATAATTTATTACATTCTATTTTATTATGTTTTTATACAATACAGTGATATTTTTCTTATTAAAAAAAGGTAATAAAAATGAGGGTGTTTTTTTGGGGTTTGTTTTCTTGTGGAGTGGCTGGAACGTATTAATGACATTTCATCTTAATTCAATGGGAAAAATTGATTTGACATACGAGGAAATTGAGTTACGAGCAGAACTCACTAACGATGGTCTGTAAATCTAGTTTGCTAACCATTACACCACGTGAAGTGCCCAGAAGATAATGTTAGAAGCCAACTATAGTTATTTACTAAGCGTGGCTTAGATGCGGCACAAGGCCAGAAGTAAAGGGCACCCAGTGAGAATCGAACTCACTAACGTATATATGTTGGTTGGTTGTTTTGTTTTATGACGTATCAACCCTTTTAAGGTCATTTAACGCTGGATAAAGTCATTTTGATAAGAAAAGTAAATAGGTCATTTATAGTACCTGCAAGTGGTTTATATGGTTACCTGTATTACATATCTGAGAGAGAGAGAGAGAGAGAGAGAGAGAGAGAGAGAGAGAGAGAGAGAGAGAGAGAGAGAGAGAGAGAGTGTGTGTGTGTGTGGGCATCACAAAAAGTGACATTCCTAACGTAATTTCTGTTGCCATAAAAAAGTGTTTATACACACACACACATACACACACACACACCACACCCACACACACTCACAGATATATGTATATATATATATACATATATATGTAATATACCAAGCGTGTTGGTAGATCCTTGCGGAGAGAAAAAACCCCAGCAGAAAGTTTGATTATAAAAATATACTACCAAACATCAACCAGGAAGAAAAAAATTTTTGAAAAAAAGAAAGGACCAAGATATTCGTACCAACAAAAAATAATCTATTGGTATAGTATTTGGCAAAATGAAAAAACAATTTATATGTATATATATGTATATAAGATATATATATATATATTCAAAACTATATTTCAAAACTTTGTCGGCATTAAATGACCCACTGAGGTTGATATGCCATAAAACAAAACAAAACAAACATATATATATATATATATATACATATATATACATACATATATATACATACGTACATATACACGTATATACATACATAAGTACATATACATACATACGTATATATATATATATATATATATATATATATTCAGAGTTTTCCCTCTCCTAGACTGGCTACCTACCCAAGGTTAGAGAGCCCAGTCTGCCCTACTATTTTACCCATAACTGGAGGGAGAATATATGGATTCATACCTTTCCCAAAGGTATTATCGTATGTGAAATGAACAGCCTTGTCTGGGATTTGAACTCGGGTCGACAAGTCCATTTCCCACGACTCTAACCATTATGCCACGCGCTTCTAAAATTCACGAGGTCAGTCGTTGATTGGGTTTGTGGCATTCGTGCACCAATTCTTTCCTATCGACTGTGCCAAAAAGTGCGGATGGTACAACACAAGCCTTCGCCACTATAAACAAATCACTATGTGGGCTGTTCATTTTATGAACCCTCATGCGTCGAAAATCGACGAGAGAGTCCATAACACACACACACACACACACACACACACACACACACACACATATATATATATATATACATATATTGATTACTGTCACCTACTTTTTCATTGTTTTTTTTTTTTACTGTTTCACGTTTTTCTTTTTCCCTCTTTTTCCATTTTTTGCATGTGCGTGCGTGTGTGCCAATTGATAAGTAAAAACTAAACTTAAAAAAAAAAAAAAAAAACTTGATATGTAGGGCAATGTAAGGTAGATGTTAAATTCACCCCCCCAAAAAAACCCCTCCAAAAACACAAAAAACAAATAAAAAAAACTTACTAAGATTTCCGACTACATGATTGTAAGTAATCTGACTATAAACATCAATAACCCCAGTCTCGTAAGGGACACTTTCCGAGTCGAACCGTGAACGCATTCTACGTGTCCAATAAAACCAGCAAATCAGACCATCAGTGACAAAAAAAAAAAAAGGTGTTGGAAGGAAATAAAAAATAAATCTACAAAAAAAAAAACAACAAAAAAAAAACTCAACAATAACACAATAAAGGAAAAAAAAATCTATAAAAAACAAACAGAAAACACCGAACAATAGCACAACAAAATCCAATACCAAGCTGTTAATCAGCCGTCTTTCTTTCTTCTTCTTCTTTCTTTCTTTCTTTTCTTTCTTTCTTTCTTTCTTTCTTTCTTTCTTTCTTTCTCCTTCCTTTTCTTCTTTCTTTCTTTCTTCTTCCTTCCTTTTCTTTCTTCTTTCTCCTTCCTTTTCTTTTCTTTCTTTCTTTCTTTCTTTCTCCTTCCCCTTTCTTTCTTTCTCCTTCCTTTTCTTTCTTTCTTTCTTTCTTTCTTTCTCCTTTCCTTTTCTTTCTTTCTTTCTTTCCTTCCTTTCTCTTTCTTTCTTTTTCTCTTCCTTTCTTTCTTTCTTTCTTTCTTTCTTTCTTTCTTTTTCTTTCTTTCTTTCTCTTCCTTTTCTTTCTTTCTTTCTTTTTCTTTCTTTCTTTCCTTTTCTTCTTTCTTTCTCCTTCCTTTTCTTTCTTTCTTTCTTTCTTTCTTTCTTTCTTCTTCTTTCTCCTTCCTTTTTTCTTTCTTTCTTTCTTTCTTTCCTTCCTTTTCTTCTTTCTTTCTCCTTCCTTTTCTTTCTTTCTTCTTTCTCCTTCCTTTTCTTCTTTCTTTCTTTCTTTTCTTTCTTTCTTTTTTTCTTTCTTTCTTTTCTTTTCTTTCTTTCTTCTTTCTTTCTTTTTCTTTCTTTCTTTCTTTCTTTCTTTCTTTCTTTCTTTCTTCTTTCTTTCTTTCTTTCTTTCTTTCTTTCTTTCTTTCCTTTCTTCTTCCTTTCTTTCTTTCTTTCTCCTTCTTTCTTCTTTCTTCTTCTTCTTTCTTTCTTTCTCCCTTTCTCTCTTCTCTTTCCCTTTCTTTCTTTCTTCTTCCTTTCTTCTTCCCTTTCGTTCTTTCTTCTTTATCTATTTCTTCCCTTTCTTTCTTTCTTTCTTTCTTCTTCCCTTTCTTTCTTTCTTCTTCCCTTTCTTGCTTTCACACTCCCTTCCTATCCCCTCTTCCTTCCTACCTTACTTCCACCTTCCTTCCCCTTTCTTTTCTCTCCCCCTCCCTTCCTCCCCATCCCTCCATCCCTTCCCCCTTACTTATCTACCATGTTTTTCCCACCCTATTTTTAGCCTGTTTACTAACGATTTAAATATGTAAAGCTTGTTTGGTTGGATATTACGGCGTGTCAATCCTTGTTGGGTTATTTTATGCCGAAGACGTTTTGTTCTATTCATTCTTGATGGCTATTCCAAATTTTTTTAAAAACTCAATTTTTTAACACTTTTCTTAAAACTCATTTAAAAAATTTTTTTTAACCCGAGAAAGTATTACCACTCCGCGTCAGAGTCGACCTGGGAGTAATGATGATAAATGGGTACTCCACATTCCCCAGACCTCTAGAATTGGAACTTACCATTAAATGCAGTTTAACGTCCTGTCCAGGACACCAAGCTCCTCACCCACCGCCTTCTAGCACATATATGATGAAAATGGTTTGAGGGTTGTTATAACAGGAATAGGACCGGGACAATCATATGGATGCTAGGGCTTGATGGGACCAGCCGATTCATCGGAGGGAGCCTCTCCGACCGACCTTCTAGCCTAAGGACCAAAGGGGAGTATTGCATTGGGAGATTGATAGGAGGGGGCCTTCTCGACGCCCGTCTAGCCTAAGGACCAAAGGGGAGTATTGCATTGGGAGTTGATAGGAGGGGGGCCTCTTCGGAATGACCGCTCGTCCATTANTAAGCATAGTGTGTTTTTTTCTATATTAACAGTTCTAGACTGACCGTAATCTTAAGAGGGTATTACGGTTTAAAGAATTAACATCATGTAAAGATAAATACAATTATTGTAGGTATATTACATATTTTAAACTGTTACCATAAAAGTGTTCACCTTGAACTTATTCCTCTTGGAAACAAAGGTTAAATATGAACTCAGTTAATTAGTGAAGGTTTTTTTTTGTATATCTTAAATTTAAAAACAGATACCATGTAATTAAAAAAAAAATTATTTAAAATTATAGAAGGTAATAAGTTATTTTCCTTTGTCAATAATATTAAATTAACCGTAAGTTCATGAAATGTTAAGAATCAATTGTATATACTAATAGATATTTATTATAGATGTATACACAATTCAAATCCGTTATCTCAAGTGTCCACCTTGACTAATTTCTTGAGGGAACAAAGTAAAAATATGCAAATAGTTAATTGTTAATAGGTTTAAATTTGTGATATGAAAAATTATATATATATGTGTAAATATATAACTAAATAAACTATAAGCTATATATGGGAACGTGCAATTTAATTAATTATATATTCAGTGTTTAATTCTAATCTATTGTTTATACGTGGACCTAATTTAGCTATTAATAAGCTTTCTCTAATTCTGAGAATACCAATGGTTGCGTATTATGTGTCTCTATCTTAACTGAAAAAACTATTGTCCTTATTTTGCATTTGATAAATGTTTATGGAATGAGGATACACGTGTGTGGATATGTTCTTTGATTCTAATGTGGAGGGGTCTTATAGTACTTTCTATATAGAAATTAAGGCATTTGAGCAAGTTAAACGATAAATTGTATAAGTTTTGTAACATATATTAGGATCTCTTATTGGGCAGTTGGCTAGTGCGCATGCTGTAATAACACTCTTATGTTCTTTTGTTAGGTGTTGGCGTAGTGAGGCCCAGAGTGGGCTAGTTGCGATATCTAGTCCCTCTTTAGAATACCCTTGCGTATTTCTTTTGTGATTGTCTCGCTGAAATGGTGGTAGTTTTAGCAAACAGTGTTTTTCTATTCTCTAAATGGCGTATGTATGAAGTTGGGTAGCCATTGTTTCATTGCACACTTTATGAACACCCTCAGAATCAATGGCTACCCAACTTCATACATATGCCATTTAAATAATAGAAAAACACGGACACCTACACAACACTCTCTAACACCCTCTGGGTGACGTAAAAATAATATGCCTGAGGGGATGGGAGTTTGAAAATTTAATATCAGAGAATTTGTATCATAAGTAAAGTAAAATCATCAAATTTATAAAAGGAATAAAAAATAAAATAAATTTTTTAAAGGAGTAAAAAATAAAATTTAAAAAATGAAAAACTTTAGTTCTGATAACTTAAAATAATTAAAATAAAAACAAACTATATATCGTAGAGATAATACCAGGTATGTATTTATTAAAACTTGTTTAAAAAACCAATGAGGACTGTCTAACATTGCATGCTCCAAATTTTGAGTGTATTTATTCTATGTTATGACGATTTTTAGGTGTTGTGACGTAAGCAGTGACGTAGTTTTTGTTACAGACAAAAAACCGGAAGCGAATCTTCCATTATTAATAGATATATATAGGGATGTGCAGAAATTGAGATGAACGCGTATCCGTAAAGATGAGAACTCTCCTGTTTTTTTTACGATAGGTGAAAAAAATATATGGAGGCCCAATGTTATTTAGAGTGACATAATTCTATTTCGTATGTTTCAAATACCCAGATTTGAACTTCGGTTATTCAAAGTAAAAGATAAACATTGTTGAATAATGAATTTTAAAAGTATTGCGTCAATTATGATAAAAAATAAAGATTAATTTTAGTTTAAGAAAGAAGTGCTAAGTGTTAATTTAAGTGTTAATTAAGTGTTAATGTAACGTGTCACTTTAACGTGTTTGTTTTTAAACACTTTAAAAAAGCAAACACGTAAAATCTTTTTTTTGTTTTCGTTTTATTTATTTATTTTTTTACTTTAAAACGGAAAATGTTTAAATCATGAACAACCAAAATTATTTTAAGCACAAGAATTTTAAAAAAGAATCAGCAAAAATAAACTAAAAATCCGAATTAATGAAATGATCGGTATATCAAGAAGTAAGATCTTATATTTTAAATAAATCTTTACTTTAAATTAAAAGTGGTAGGATTTTGTCGTTTTTATCACGCTCCATGTAAAAACAAACACGAAGGAAATGTATTAAGTTTTCCGCTGTTTGTTTGTTTTTTTAGCGGAAAAGCATCGCTCAGAACTGGCTGTTATGTTATAAATTTGTTCCCAAACCAAAATAAAAAAAAAATCTAACTTAAAACTTCTTTTAAGTAAATTTTACAATGAAATTAAATTATTCACTATGCCAAACTTAAATTTAAAAAGTAGTTATTTGCTAGATTTGACCAAAAAAAATGAAAATTTTTTAGCACTTTTTACCACTTAACAATTTTCGCAAGTTATTTTAATTTTAAATTTTCATTAAAATATAAATTTTAACCAAAAATAAATTCTTCATTTGCCAAGGAGAAACCTTCTCTTAAAAATATAGAAAAAACAATAAATATCCAGCTACGCGATGGGAAAGTGCAAATTTAAACACGCGACTTGAAAAAAAGTTTCCATCATCGTATGTCACCCTGCCGAAAGAAAAAAAAATACCAAAAGTCAAGGAATTAACCGAATTTAATAAAATTTCAGTGTTGATATATTAATTAATAAAATATATTGTAATGCATATTTATTTCATTTTAAAACTTTTGCATTTTTCAGGTAAGTTAATCACATACCTTTCAGAATCTGTTTTACGCCTCAAAGATACGTGACAGACTTTAAAAAACTATAAAAAAGTTCTTAGCTAAAATAACTGGTCCATTATCTTTTATTCATTAAATATATAAACACTGCAAATGTCATTAAATTCAATTAATTCCCTGGAGTTTTGGTATTTTTTTCTTTCTACGAGGTGAAAAAAACGATGGTTAAATTTAGATCCGTTGAGTTCGTTTAACCCCCAAAAACGTTTAACTTTAAAAAAATTCGGCCTAAATTAAAATTGTAAATTGATATCTAATTTAGTATTCCAAATAAAAACTATGGTTTAGCACCGCGAAAAAAATTCCAGATTGTATCAATTACAGAATAAACGATATTAGGAAACTTTAAAAATTTCAATAGCGAATAATTTCACAAAAACAAAAAAAGAATTCATCTGCCAATAATTTCTGTTAACGCGAATGAAAATTTACATGAAAACAGCCAAAATTTCACGGTCTAACAAAACTTTAAGTGTTATTGTTTGTGTTTGTTTTTCTTTTAAATATAACTACAAAAATGTTTACTAGTTAGTGTTAAAATGTTATTTGTTTGTGGTTGTTTTTTTGTGTTGATTTTTAAATATAACTACAAAAATGTTTACTAGTTAGTGTTAATATAACAATATTACAATAAAAATAATTTTTGTTAAAATTATTTTTAAGAACATTCAGTTTAATTCAGTGTCCAATAATTCAATTTTTTTTCATTAATTAGATTAGGTATTAATTTCGAGTTTACTATTTTGAAAGGAATGTAAAAAATAAATAAATAAAAGAACGATGTACTTTTTGAAATAAAGTCTTCCTTTAATGAATGAATTATACTAGTTTGTGAAATGCGTGAATTCATTCACAAAACTTGTGAAATGCGTTGAATTCGTTCACAAATCACGTGGTCAGAGAGCAAGATAATTGGTGCTTTTAGGCTTCCATACTTAAAATTGACGATTTAAAAAAAATCGTTTTAATCTTTTAAAATATGTTGTCAGGTTTTGCAAGGTGTTATATCAGAGAGAAAGATATCTCTTATGATTCACAATTCTTACTCACAAAAAATACACCTCGCTAGCATAAAACATCAAAACTCAAAGTCGGAGGCAACAAGCGGAAGTGAACTCAATAGTACCCTATTACGAAATGACCAATTCGACGCAGTTCTGCGCATAGGCTCGGCATTGAGTTACGCTTGAAAGGAATTCCAAAATAAACAAAAAAAATATTGTAAGGAATCCGAATTCAGCTAATGAAAAATCTTCCCGCTAAACACCCCAAAGGTATTTCTGGAGCCTACGTCGCTAGCATATAAACCCAGGCATTTTTGAGAATCGCAGTGACGCGACGGCCTGGACGCCGAGAATATCACCAGGCGGGCAGGATCAGAAGCCGCCTGTTTTCCACTACCACGTCACGCCCTCGGCCCACGGACACGTCAGCCTTACTCAACCACCTCACCGTAGCCGGGCGACATCCTTACCCTTGACCACTACAGCGCTACCCACTACAACTCACTGAGATATTCCTGACTTTATTTCCCGCCACAATGGACCGTATCAACTCAAGTTCTACTACCTCACGCCTTGCACCATTCCTGACTTACGACACCCCTCGGCCACTCCAGAGAACTACTACGATTATCTACATCAACAACAACACAATTTTCACACTCGTTATTTCAATAAACGAATTTTTATTCCAATTCATCTTGTCCATTATTCTTCATTGCAAACCTATACGCTTTTAAGCGATACCTAAGATATAACAAAGGTTTTTAACTTATATTTTTTCAAAGATAAAATTCTGGGCTATCTTTGGTTAAAATTGCTAGATAGTCCATAAATAATCTTCCACAATATACAATTGACACTTGAATTTTTTAAGGTAGTGTAAAACTCAGGTTAACTTAGAATAATTTTTTTTGCATCAATTTATAGAAAACTATATTTTTAATACTATGAAAAAAAACTTGCTACATTATTTATTTATTTGAGTTTTAAGAAAATGAATTTGAAATTTTAAAATCACCTTTTTAGGTTATTTGAATTTATTTTTTATTTTTTTTTAATTAATATATTCTTCAGGATATGATCTTTCAAGAAATGTAAAAATTAGGAAACCGATAATTTTTCTCTTCAAATGCTCAAATTCTGAATGATAAAAAAGTATTTTTTTCAAGTTTCTTTCATAAAATAAACTAATCCTTATAAAATTAAGTCGTGGCGAAAATAATTTGGTGAAAATTTCATTTAAAATTGGACAATTCCCTGATTTTTGGTAATTGTTTTTAAAAATTAAGAAATTAAAAAAAAAAAAATTACCTCCCTTGCATCCCGCACAACCCTAGATATATACTATAAAATGTAAAGTATATAAATATAATATTTGTCGGGACCACTAAATCTTCCCCTCCACCTTCTACTTCGCTGCTACTGGTATTGCTACTTAGTTATTTTCGTAATTTTTTGTACAAAAATAACTAAAGTTAAGAACGCCATAATGAAACAGTTTGTTGTTCAAAAGATTTTCATCAACAGCGTCTCAGTATCAAGCGGACGCTACCCTTAAGGCTTTATTCAGACAGATATTTGAAGTGAGCACATACGTACACTCACTCCAAACAAACTTTTATTTATTCGGAAATGAGGTACAGTGCATGTGCACACAACTCGGCATGTAGCCGGAAGTTTGCGTTTTGGGGGAGAGGTGATAAAAACTGTCATATCACTACACGGATCTATCTAGCTAGGCTCACTCACCGTCCGATTCATTCAAAAAAAAAATAAAATTCTTGCATTCTCTCCTTGCGCAGCTCCCTTCCACCAAAATACCTCATTCGCTCTATGCATGTATCCTACTTAAAAATTTCCCAATATGATGATTGGCGATGGAGGGGGTGGGAAAAAAATTGAAAATAAAAACCCTAAGAAACTGAAAAACACATGTAAACAAAAACAAAAATTGTGGGTCATTTTGGTTTCCCCCTTTCCCTCAGCTAATTGTGTAGACCCACGACTGTCTTCGCGCTTTGTTTTTGAAAGCAAGCCGGTCAGTGCCTCTAATATGGAAGTGGGTGTCCTTAGTGGGTGGTCGGTAAAAAATTGGGATTTCTGTAGGCCAGGGCGGTTGGGTTACTAAGAAAATATTAGGGTGACTCGGGTGGTTTATAAAAAACTTGGGATTTGGGGTCCTGGATATGTCCTATAAGAAAAAAACTGGGGTTGATGATCATTCAGCCTCCTAACTAAAAGAAGATCTATGGTGTGCAGTTTTGGCTTTTTCTTGTTTTTTCTTTTGTTTATTTTACCAGACTTTGTCTATCTAAGGATGAGGTCCGAGACAGGATCCCCGTCAGTGCTGGCCATGTATGCGGATCCCGCTCTCGGGACCCATCCCTAAGGCTATTCAATCAGTATCGCCTCTTTGACGAATCCGGGACGACACGACTGAATCAGCTTACAACAATTAATCACGGAAATACTCCACGCGCCGAAACCAGCTCACAACAATTAATCAGTTCACGGATATATTTATAACATCACTCAATTCGATCCTCAACATTCATATAGGATAAACTATCAACAATAACATTATATCACACGGAAATACTCCAATACTTCAACATACTCGATCGACAGATAACTATCGGAAAATCTGATAGAGAACTATATTCCCCTGCCGCTAGAGGGCAAAATCGCCAATACCATGTTGGCGCCAAAACCAAACCCCTTCACTTATCTGGAGATTGTCACCGAAGCGAGTCGCTAAAATAAGCGCTTCCCATCACCTTGTCCTTAGCCAGCATACTTTTAAGGCTGTCTCATAACATACTACTGAAGGCTGTTTCGACAGCATACTTATCAGAAGGCTGAGGACCTAAATAGTCAACTTAAAAAGGGCCCGTCCACCGTCATTAAAAAAAACAGTTATCCAGGCGAGAAGCTTCTAAAAGAGCATCCCCTACTTTTACTTATCGCACGAGAACGACAAAACGGACGCGTCTCTACAGAACTCTACAGAATACCCTTGCTAGTGCCACTTCTCCAACGAACAGTATTTCACCTCACAGATAAGTCTGCGTAGCAAATGCCAACAAAATTTGTAAAATATTCTTGTACTATTGTCAATACAAGTGTTAAATTCCATTGTGTGTTTGTCTTCTTTCGTCCGAATAATTTGCCTGCAACTGGGAGAAATAAGCAGGCTCCCATAAAACCATATTTTTCCTCTTACAAACACCCTTATTTTCTTCATTATTTCCAACATTCATCTTTTTCTTTTCTTGATTTTTAATACGATTTGTTTCAATTATAAATGTGTGTTGTTTTTCATTACCAACCTACTGTTGTATACCCTTTTCTTTACTTACTTCTATTCTTCTTCTGACGTCTTTTCTATCTTATGTCTTCTTCTAACATCTCTTCTAGCGTCTGGACTTCTCTTGGTGGTCGGTCGCACTTAACTCATTTCTTCTTCTAGATCAGTCTTGTACCAAGACATTCACCAACCACAAGACCGTGTTATTTTCTTAAGCTTTTATTTCCTTAACTAAACATTTAATGTAACTAACATCTGACTAACATAGCGCGCGGTATGCAGTGAGTTTCCGTTAAGGCAGTACATCTTCTCTGCCCGCGTCTAAACTGAAACTGAGACCCAACCAGGCGTCCCACGTGACTTCACGTATTTCGCGGCTTTCTGTACTATTCCATTGGAAAGTCCCGCCCGTGATATGAAAAGGGCCATCCTTAGAAATACAGGGGATTGACAATAATCTTATGCAACCGCATAGATTATGTAACACTACGCTGCAATAATCCTTCATAGTACAATTGCTGTCAGAAGTGGGATACGAACCCACGCCCACATTCGTGGTATAAGGATGTGTAAAGTTCAACTACTTTGGATACAAATAACTCCGGACAAAGGTTAATAGACAAAAAACATTTAATACATACAGCACATGGATAACAGTTGCGTACAACGTTCATAATAAAGAGTACACATAAAAGATAAACACATTCATGAATGATACAGATAAACATAAAAGAGTACAGACATGAGACTAGCGATAGTCCATGCTGTAAAGAACTTACAGTAATGTAAGGGGGGCGGAGCCCACAAGAGGGTTTAGATAGAATCTTACCCCATGTGGCTCGTAGTGTGTGAAACGCGCAAAGAGGACCGAAAGGATTTGAAACCGGCGCTTAAATACTATATGGTGCCCTAGCGGCACCCAGCAAACTAAAAGGGGCAGACAACTCCACAAGGCGAATACCAACTAACGCTACAGTGGACCAGAAGTTTGAATAAATTGACACTTTGTTACCCTATTCCTCAGCTTTTGTCTCCTTCATTGTTTCTGGTCGTTCACTTATTCAAACGTCTGTGGGGTCGACATCATTATCGACCCCGCAATAAATATCTATACCAAATAATGGTATCCCATATTTAGAAAGCTAGTTTCACAAATATGTTACTACTGAATAGCGAGTTCAATCCCTGCTGAATGCATCATAATAAAAACTGCAATAGAAAAACTCAATAAAGTTTGAAGTAATATCAAAAGTGTCTAAGATTCAATCCAGCCACGAAAATGAGTTTAAATGGAAGTCCACAACACAACCAAGAAAGATACGGAATGTTCCGGGGATTCGTATGGATGTATATATATATATATATATATATATATATTATATATATATATGTGTGTGTGGTGTTGTGTGTGTGTGTGAATTATATATAGATATAATGGTAATTTTCACCTTTAGTTATTAAAATTCTAGCATAAAATGTGCGTGCGCATTATCTGAAATGAACTTAATTTGTTATTAAAGAACACATTTTATGATATTTTTGTGTTAAAGCATGCAGTTGTATTGTTTCGAAGAAAGTTTCTGTGATTTGTTTATTTCGCACGGAGACTTTCAAAATAGCTACCGGGTTGTTTCAAAGTGAAAGTCAAGGGAAGTTACTCTAATTGCCTTATTTGCTAGAAATTTTAATAAACTAAAGGTGAAAATTACCAATTATGATATTATAACAAATAATGGTATCCCATATTTAGAAGCTAGTTCACAAATATGTTACTTACTGAATAGAGAGTTCAATCCCTGCCGAATGCTTCATAATAAAAACTGCAATAGAAAATAAAAGTTTTATCAAAAGTGTTTAGAGTGCAACGTTTCGGCCGATATACCCTCCGGCGTTCTTCAGGTATTTCTTGTCGGACTCGGGAACATTCTCGGACTCGGGAACCTTTCTTTTCGAATTCGGGAACTTTCTTGTCGTATTCGGAGCCATCACACAAACTTTGACAAGAAATACCTGAAGAAGGCCGGAGGGTATATCGACCGAAACGTTGTACAAATAACAATGAAGATGGGACAATAGTCCGAATAACACTAATAATACTAATCTTCAAGCCTCATCTCAAACATTCAGAGAAATATTAACTATTCCTCCTTCTTTCTTTCATCAAATATATATTAACTCCAAATGAACCTATTTCAAACTAACTACAGGCTCTTGTCAACAACCCATGACACCATATAATATGTAGCATACAGTACTTACATAATTAATAGGCTACCAATGAATTATGTAACAGTAGACT
>CM042176.1:19192585-19232585 GCA_023376005.1 Doryteuthis pealeii | reverse complement strand
TATATAAATACAATTGCATGTTATCAGCATGTAAATAAGGCCAATAATGTAATACAATTTTATTAAGAATTGAGATTTAAATAAAAAGATAAAATCCTGGATAATGTGACATAAATAACAAAGGGAATTGTGAGTTGAGTACTGATATAGTTTCGGTTACAGACAGACAAACTCACAATCTCCATTATAATAAGATAAGATAAGATAAGATATATATATTAGAGCGAGGGCGAGAATTGTAATCCTAATGCAAGAAAATATTCGACCTGACGGGGAGAAAAAGTAAATATTTGTTTATTTTGTAATTAAACGTGAGAGCAAGACAGTAAATATGTCAAACATTTTTTTCTTTGTTTTTTGGTTTTGTTTTGTTTTGTGTTTTTTTTTTGTTGTCTCTATTCATTCCGAAAAAACAAAAAACAAAACTGGAACTCCACAATCGTCCCACAGTTGTCCGTAAGAAAATCCCATCGAATTCCTGCCCACTTTCAGAATTTGTCATCAAATCTGGAGGACGCAATCGTGACGCCGATTACCATTCTGTTCACACATTTCACACAGAGAAGAAGAAAAAAGTCTCACTCTCCCACACACAAAACAAAACAAAAAACTCCAAAAAATCAATAAACAGCAACAAAAAAAAACAAAAAAAACAACAAAAACAACAAAAACAAAAAACACAAAAAAAGAAACAAAACAACAAAAACAACAATAAAAACATCAAAAAATAAATAAATAAATAAAAAACAAAAAACAAAAAAAAACACAAAAAAGAAACAAAACAACAAAAACAACAATAAAAACATCAAAAAATAAATAATAAATAAAACAACAAAAACAAAAAAACAAACAAAAAAGAAACAAAACAACAAGAACAACAAAAAAAACATAAAAAAATGAATAAAAAAAGAAAAAAAAAAAGAAACAAAATCAACAAAAAAACCACAAAAAATCCACAGCAAAAACTGAAACGAGACAAAAGAAAAAATAAACAACAAAAAACAATAGATAAAAACAAAAAAAAAAAGCCCTAAAAAACAATTTTATAAAAATCAACAAAAAACAAAAAGAAGACGCAAAAAAAAAAAAAAAATTGGGAAACAGAATAAAAATAAGAAGCAACAAAAAGAGCCTTGTCAAAAATTGTATCGTTTTAGTTTAGGATAAATTTGCCTCCACGCCCGACGACACACATGACCCGAGGACACATTTCAAGGCGGAATATATGAATAACTAGCAGGGCTAGCCAGCATTGCCCAGGATTTAAAAAAGTTCGAAATAAATCTATTATCAATACAAACAAATATAAGTATTTAAGTTTTAATGTAATAAAAATATTATATAAATCAGAGAGGCTAATGAAACTAAATAAGAATGCAGATAAAAATATTTGAAACAGAGGGGGTATAATCGAAATATAGAACAGCTTACACTTTCTTCACTACCATCTTTTATTACTAAATTTTCCTAATTGTTGACCCGTTGACCTCTTAAGTGACTTAAGAGGTCAACGGGTCAACCATCCCTTCTGTAACGTTGTCATATATCTGGTAACAGTACCCAAAGCGATATACATAACGGGGCGGTGGTGGTGGCGATATATTCACGGTACTAAAAATGTCTTCTTGTTGATAAAAATTACAACGCGAGAAATATGTAGTCACAACTGCTAGCCTTTATTTTCGAGCTCGTCTCGTGGGCTCGTATCAGAGAGGAGGAAAGGCAGAGAGAAAGAGAGAGAGAACTATTAAACTACCGTCATCCCACACGGGACCAAGGGCAGGTCTTCACCCTACGCTGTCCCAAATCGAAAAGAGGCCAGTCCCTTTCTTCATTGTTCCACGTCACCACGTGACTTCCGGTTCCGGTCAACACCCGACTTCCGGTTGACACTCAATTCTCCATTCGGGGTCACGCTACGGTCAAACCATCGTTCATCCTGTTTTGCTCATCACTATTTTTTAAACCTTTACTCTCTCACTTATTTCCTTCTTCCTCCTTTTCTAATATAGTAGTTCTAGCTCACAAACGTCAGGATAATATCCCCATCTTGCTAAACCTTCGTCTGACAAATCGATCAAAATAAACTTTAACAGCCAAGAAGTCTCAACATCCTCAGTATCGCCAGCCTTTCTGACTTTTGAACTGAGTCACAGATGATAATGAGAATTCCATTCTCCTCTGCTCGCCCCCTCCCACGTTACGGGTAGGATGTGGCACAAGGTCGCAACTGTTAAGTAACGCTCTCGTTGTCGGAATGGAGAGATGACGTGTCAACGTTTGTTATAGAAATTATTAGTTTACTTATCTTCGACCGGTAATACATTGGAGAGGCTCGACTTGGTTGCTGCATTGATGCTGGAGTTGACTGACAGTTCTTGGAGGTTTGGAGTCTGGAAACCAGCTTGGAGTGCTCGGGAACATCTTGCCTTGTGCCATTTAGAGTTTTTAGCAGTAACACAAGGCCACTTGTTTTTTTCGATGAGATTTTTTTATTTCCCCCAAGTCACAACAGCCGAGAGCACGTCAAGCTCTTTCAACGCATCGTGCCAGACTTACTCACATTTGTTGGAATATTTGATATATAAGGTGTAATATATAAGGTTTCCAACTGGAAAGGTGGAGCCAGCATATTCTACAGCCTAAGTCTGTTGGAATATTTTTGGATATAAGGTGTGTTCAAATTCCCCACTGGATTTATAGACTAGCCGTTGTCACGTGGTTTAATCCTTCGCCAATCACTAGCGATACTGCGTGGCTGATACACTACTTAAACACTGATACTGGCCATAGTTCTACTAGCACTCATTGAAGAGGGACTTACAATACTCAGGACTCTTTACCAGAAGAACCAAAGGATTCTTTATCAGAGGATTACCAAGGATCCGATTCCACTGGACAAGCGCTCTTGCTTAAAGACTACAGGATGGACTATAAGATTGTAACATCATTCTCTATTCTTATCCCCCCTCTCTCTCACTTCACCACATGACACTTCTTGACCAATAGAAAAAAATGCTATGTGGCGTTATGATTATTCATCCTTAAACTTTTCTATTCTAATCTAACACGTAATTCTTATTCTCCTTATAAAACTATTCCGTGTTAGATTTACATGTCTGGTGACATTCCTGCCCTCCTCCACCCTATTATCTTACAGCTACTATAGGGCATAGAGCGAGGATCGAACTCGCTTTTCAGTAGTAATGGATCTGAGAGACAAGCATGTTAACCATTATACCACGACAGGACGCCCAAATACCCGAACCATTCGCCACGGGTAGGATGTGACACAAGGTCGTAAGTATAGAGCATCCAGTGAGTATCGAACTCGCTATTTAGTAGCAATGGAGCTGCAAGGCTAGCTTGTTAACCATTACACCACAAGGGGCTGCTCAATTACCAACCCGGTCGCCACGGGTAGGATGTGACACAAGGTCACAACTATGGGGCGTCCAGTGAATACTGAACTCGAAAACTATTGATTTGCGAGACAAGCTTTCTAGCCATTATACCACGACGGAACGTCCAAATACCCGACCAATTCGCCACGGGTAGGATGTGACACAAGGTGGTGAGTATGGAGCCACACTGAGTATCGAACTCGCTATTCATTTGTAATGGATCTGCGAAACTATCTTGTTAAGCATTATATCACGAGGGGACGCCCAAATACACAACCCGTTCGCCGCTGGTAGGATGTGACACAAGGTCACAACTATGGGGCATCCTGTGAGTATCGAACTCGCTATTCATTTGTTATGGATCTGCGAGACTTGCTTGTTAAGTATTATACTACGAGGGGGCGCCCAAATACCCAACCCGTTCGCCGCTGGTAGGATGTGACACAAGGTCACAACTATGGGGCATCCTATGAGTATTGAACTCGTTTTTCAGTAGTAATGGATCTGCGAGACTATCTTGTCAACCCGTTTGCCACGGTGGGACGCCAAGTCAGCTTTTAAGCGAGTATATAATAAACTAACAAACGTATATAATAACCTTGAGAAGTAAATCTAGTAGTAATCTCTGTTACCGTTAGGTGGCGCCACATGAATCTGCACCGGTATTTTTAGAGCGAAGTGATGTTGTTTGAAATCAACTAACTGGTAACAATCGATAGAAAGGTATCTCATTGATCAAACGTTCTGATTATTGGTGATAATTTTGGCCGACCCTGTACGTTTGGTTTGCGTTGAAAGGAAGACTTTCAAGAATACAATATCGACTACTAAAATAATAATAATAATAATAATAATAATAATAATAATAAATGTAGACTATGCGGTAATAGAGATGAGACTGTAAACCATGTACTCTGTGAATGTTGCAAACTAGCACAAAGGGAATACAAAACTAGACACGACTGGGCTGGGAAGGTGATCCACTGGGAATTATGCAAAAAAAAAAATTTTGACCATACAACAAAATGGTATATGTATAAACCAGAATCTGCTATTGAGAACAAAACGCATAAAATTCTCTGGGACTTTGAAATAAAAACGGATCACCTTATCCCAGCAAGAAGACCAGACCTAGTGTTGATAAACAAAAAAGAAAGAACTTGTCAACTGGTGGATTTTGCAGTTCCAGCAGATCATAGGGTGAAGCTAAAGGAAAATGAAAAAATGGACAAATATCTGGACCTTGCCAGAGAACTAAAAAAGTTATGGAATATGAAAGTGAAAGTGAATTGTAGTTGGTGCACTTGGAACGGTCCCAAAAGGATTGGAAAAGGGTTTGGAAAGTTTGGAAATCAGAGGAAGGATTGAAACCATTCAGAACACTGCACTGCTGCAATCTGCCAGAATACTCAGAAGAGTCCTGGAGACCTGAGGAGACTTGCTCCAGTGAAAGACCATCAGCTAACACTGATGTGAAAACTCAAAAGGAGATACTAATAAAAAACCCAACAAAAACAGATGTTCAATACTGGAATTGAAATAGTCTTGTAAATCTGGTATTACTCGTTTCTAAAAAATAAAATTTACTATAGAAATACATTGTAAATGATTTACAATAAAAATGCATTGCAAATGATTTATTATAAAAATGCATTGTAAATGATTTACTATGAAAATGCATTGTAAATTATTTACTATAAAAATGCATTGTAAATGATTTACTATAAAAATGTATAGTAAATGATTTACTGTAAAAATACATAAAAATGTTTTACTATAAAAATGCATTTCATATGATTTACAATAAAATGCATTAAAATGATTTACTATAAAAATGCAGTTGGGGTCATCCAACGGAAATCTACCCGCCTACACTTTTAACTCCAACGAACCTATTTCAAACTAACTACAGGGTCGTGTCAACAACCCATGACACCATATGATATGTAACATACAGTACTTACATAATTAATAGACTACCCATGAATTATGTAACAGTAGACTCCCGAATGTGACACAAGGTCAATTTCTTAAGCGGAGTTCAACAGGTTTGAATTCAGAGTTTTCCTTCTCCTAGACAGGTTGCCGAACCAAGGTTAAAGAGCCCAGTCTGCCCTACTATTTATCCATAGCTGGAGGGAGAGTAGGATTCATACCTTTCCCAAGGATATTAGTGCTAAGTCAAATGCAATTACCACACCCAGGATTTGAACTCGGGGTGACGAGTCCATTTCCCATGACTTTAACCATATCACCACGCGCTTCCTGAGTTGTTGTATAGACCCCAGGGGATTTATGTTGACCAGTTTGAGAAACCCTTTTTCTAGACCCTTAGATTAAGTGTGGTTGCACTGGTGGATATTTTCTTATTTCCTTGGGGGTTAAAAATAGCAAACAATCAAAATGCTTGCTAAGAAAAAACAGTAAACGCTCACACGCTCTAAATTCAATCTAAAGTCGCCTTTATAATTTTTCAACGTGTGTTTTTTTTAATCACCGATTTTTGGACACTGGGTATATTTTATTACTATTCACTATCTTATTATAATGGAGATTGTGAGTTTGTCTGTCTGTAACCGAAACTATATCACTACTCAAGTCACAATTCCCTTTGTTATGGACATCGCATTCTCTACGATTTTATTTTTATTTAAACCTTTATTAATAAAATTGTTTTACATTATTAATACTGGTGGCCATATCTACAGGAGACCCATGTACTATGCGAATGTAGCAAACTAGCACAACGAGAATACAAAACTAGACACGACTGGGTTGGGAAGGTGATCCACTGGGAATTATGCAAAAAATTTAATTTTGACCACTCAACAAAATGGTATATGCATAAACCAGAATCTGTTCTTGAGAACGAAACGCATAAAATTCTCTGAGACTTTAAAATAAAAACAGATCACCTTATCCCAGCAAGAAGACCAGACCTAGTGTTGATAAACAAAAAAGAAAGAACTTGTCAACAGGTGGATTTTGCAGTTCCAGCAGATCACAGGGTGAAGCTAAAGGAAAATGAAAAAATGGACAAATATCTGGACCTTGCCAGAGAACTGAAAAAGTTATGGAATATGAAAGTGAAGGTGATACCAATTGTAGTTGGTGCACTTGGAACAGTCCCAAAAGGATTGGAAAAGGGCTTGGAAAGTTTGGAGATCAGAGGAAGGATTGAAATCACCCAGAACACTGCACTGCTGCAATCTGCCAGAATACTCAGAAGACTCCTGGAGACCTGAGGAGACTTGCTGTCACTCAGACTCCAGTGAAATACAATCAGCTAACGCTGGTGTGAAAAACTGAAAAGGAGTGAATAATAATAATAATAATAATAATAATAAATGACCCGAGGAGAGTCTATGGTCACGAGCTAACAATACCGACTAGACATAATAAAGGATAGGTTGTTAATGAGACACGAACTCACACCCACCTTTTCTTGGCTGGGAAGAATTGATTATCGGTACAGTACGGCTTTTACTGACCGAACAAGAACGCCCTGAAAATTTTAAAACTTTTCCGCTTGTCACATCAATAGCAACAACATAATCTTTATTTCATTTTCACATGTCTACCATTATTATCATTAATTTATTTATCTTATTTAGGGGAGTTTTCACACCAGAAGTAAATGAAGATATTACGCAATACTTTTCTCGTGACAATTTTTGAATTTTCCTTCTCTCAGATGCGCTGCCTTACCAAAATTATCTGTTACCTGAGGAGACTTGTCACTCAAACTCCAGTGAAAGACCATCAGCTTTGTCTATTGTGAAAAACTACTACTACTACTACTACTACTACTAATAATAATAATAATAACATTTTATAATAATAACATTTGACCATACAACAAAATGGTATATGCATAAACCAGAATCTGTTCTTGAGAACGAAACACATAAACTTCTCTGGGACTTTGAAATAAAAACGGATCACCTTATAATAATAATAATAATAATAATAATAATAATAATAATAATAATAACATTTGACCATACAACAAAATGGTATATGCATAAACCAGAATCTGTTCTTGAGAACGTAACACATAAACTTCTCTGGGACTTTGAAATAAAAACGGATCACCTTATAATAATAATAATATTAATAATGACATTTTATAATAATAATAACATTTGACCATACAATAAAATGGTATATGCATAAACCAGAATCTGTTCTTGAGAACGAAACACATAAACTTCTCTGGGACTTTGAAATAAAAACAGATCATCTTATCCCAGCAAGAAGACCAGACCTAGTGTTGATAAACAAAAAAGAAAGAACTTGTCAACTGGTGGATTTTGCAGTTCCATCAGATCACAGGGTGAAGCTAAAGGAAAATTGAACTTATGCGCCTCCATTATATATATATATATATAATGGAGGCGCGTGAGTTCAATTCCTAGACGACGCTGTTGGCATTTCACATAGGGCTAATACCCTTGGGAAAGGTATGAAACCATAACAGACGGCTTCCTCAAAGTGAAAGAAAGAAGGGGAGTTTACTCTCATTTATGTAGCTAATATTCAGATTACCGAAGAACTTATTCCTAATGCTGGACTTGGAGTTCAAATTCCAGTTGTTTTATTATGTTCACTTTCAGACTAATACTTAGGATGTGACACAAGAGCAATTTCTTAATCGGAGTTTAACAGGTTTGAATTCAGAGTTTTTCTTCTCCTATGGATAAAATTGTCTTATATTATTTATACTGTTGGCCTTATATACATACTTATAGCATGCAAGTGTATTTATATGTTCAACAAAATAGCAGTTTACAGTGTTAACAGGAAGGCTAATTTGCATATTGATATTAAAAAAAATTAATTTTAATAAATATGTGGTTGGTATTATTGATCTCTAAATGTTTTATCTGGATGAATATGATAAAAAATCTCGGGGATAAATCTGAAAAGAAATCCATTAACAAAAAGAAATAACTATAATTTTATTTATTACTTCCTAATTTGACTAAATAGGTAAATCAGGAAAAATTAGCAATGAAAGACGGGAGTTATGAAAAATAATGGAAGAGTTAGTTTAAAAGTTGAGGAGTGAGGGGGAATGAAAGAGCTGACTCTGCAGCTAAATCGGCTCTAGATTTAATCCCTGACAAGTTCCAGATACCATATACTGACTTGAAACCTAAAATTAATAGATTCCTTCATACAAATTGGCAGCAACCCTGGAATAACTGTATCCACAATAAACTCTTTCTAATCAAACCGACTTTGGGAGGCTGCAGACCAACTTTAAGGAAGTCTAGAAAGGAACAAGTCATTTTGTCCCGATTATGCATTGGTCATACAGAACTAACGCACTCTTATATACTCAAACAAGAACAACAACCACAATGTGAAACATGTCAAACACCCCTGACAGTTAAACACTTATTGATGGAATGCAGATTTTTTGCTCCCATCAGAAACCATTATTTTAAAGCAAACAATATGAAGGATCTGTTTGAAAATGTTAACATTGGGGATATTTTCTCCTTTTTGAGGGAAATAAAATTATACCATAAAATATAGACATGAAACAAATCAATGCCATACAATATAATTCCCAATAATGCTAACACATTGTTAAAACCAATTACTAAAAGCATATATATGAATGCACAATATGTATAACACCCCAACCGCTAGGCATGATATAACCCTGGACGGGTTGATATGCCGTTAAAATTAATAAACCAACCAACCAGCCCTTATATTTCAAATCATTTACTCTGGATTCTTATCTAGTTTCATTAGTGTTTCTAATTTAATATAATATTTTATTACATCAAAACTTAAATACTTGCACTCGGAAGGTTTATATATTTGCTAGTCTAAATAAAGATAATATTGATCCTTTGCCAACTGTAGATTTCTTGTAGTTCACTCGGTAAAAATTTGCTGGTACGAATAACAAGGCTCCCCCGAAAAGAAGGAGGAAGAAAAAGTGGGGAGGACCTAATTTCGTGTCTCACCGAGAGAACTTATCCTTCAATTGTTCCGATACGCGTTGTTCGTCGGCTGACATCTACTGACAACCCTGAACAGAATGCGATGAAAGCAAATTTGAGCGTGCGAGAGAGAGAGAGAGAGAGAGAGAGAGAGAGAGAGAGAGAGAGAGAGAGAGAGAGAGAGAGAGAGAGAGAGAGAATCTCTTAGGGATAGTATATATATTATATATATATATATATATATATATATATATATATATATGAAAAATGAATGGAAGTGAATCCGACAGTGTAAAATAAATATTTTAGAAAAAAAAATGTTTGTTTTTTCTAAAATATTTATTTCATATATATATATATATATATATATATATATATATATATATATATATATTATATTTTTCATATATATATATTTAAAAAAAATTATTTCATTATATATATATATATATATATATATATATATATATATATCATTCGCATCTGATGAGCTGGGAGAATTAGGCACTTTGTCTAAGCTCCCTGAAATAGGCTATAATGCAAAATCTCTAAGTCTTTTGTTATTTCTTTACTTATAAATTTGCTCTGTGACTCTAATAATAAAAGCACACATTGAGCTCTCAAACTGCGACAGGTTGTTTAAAAAAACTCCTATGTCGTAAGAAAGATTTCTTCACTGGACTTTTGGATTATATATATATATATATATATATATATATATATATATATATATATATGTGTGTGTCTTGGCAAATATATTAATATCATCGACTCCTGTGACTTTGTAAATTTGTAGCCTCCTTTGTCTTTTCTGAGTATATAATTCAGCGGCATCATTGCTCTCACAAATATTAGTGGAGAGTGCAATATTTTGGTACGTACCTGTTTGCAACGCGTGTACCACGTGATTGAATCGGTTCAAAGTCGAGACAGTAGAATTGTTGTATTAGCCATAACTTATATCTTCGTATCTTGTTTGATTGTGGTGAGTATACCCCTGGTTGTATACTCGTCTTCTTATCGTCTCGGAGTCACTGCTATCTGTCAATTCTCTGTCATCTTCTATTTTGGATCTTGGCTCGTTCTAAGACAGTTTCTTCTGGATCTGGGATTCTTCCTGGATTGATACTGGGACGTTCCGTGTTATTTCTTTGTTTTCAATCAATGATAAGACTTTCTTTTTTTTTAGCTCATACTTTATTTCATAAGTATCTCAGATAAAGTCAAACACGAGGAGATTTGGCCATTTGGCAAGTGCTAATGGTAGAAGGGGATTCCCGAGTTTGTGGCTGAAAACTTAATCTATTTAAAAGTGCCATTGTCATTTCAGTATCTGTAGTAGTTTTTGCGAGGAAAATTGGAAGCTTTATTTTGAGATCGGGTCGCTTACGATATTGACATTTAGGCTCTTGTTTGTTGCTGGAGAAATGGTGGAGACTATGTGAAAAATACTGTTTTATAGCTGGAAACTTGCCCTATTCAAAAAGTGTTATCGTGCTTCAAGTATCTGTTGTAGTATTCCTGGAAATAAATAGGAGGCTTTATTTACGGATCGATCCTCTTACGATATCACCGTCCATGCCCTTGTTAATTACTTGTAAAAATGCAAAGACAATGGTAGAGACTATGGGAAAAATAGTAGCCGAAAATTTGTCCTATTCAAAAGTGCCATTGTGCTTACAGTGTCTGTTGTAATTTTTGTGGAAATAGATAGGCGGTTTTATTTTTGGACCGGACCAAGGCGATTCTTAAACAAGGCCTGACTGGGGTCCACGACTGGAGTCCATGACTGGAGTCCACGACTGGGGGCGGATATATGGAGACCTAAATTACTGCTAAATAACAATTAGATATTTCTTTAGTAAGAAATTTGTGGATCATATGACCTTTAGGCACCCCTTTTGCGATCTCGATTCGTGGGGACATTTTTTCCATTTACACCGTCAAAATCCAGTTAATTGTTAACAGACGATTTTTTAGAGTTTAAAATTTTTTTTATAAAACTAACCCTAACCCCTAACCCTAACCACTAACAAACAACCGGATTTTGACGGTGTAAATGAGAAAAGTGTCCTTGTGAGTCGAGATCGCGGAAGGGGTGCCTAAAGGTCATATGGTCCGAATTTGTTAGTAATGGGTTTTATGTTCGAACCCTCTTACGGTCTATTGATCAGTATGCAGATAAACTTAAACCTGCCCAAAAGGAAATGTTAAAGAATGTGCTGAAAACCCATCGTCATTGACAAATCGCATTGACAGTAAGGAACCCGTTATAATATATACTTTTGTTTTGTTTTGTCTTTGTTGTATAGATCAAAACAATTGTTTTTTTTCATAATGTCAGTTTTTCTCTGTCTTAATTGTTAGTCTGTCTGATACCACACCCCAAATGCCCACCTCTCTCTCTCATTTAAATTTAACAAATGAACTCAACCATTATGAACAAATGAAATCAACCGTTGTATCGAGCACTGTCGTTATGAATTTATTTAAAACTAAAGGGATCTGTGGATATACCACAGTATGATAATCTAATTAATACTACGTTTGATATGTTTATTTAAGAGTTCAATAGTTCAATATGTTAAAATTATTATAATTGCTTGACCAAAGGCTGAAGACCGAGATGAACAATGACCCCGTGGTGGATAAAATCTGGGATTTTTTGATTGAGTCCGCTCAGCACACTTTAGAATTTTTTAAGCAACTACCAGGATTTTTGGAGTTTTCTATGCATGATCGTTTGTTATTAACCAATGTTCTACGCAATATAATGAAATCCTGGCATCTTTGGTTTAGAAGAAAATCAACTTTTTATTAAAAAGACTAGCAAATATATGCACCCTCCGGGTGCAAGTATCTAAGTTTTAATGTAATAAAATATTGTATTAAATTATAAAGGCTAATGAAACTAAATAAGAATACAGATAAAAAGATTTGAAACAGAGGGGGGTATAATAAAAGATTTGAAACAGGGAGTATAATAAAAAATGGAACAACTGAAACTTACTCTTCCATCACTCCCGTCTTTCATTGTTATTTTTTCTAATTTAAGTATTTAGTTATAAGAGGAAGTAAAGAATAAAATTACAGTTATTTTATCTTGTTAATGGATTTCATTTAAGATTTATTGAAGAGATTTTTGCTTATATTCATTAAAATAAAACCAAACAGTTAGAAATCAATAATACTAACCACATATTTATTAAATTCGATTTTTTAATATTAATATGCAAATTAGCCCTCCCATTCACACTGTAAACCGCTATTTTGTTGTATATATAAATATAATTGCATGTTGTCAGTATGTAGACATAGTTAACAGTATTAATAATGTAAGACAATTTTATTAATAATTGAGGTTTAGATAAAAATAAAATCATGGAGAATGTGATTTCAATAACTAAGAGAATTGTGACTTGAGTAGGAATATAGTTTCGGTTACAGACAGAAAAACACACAATCTCCATTATAATAAGATGTTTAGGTCTAATTATTTATGGGTGATACCGTAAAGAATACCTATGTTTAGGTCTAATTATTTATGGGTGATACCGTAAAGAATACCTATGTTTTAGGTCTAATTATTTATGGGTGATACCGTAAAGAATACCTATGTTTAGGTCTAATTATTTATGGGTGATACCGTAAAGAATACCTATGTTTAGGTCTAATTATTTATGGGTGATAAAAGAATACCTATGTTTAGGTCTAATTATTTATGGGTGATACCGTAAAGAATACCTATGTTTAGGTCTAATTATTTATGGGTGATACCGTAAAGAATACCTATGTTTAGGTCTAATTATTTATGGGTGATACCGTAAAGAATACCTATGTTTAGGTCTAATTATTTATGGGTGATACCGTAAAGAATACCTATGTTTAGGTCTAATTATTTATGGGTGATACCGTAAATACCTAATAATATCCGTTTTGATTTAATTGTGTTCTACTAGAGATAATTTTCTTCTAAACCAAAGAGAACAGGATTAACTTTTTTTATTAAAAATTGTATGGAGTATTTATTTATGGGCAGTACTGTCAAAAGAACGTAAAAAATTAAAGTTCTGTAAGAACTTGAAGAAAGAAAGAAAACCAATAAGAAAAAAGAATGATAACCAGTCGAAAAATGTTGAAAGGAAGAGGGAAAAAACAGAAATAAAGAAAAGTAATCTCTGAGAAAGAAAGAAGACAGAAAGAAGGAAAGAATGCTTGAAAGAAAAAAAGAATGAAAGAGAGAAAGAAAAAAAAAGGTAAGGAAAATAAAAGAAAGGCAACCAGTCTGAAATCAAGAAAAAATAAAAGAAAGGCAACCAGTCTGAATCAAGAAAAAATAAAAGAAAGGCAACCAGTCTGAAATCAAGAAAAAATAAAAGAAAGGCAACCAGTCTGAAATCAAGAAAAAAAAATAAAAGAAAGGCAACCAGTCTGAAATCAAGAAAAAAATAAAAGAAGGCAACCAGTCTGAAATCAAGAAAAAAAATAAAAGAAAGGCAACCAGTCTGAAATCAAGAAAAAATAAAAGAAAGGCCAGTCTGAAATCAAGAAAAAAATAAAGAAAGGCAACCAGTCTGAAATCAAGAAAAAAATAAAAGAAAGGCAACCAGTCTGAAATCAAGAAAAAATAAAAGAAAGGCAACCAGTCTGAAATCAAGAAAAAAATAAAAGAAAAAAAATCAGTCAGAACGATAAAGAAAAAACAGCCAGGAAGAAAAAATAAGTCGGAAAGAATTAAAACCAAGATTAAAGAAAGAAATATAATCAGAATTAAATAATGAAAGCCAGTAATAAAAATAAATAAAGAAAAAAAAAAGAAAAAAATGTATTGAAAACCAATAAAAAATATAAAGAAATAAAACCGGTAGGAAAGAAAAAAAAAAAAGAAAAGAAATAAAAAAAAATTGCCCCCCCCCAAAAAAAAAAAAATTTGTCAGAAATAAAGAATGCAAGCCAATGAAAAAAAATTATTATGCAATGGAGATTATGTTGTTTCGTCGCCACAACCCTCAAACGAGGATGCTCACATTGTCGAATAATTCGACAGTAACTGAAGAAAATTTCAGGGCTGCAAACCTTGAAAATATGATAGCCCCGGTATTTAATCTGTCCGAAACCTTGCATTCATACGATCTATTAATAATGGAGATTCGCTTCCGGTTTTTATCTGTAACAACAACTACGTCACTGCTTACGTCACATTACCCGAAATCGTCATAACATAGAATAAATACACTCAAAATTTGAGCATGCAATCTTAGACAATACTCATTGTTTTTTAAAACAAGTTTTAATAAATACATGACTGGTATTATATATCTATATGTAGTTTGTTTTATTTTAATACATATTTAAAGTTTATATTTCAAATTGTTTTATTTTTTAATCCTCTAATGAATTTGATGATTTTACTTACTTAGGGTACAAACTCGCTGACATTGAATTTTTTACTCCCACCCCTCGGGCAATATGTTTCAAAAATCTATTTTTACATCGCCCGGGGTTTTTAAAAAATTTTTTGTACTAGTCTATAGAAAAATAACATTTTGACCGTCTCATTCAGGCCCTTGTTCATTGCTGGTGAAAGGGCGTAGACAATGCTGGTGACTATTGAATCCACCCGGGTTTACTTTTGTATTATGTTGCGTAATAAGACTGACAAACAGCAGGTTATATTTTTTTTTATAATAGTCTTTTATTCTATTCACACAATGCAGACGTGAAACTGAAAAAAAAAAAAAATTAACGAAAAGGGACGATAAATTTTACATTTAAAGAACAATATTCACACAATGCAGACGCCACTCTGTCGACTGTACCTCTACAGAGGGGCAAGACTCCCTCAAATGGGGCCACCTGTTAGCCGTGGGTGGCGACCAGTGATGCTTTGTTGAGTAACTGGCCGTCATCCTTGGTTCCAGTTGTAAAAGAACTTAAGTAAACAAGTGAGTAAACCAATAAGTCCTTGTGAGATAGTGTCCTTTAGGTCCGACGTCCAAGATGGTCCGAGTGTCAATGAGTTAAGATTAGAATCAGGCCTCTATAAATACACCAACAGCAGCAGCAGCACTGCCAGTGATTGGACAATAGGAATCTTTCTCTTGTCACGTGATAGTCAACGAGTCTATAAGTAGAAGTTACTTGTCCTATGCCTTATATACAGAAATATTCCAACATGCTTAAGGATGGAGTCTTGGTGGATGAGCAATCCATGACCTGCAACACTCCACTTAGACCTTTACTTAGGCTAGACGGGCAGTCGGCGAGGCCCCCTCCGATCAATCGGCTTGTCACATCAAGCCCTAGCACCTATATGATTGCTCCAACCCTATTGCCCTTATGGCAAGCCCCAACCCCTTTTTATCATATGGGTGCTAGAAGATGGTGTCTGAGTCTACATGTTCTGGGAATGACGTTAAACTCTATCTGATGGTGAGGTTCCAGTTTTGGAGATTTGGGGAATGTGGAGCATCCCTTCATCACTATTGCTCCCTGGTCCACTCTGACCCGGAGTGATAGTACCTGTTAGTGTTCCATCTATGGGTTAAATAGAAAAATGTATTTATAAAAAAAATGTGTATCCATTAAGAATTAATGTATTTCAAAACTTAATCGGCATTAAATGACCCTACTGAGGTTGATATGCCGTAAAACAAAACAATGCAGACGTGAAACTGCAATGAAAAAAAAATTGCGTAAGTCACGAATTACCAAAAAGGGACGGTAAATTTTACATTTAAAGAACAATATAACACAGAACAAGACAAAACAAGTTTCAAATAAAAAGGGTACTATCATAAAATTAACAGGAAACATTTACGCCACATGCTAAATTTCATTACTAATTCTAATGTAAGGATGGTTTAAAGTTCAACATGCTTTAAATACAAATAACTCCGACAAAAGTTTAATAGACAAACATTTAATAACACAGCACATGGATAACAGTAGAATACAACGTTCATAATAAGGTAAACAGAGTTACACAAATAAAGATAGACACATTCATGAAAGATACAGAGTATAACATAAAAGAGTACAGACATGAGACTAGCGATAGTTCATGCTGTAAAGAACTTACAGTAATGTAAGGGGGGCGGAGCCCCACGAGAGGGTTTAGATAGAATCTACACCATGTGGCTCGTAGTTGCTGAAAACTATCTAGAGAGAGCGAAAGGCTTTGAAACCGGCGCTTTTATACTGGTAGTGGTGCCCTAGCGGGCATCATCAAACTAAAAGGGGCAGACAACTCCACCAGGCGAATACAAACAAACGCTACACTAACATAAAAAACAAACATTTAAACTTATCTTTTCTTACAAAAAGTAATAAAACATACATTTACAATGGTTTCTAAAAAAATACCTAACTTAAAAGTACAAACTATGTGTGAAACTTTGGTAGGAAATAATTTAACTTCAATATCTATTAATAATGAAGATTCGGTCTTCATTTGTCTGTAACAAAAAATACGCCACTTGAAAACTTGCTCCATTCCAAAAGTGTTATCATGCTTCCAGTATCTGGAAATAAATATAGAGCTTTATTTTCTGATCAACCCTCTAATGGTCTTACCATTCACACTCTTGGTCAAATCAAGTTACGACAAGAGGATTTTTTAAAAAATTCTATGAAAAATCAATTAATGGTCCGATTTTCACGAAAATTTCCATAACTATTTACCTTTGGATGTAAATATGTCTGAAAATAGTTTTTTCCTAAAATATATTAGGGAAAATATTTTTTACGAGGTCTACCCCCTATTTCATGAGATTTTATCAAAAAACGATTTTTACTTTTTTCTATAAAGATAAGAGTCTGAATAACTACATCAAAACAATTGTAGAATATTCAAGGCAGTAGTTTTTGTAGAAAAAAAAAGAATTCTGAAATAGAAAGTGCAAAAAATGTCATAACATTTTTATTTGAAAACTTTTTTTTTCTTTTTTAATTGATATATATTATATTCTATTAAATAGGTCATTTCTGGCAAAAAGCCATACACAATACTGGTGAATACCGAACCATATATATATATATATGAAAGGTAAAAATGGATATTGAATCCGACAATATGTGTAGAAAGTTTTGTAGAAAAAACAACAAGATTTAAAAGTTTTGCTGATAGAAATCTGTTTCGACATTATGAGTATGTCTTTATCAAAGCAACATAGTAAGCGGAAAAACGAAATATTTTGGAGGTTTGGGAATGTGGAGCACCCCTTCATCACCATTGCTCCCTGGTCCACTCTGACCCGGATTTATTTCGTTTTTCCGTTTACTATGTTGCTTATATATATATATATATATATATATATATATATATATATATATATATATATATATATAAGTTGTGCTTATTACAAAATGCAAACAATAACTTGTTAAATAAGAGAAGTGAACCCGTTTCGAAATGTAGGCATTTGAACAAATTTTTGTGTCACCACCTGACCCTATTTGATCCCTGAATTTTCGCTCTCCTTTTATTTATTAAAAAAAAATTCATCTGAACACCGCGTGCATTAACACCAATGCAAGTTTGTTTGATTATAATGTTTTTTAAATACAAATTTAACGTCATGACATTACATCACGTGAACACAATCCACGTCACATAAACGTTAAACAAGCCACAGTTTAAAAAAAAAACAAATTTTAGCTTTACATTTCCCATCGCGTGAAAAACGCTTCATATAAACGCTAAAAATTTGATTTTTAACATCTCAACCATTTCACGACTGGTTTTTGACATCTCAACCACTGATCTCATCTGATGATTGGATTACCATGAAACTTTAAGTTATGAGTGTGAAACCATAATATTACCATTGATTATAAATCTGCTCTGCTTTATTAGCATTGAGCACCTTTTCATGCCAATACTTTTCTCATTTTTTCATTCACTATTCATTATATATATATATATAATGAACAGAGAATGAATGAGAAAAGTATTGGCATATAAAGGTGCTCAATGCTAAAATAGCAGAGCAGGTTTGCAATCAAATATTATATATTATGGATTTAATATCTCGTTACTATTAATTTCATGCTTACTCCAATTATCCCATCGCGTAAACACGATTCACGTTTATATTAACTCAAAACAAACCACCGTTTTTTTAAATCTTAAAATCTGAACAACTTTGCCGGCATTAAATGACCCACCGAGGTTGATATGCCGTAAAACAAACCAAACCAAACCTTAATTCCATTTCCTGTCCATTAACTTGGATTAAAATAAAATTTGAAACTCATAACCAGGTTTTAATCTTCTCTATTTTTAACCTGAGTAACTCAGTGAATGAGCTGATGGTAGGTGTGGCGCTCCACCTCAGACAGTAAACAACAATATCCCTGGTCTAGCGCTAGTGAAAATGGGGATAGACTCCCTCGCTGATTGGCTGATACCGATTTTAGGCCACCCCAACGACTTTATTTCTAACCTTCTTGTACCTGGTTAATTGCTTTTCTGTTTGGTTATGTCTCTAGCATAAGAGTTTTGGACGGCTTAGCTAGATCGTTAGGACATTCGCCCATGTACAGCGAGGTTCCGGATTCGATACCGGCCCTTGCCAACTTAGCGTATGAGTAGCTCAGCTTGCGTTATCTGATTTGTGTGTCCGTGGAGAACTGACGATAGGTGTGGAACTCCACCCCAGGTAAATAATCTCCCTGGTCTAGCACTTGCCAAAAGGGAATAGACTCCATTGTTGTCCAGCTGATACCAGTATCAACTGGACAGCGAGGGAGTCTATCCTATTTTCACTAGCGCTAGACCAGGAATTTTTTTTTTGTGAGATAGAGCGCTACATCTACCGTCAGTTCCCCTACTTTACCGCACAGATCAGATTACCCAATCTGCGCTACTCATGCGTTGAGTTGGCGAGGGCTGGTATCGAACCCGGAACCTTCGATTCCTCGGCGGTTGCTCTACCGACTGAGCAGGGCACAAGACGTGCGAGAAAGTAGCTTCCATTTCTACTGAGCCACACTGCTACCCTAAAGGCATCGGGTTTAACATCCTCAAAGTAGTCGTCTACTATCATTTGGCCACCACGTGATGTCCGGTTACCAGGATGCGACGTCTTTACAGTAAAGTCCACCGGAAGTACATTATCTGCAAATCATTTCCGGTTTCTGTTTTCCTTCATTGTACAGTTAAAAACAATACATTAACAAACGGTTGTAGTGTTTTCCTTTCTTCTTTACAGCCACCCCCCCCCGCAAAAAAAAGAAAAAGAAAAAAAAGTTCATCAACCATAACTAATCAACGACATAGGGGTTAGATGGGTCACATCAAGCCCTAGCAACAATATGATTATCCCAACCCCATTGCCCATATGGGTTTGAGTTTGAGTTTTGTTTAACGGCATATCAACCTCTGTGGGTCATTTAATGCCAAAAAGGTTATTTTGTATTTCAGACTTTAAAGTAGTGGTTCTATGGAGATAATTGGTTATGTTCTGTTATATTTTGTTGAAAAGGTTGCTTTTTTTAATAAAATTTAAAATGTTTTCAGGGTTTGTATTCTTAAAGATGTCTTTCAGGTTTCTAGCTTGATAGTAATTTGCGCGGATATGTTTAAGTCTGTTACAATTTAGAAGGATATGCTTGGTTGTAAGTTGTACTTTGCATGTTGGGCACACTGGGGCACTCTCCCCTTTTAACAGGTACGAATGGGTAATGTGGGTGTGCCCAATACGCAATCTGGCGAGTATTACTTCTTCTCTTCTAATACTTCTGTGGCCCGTCGGCCACTCTCCAATAACTTCTTGTATTTCGTGGAGCTTGTTTTGAGTCAGATTGTCCCATGATTTCTGCCATTTGTCTAATATTATGGCAAGTCCCAACCATTTATATCATATATATATATTTACCAATCCCTCCGCACGAGCAGGATGTGACACAAGGTCAATTTCTTAAGCGGAGTTTTAACAGGTTTGAATTCAGAGTTTTCCTTCTCCTAGACCGGTTGCCTAACCAAGGTTAAAGAGCCCAGTCTGCCCTACTATTTACCCATAGCTGGAGGGAGAATAGAATTCATACCTTTCCCAAAGGTATTAGCGCTAAGTGAAATTCAATTACCACATCAAATAGAACTTTGTATTGGTGACTTAAATAAATAAATACAGCTCTTAAAGAAATAATTGATCACTTTATAATTATTTCTCCAATATTAATAACAACAAATTAATTATATATATATATATATATATATTATATATATATATATATATGTTATGACCTGTTTAAGGGTCAATAAACAAATACTCGACACGGAGATAAAAATAAAGAACAGATGTATTCAACTTATATCAATGTACAAAATGAGGATGGCTACTTCTCGCTTGAGTAGCTTTGCTCTGCTAAATATATCCTTTGGGCAAGTCCATTGTTCTGGTCATAGGTGAGTCACCTACAACAATATATATATATATATATATATATATATATATATATATGAAAATGGAAAAGGAATTGAATCCGACAATATGAGGAAAAATGAGTAAAGAAAAGAAATGTAGATGGATAAAATGAATTTAATCGATATCACATTAATCGATATCACTTACACATGTGTTTCGGTCAGTTTATGTGTGTGAAAATATTTCGCACACATAGAAGAATCGACCTTCATCAGAGTGAACATTTATTTTGAAATTCAAAATCAAAGAAATTCAAAATAAAAGAAATTTAAAATAAATGTTCACTCTGATGAAGGTCGATTCTTCTATCTGTGCGAAATATTTTCACACACATAAACTGACCGAAACACATGTGTAAGTGATATCGATTAATGTGATATCGATTAAATTCATTTTATCCATCTACATTTCTTTTCTTTACTCATTTTTCCTCATATATATATATATATATATATATATATATAAAGTAAAAAGTAAAGTCGACGGGGCGGCCTAAAGTCGGTATCAGCCAGTCTGCGAGGGAGTCTATCCCCTTTTCAATAGCGCTAGACCAAGGAGATTGTTTTTAGCGTCTGAGGTGGAGCGCCACACCTACCATCAGCTCCTCACTTTACCGCACAGATCCCTGTGCTACTCATACGCTGAGTTGGCGAGGACCGGTATCGAACTTGGAACCTTGTGGTTTCTAGCTGAACGCTCTACCGACTGAGCTAACCCAGTCCCTGGAGAGAGAGATAGATAGAGATAGAGAGAGAGAGAGAGAGAGAGAGAGAGAGAGAGAGAGAGAGAGAGAGAGGAAAAGAGACATAGATAACAATCAACAGTGAAAACGTCTCGACTTCTATTTGATATTTCATAGTCAATTTTTGTGTTCTTTCTTTTTTACTCAAATACTCTCTCTGTCTACACTATCTCCTCCCCCTCTCTCTCTCTGTTGGCATCCTTGCGTCTGTAAAAGATGATAGCATAGTATTTTTTAGTTGCTTCGTAGCTTGAGCGGGTTGACATGGAAGATGTTCTGTTGCCCAAGCAGCAGATCCTCCTCTCCACACAGCTGCTGTGGTCCAAAGGAAAGGATAAGCACCTATGTACTTTGGAAACGACAATGTCGCAGGAGTTACTGTGTAACACTGAAATTCAGCGTTACTCCACCTTAGGTACTCCGGCTCCGGATTTGTTTCCGGGGTTTACTCCCCTGCTCATCCTTTGGATTATGTAAGCCATCCAGTGGATATCATATTATTAAAACAAAAAACAAAACAAAACCCCCCCAAAAAACAATGAGAGTTAAAACAATGTGTAGGGGTGACAAGACTTTCGGACCACACTGTACTCCGAGCTGACGAAGAGATTGCATTTAAAAATGGAAATCATTCATTTTGGAAATTAGAAATGAATTGTTTTAATTCTAAAATGCTTATTTCTCTCTCTCTCTCTCTCTCTCTCTCTCTCTCTCTCTCTCTCTCTCTCTGTGGGTAATTCCATGCCAAATCATCCAGTCCATGTCACCCATCCCCTTCAATTTTTCTGAAATTTTGCACATGTGTCTAAGAAAAAAAATGTTGTCTTAGATTCAGTGCCACATCGGGATATTGATCTTGCTATGAAAAAATCAGAAATCACCAATAACTTAAAATTGGTTGACTTTCAGACCTTTGATAGCATTTTTGAATTCCTTGGGCTAAAATGCTTTTATAAACCATTTTTTAGGATTAGGGAAGCTCTAGAACTCATTTTTCAGACAAAAATAGATTACAAAACACCGCAATTTTTCGCGAAACCCAACAAATTTGGAGAGCTAAAAATCGACATAACTCCACCAATTCTTGAAATTGGAAGCTCAGATTCTGGGGATTGGCTAAATTTATCATAATCCACACCCGGACAAAATTTCAGAAAAATTGAAGGGGTGGGTGACATTTTTGGAATTGAAAGCTCAAATTGTAGGGAATGTCTAACTTTAACACAGTCTACACCTGGACAAAATTTCAGAAAAATTGAAGTGGGTGGGTGAAAGTTTTACTTTTTTCTGGATGATTTGACATGGAATTGCCCATATATGTATATATATATATATATATATATATATGAAATTTAACATTTTGAATAAACATATGATGTTTGTTATGTAATTGCTGACAGATCTGTTTCGACCAAATCGATAAGTTGGTCTTCATCAAAGAGCGACATTGTTTTAACGGATATCTTTCTTCCCGTCTATGTCGCTCTTTGATGAAGACCAACTTATCGATTTGGTCGGCAATTACATAACAAACATCATATGTTTTTTTCAAAATGTTAAATTTCATACTGTCGGATTAATTTCCATCTATTTTTCATATATATATATATATATATATATATATATATATATATATATATGGGGGGGGGGAGGTGAAGAGAAAAATGGAAGTAAATCTGACGGTATGTAGTATAGTGAAAAATTTGAAAAAACACAGGTTTAAATAAAATGAGATTATTTATTAAGCCAACGCTGCAGTGTTTCAATCTGTTTAGTAGATCTTCTTCCGGGCCTTAGTTGATATAAAGAAAAGGAAACATTTTATCACAGAATAATAAGGTGACTTGAAACGGTTGGTTTACAATGTTTTGTCACCTTATTATTTTGTGATAAATTTTTTACTTTTCCTTATATCAACAAATGCCCTGAAGAAGATCTTACTTAACAGATCGAAACACAGCAGCGTTGGCTGAATACCACTCATTTTATTTGAACCTGTGTTTTTTCAAATTTTTCACTATACTACATATATATATATATATTATTATTATTATTATGATTAGTTTATTTTCATTGTAAAGACACGTTTTTATTTTTAGCTTCGTTTTTATAATTGGATTTTTATAGGGTAAACATGGTAGGCTAAATATCGTTTCCTCATACAGAATAAATGTCAGAACAGTACATGTCGAAATAATAAAAAAATCAATTTATTACCTGATTCATCTAATTAATTACAGAATAGAAATACAAACATGACAAAGGATACAAGATACTCTATCGACTGAGCTAAACACTAGGGTTTACTAATATATATATATATATATATCTTCTTATTATAATGGAGATTGTGTGTTTTTCTGTCTGTAACCGAAACTATATCACTACTCAAGTCACAATTCCCTTAGTTATTTACATCACATTCTCCATGATTTTATTGTTATTTCAACTTCTATTATTAATAAAATTGTTATACATCATTAATACTATTGACCATATCTAGATACAAATAACAGGTAATTGTATTTATATATACAACAAAATAGCGGTTTACAGTGCGAATGGAAAGGCTAATTTGCATATTCATCTTTAAAATTTGATTTTAATAAATATGTGCTTAGTATTATTGATTTCTAATTGTTTGGTTTTATCTTATTGAATATGAGCAAAAATCTCGGAGATAAATCTTAAATGAAATCGATTAATAAGAAGAAATAACTGTAATATTATCCTTTACTTCCTATTTTAACTAAATAGTTAAATTAGGAAAAATTACCAATGAAAGACGGGAGTAATGGAAGATGATGGAAGAGTTAGTTTCAAAGTTGTTCTATTTTTCAATCATACCCCCTCTGCCCCAAATCTTTCTATCTGCATTTGTATTCAGTTTCATTAGCCTTTCTAATTTAATATGATATTTTACTATATTAAAACTTAAATACTTGCACCCGGAGGGTGCATATATTTGCTAATATATATATATATATATATATAATATATATATATATATATATATATATATATATCCGGGTGAAGGGATATATTATGAAGTAGTAGTAAGGTATATTATCGCAGTAGTAGCTGGTGCGCCGAGTAGTAGTAATAGCAGACGTCTTCCGAGCAGTCGTCGTGGTAGTCTTGCTAGTTGGCGCTTGTACCACCACAGTGTCGAATATTTATAGAGGACACTATCCAATCAGATTATAGTGAGGGGTACCTCGGTATTTACATATTCATTACATAAATATGAACCTTCTATACATATATAAAGGGCAGTTTGTGTATATGTATATCCGGAGGAAACTACGAAAAGGTACCCCTTTTGCGATCTTTTGTTTATTAGGGGTTAAGGTTAGGGGTTAAGATTAGGATTTAGTTTTAAAATTTAAAAAAAGACTCTAAAAATCGCCTGTTAACAAACAACCGGATTTTGACGGTGTAAACGAAAAACATGTCCTTATGAATCGAGATCACAAAAGGGGTACCTAAAGGTCATATTGTCCGAAATTAGTAGACCAATTCACATACCTAAGTAGTAATATCTCATCTACAGAAAGTGATGTCATTATACGCATAAGACAGACATGTACTGCTATACTCTGATAAGACGAAGCGACAATTCTTCCAGGCTGTAGCCGTTTCAGTGCTACTGTATAGCTGCACCACTTTAAAGAAACACTTGGAAAAAAAAGAAGCTATTTAGGAACTAAACAAGAATGCTACGTGCTATCTTGGACAAATCGTGAAAGCAGAATCGTACAAAAGAGCAGCTGTATGGCCACTTGCCTCCTATCACACAAACCATCCGGGCAAGACAAACAATCCATGCTGGAGACTTCTGGTGAAACAAGTGATACTAATTGTAGTTGGTGCACTTGGAACGGTCCCAAAAAGCTTGAACCCCCCACCCACCCAAAAAAAGCAACAAAAAACAAAAACACTGGAGGAACTAGAAATTATAGGTTTGGTTTGGTTTGTTTTGTTTTACGGCATATTAACCTCAGTGGGTCATTTAATGCCGATAAAGTTTTGAAATAAATCAATTCTTAATGGATAATACAATTTTTTTATAAATACATTTTTCTATTTAAACCATAGATGGGACCCTAACAGATACTACCACTCCGGGTCAGAGTGGACCAGGAGGCAATGGTGATGAAGGGGTGCTCCACTTTCCCCAAACCTCCAAAAACAGGAACCTCACCATCAGATAGAGTTTAACGTCTTTCCCAGGACATGTAGACCCGCAGCCACCGCCTTCTAGCACCCATATGATAAAAGGGGGTTGGGGCTTGCCATAAGGGCAATAGGGTTGGGAAAATCATATAAGTGCTAGGGCTTGACGTGACCAGCCAATTGATCGGAGAGGGCCTCTTCGACCGCTCGTCTAGCCTTAGATAGGGCCAAAGTGGAGTATTGAATTTCATGAACTGCTCATCCACCTGGGCTCTATCCTTAAGCATCACGGGTCGCCACCCACGGCCAACAGGTGGCCCCATTGAGGGAGTCTTACCCCTCTGCAGAGGTGCAGTCGGTGCATTCTAATGCCCCAGCCGACAGAGCGGGAAATTAGAGGAAGAATTGAGATCATCCAGACAACTGAATTGCTGCAATCGGCTAGAATACTCAGTAGAGTCCTAGAGACCTGAGGGTGTGAAAAATCTATAATATATATATATATATATATATATATATATATATATATATATATAATCCAAAAGTCCAGTGAAGAAATCTTCCTTACGACATAGGATTTTTTTTTAAAACAACTTGTCGCACTTTGAGAGCTCAATGTGTGCTCTTATTGTTAGAGTCACAGAGCAAATTTATAATTAAATAAATAACAAAAGACTTAGAGATTTTGCATTATAGACTATTTTGGGGAGCTTAGACAAAAGTGTCTAATTCTCCCGACTCATCTGATGAGTCGGGAGAATTAGACACTTTTGTCTAAGCTCCCCGAAATAGTCTATAATGCAAAATCTCTAAGTCTTTTGTTATTTCTTTAATTATATATATATATATATATATATATATATATATATATATATATATATATATAATTTATGTTTTCGCGTATGCTTCTAAATTATTTAGTTAAAAATTAATGGTAAATATTAACTTGATGCTTTAAAGGAGTCTAATAATAGACGGGAAAAACTTTCTATCAGGGACCCCACTCTCAAAAAGTGGTTTAATACTTTTGAGAGGGTTCCCTTGGGAAGGATTTTTCATCTATCCCCCTTATTTCATTCATTTTTATTTCATCCATTCATTCATTTTACCATTAATTTTAAACTATATATATTAGACTGTAGTAAAGATATGAGGAACACAAGGACAAAACTCAGACAAACGTATATAGGATATATTTTGCTAGAGCTTTGAGCTCGGCATCATCAGTAATTTTATTGATTATCAAAGATATCATACAAGTGTTTTATAGATACAACTCCACACTGGATTGATAAGCCTCTGAAATTAGTAGGCCAGTTCACATACCTAGGTAGTAATATCTCATCTACAGAAAGTGATGCCAATATAAGCATAGGAAAGGTATGGACTGCTATAGACATATTTAGGTGTAGTAATGCATATGTGTTTTAAACAAGATGGAGACATCTCCACATTGGAGAGTAAGCCTCTGAAATTAGTAGACCAGTTCACGTACCTAGATAGTAATATCTCATCTACAGAAAGTGATGTCATTATACGCATAAGACAGACATCTACTGCTATACCGAGCTCAAAGTTCTAGCGAAATATATCCTACATACGTTTGTCTGAGTTTTGTCCTTGTGTTCCTCATATCTCTACTACATTCTGTCGGATTTATTCAAATCCTCTTTCCTCATATATTAGACTATAAGCCCCTGAAATTAGTAAACCAGTTCACATGCCTAGGTAGTAATATCTCATCTACAGAAAGCAATGTCGATGTGTACATAAGACTGGTATGGACTGCTGTAGACAGATTATCGATCATATGGAAATCTAATCTTCTTATAAGATTAGGCGAAAATTCTTCCAAGTTGTAGCCGTGTCAGTGCTACTCTATAGCTGCACCACTTGAACAAATCCTGAAAGCAGAATCCTACAAAAGACCAGCTGTACGGCCACTTGCGAACTATCGCACAAACCACCCGGGTAAGACAAACAAGCCATGCTGGAGACTTCTGGTGAAACAAGGGCGACCTCATAAGTGACGTTCTCTTGTGAGCACCTGTGGCGGGTGACGAAGAAAAGTCATGGAAATCCGGGCTGAGGGCACGATTTGATGATGATGATGATGATGATGATGATATGAACTCTTTGCTTACTTTAAGCCGCTCACAACAGTTCTCTCACCACTACGATCCTACCGTAAACAGCTGGCAGCAGCTCTTGCACGTGTCACTTGTTTACACTGAAAAGTCACTACGTGAACACACCTTCCATATTTTGTTTTGTGGGTCAACCAACCCTGGGACCGGTGCTATAGGGGACCAGTTGAATGGAATCAGGTAAAAGAAAATTTGATAGAACCGTGGGGGAAATTTGTTAGGCAAAGTGTTATATATATATATATATATATATATATATATATATATATATGATGAGAAAATAAATAAATAAATAAAGGAAAGAAAATGTTGAATAGATAAAAATGTTTAATGAACTGCCGACACGTGTTTCGGCCGAGAGGATGTTCTTGAACACGAAACACGTGTCGGCATTTCATTAAACATTTCAATAACATTTTTATCCATTCAGCATTTTCTTTTCTCAATTTATTTATTTTTCAACATATTGTCGGATTCACTTCCATTTTTTCAACATATATATATATATATATATATATATATATATATATATATATATATATATATATAAGAAAGAAATAACAAAAGACTTAGAGATTTAGCTTTATAGTCTATTTCAGGGAGCTTAGACAAATAGTCTAACTCTCCCAACTCATCAGATGCGGAGTCGGGAGAGTTAGACTATTTGTCTAAGCTCCCTGAAATAGACTATAATGCTAAATCTCTAAGTCTTTTGTTATTTCTTTACTTATATATTTGCTCTGTGACTCTAACATTAAGAGCACACATTGAGCTCTCAAACTGCGACAAGTTGTTTTTAAAAAAAACTCCTATGTCGTAAGGAAGATTTCTTCTCTGGACTTTTGGATTATATATATATATTATATATATATATATATATATATATATGTGTGTGTGTGTGTGTATGTTGTGTGTGTGTGTGTGTGTGTGTGTGTGTGTGTGTATATGAAAAAATATTTAAAAAAAAAGGAGGGTGTTTGGCCCTAAACGACATCTTGTAAGTCTAGACAATAATCAAGGATGGTTATTTGAAACCTATAATAGTTTATAAAGGATTATCATTCGCTACTTGAGGGAGCAACATTTCTATAAGTGTTCGAGTGTGTAGAAAGGATTAGGCGACCCTTAATGTTTAACCTCTTTTTTCTACAGGCCGTGAGCATAACCACGGCGCTGATGAGCACTTGCAGTAGTAGTAGTAGCATTTTTTGTCTGTTTTTTTGTTTGTTTTTGTACTAATAATAGAGTTTGCGTTTTACTTTGTTGAGCGGCCCGCGCTGCCGATCTCTGATTGGATAGATTTTTTTTTTATGTATTCTTCTTACTTATATATAGAAGTGGTTTTCCTTTCCTGTATCTGCGTACATCGGAATGCTTAGTGATCGGACGGGCGGGATTGTGAGCTAACTAAAAACGATCCACACCTCACAGTGAAGCAGTTCATTTGACCATTACTACAAAACGGGGAAGTTAGTCTTCTCACACACTCACAGGGAGCTGTTGTATCTTATAATTCGTAAACACTAAGAAAAAAAAACTCAAAAAGCAAAACAAGAAGTAAACGAAATAAATAAATAAATAAATAAACAAAACGAAAGAAACAAAATAAAACAAAACAAAAAAGCGAAAAGATATATAAATAAAATAACTAATACAAACTTAAGAATCTTCAAGTGTGATATGAATTCTTAAAAAACAAAAAGAAGAAAAAAAGAAAAAAAAGAAGAAAAAAAAGAAAAAAAAAAGAAAGAAAAAGAAAGAAAAAGAAATATAAAAAAGCGTCTTCCGGTTTCTTCAGGTAAGTAAAAACATTTATTGGATTTTATTTTATTTTATTTTATTTTATTTTATTTTATCTTAATTTAAAAAGAAAAGTTATTGCTAAATTATTTAATCGATAATTCTTAATTTTTCAGTGGTGAAGTTTTTATTTTTTAATTTTTTTAATTTTTAATGTTTTAATTTAAAAAACAAAACAAAAAAAGAAAAAAAAACCTGATTGATAGAATTATGAGTCGTATGTAAATGTATTTATTTTAATCTATCTATCTATCTATCTATCTATTCACATCTTTGGTTATCTATCTATCTATCTATCTATCTATCTATCTATCTATTCACATCTTTGACTATCTATCTATCTATCTATCTATCTATCTATCTATCTATTCACATCTTTGGCTATCTATCTATCTATCTATCTATCTATCTATCTATCTATCTATGTTATAACTCTCCCTAACAATATATATATATATATAGATGGGCATATATATATATATATATATATATATATATATATATATATATATATGTGTGAAAATAAAATGGAAATTAATCCGACAGTATGAATAAGATATAATGAAAAAACAAACGATGTTTACAACTGAAATAGGCTCATCAGAAGAGAAAGTTGAGGATGGGCCGAGTGTTGCTTTTTAAAACCGTCAAGAGAATTGGCCCCGAAACGGTTTGCACACTTTCTCTTCTGATGAGCCTATTTCAGTTGTAAACATCGTTTGTTTTTTCATTATATCTTATTCATATATATATATATATATATATATATATATATATATATATATATATATATATATTTGCCCATCTATCTATCTATCTATCTATCTATCTATTCTTACCTTTATCTATCTATCTATCTATCTATCTATCTATGTCAATTCTCATCTTTGCCTATCTATCTATCTATCTTCGTCATTTCGGCAGGGCTTGGTAATGCCCTGACTGTATCCCCCACAGAGGGGTAACGTCCCTACCCCTAAAAGAGGTGTCATGGGTATGGCACTAAACTGCACTTGATGTCGAGGCCCAGTTCTAAAGATCTACGGAGCCTGGAGTACCTCCACATTATTCCGAGGTCGAAAGTGGAAATACCTGTTTAGGGTCCCATCTAAGGGAAACAACTACATAACAAAGGTAAATTTGAACCTACAATTAATGCGATTCCCTAACCCCCGGACACGAAATAACCCTAGACAGATTGTCATGCCGTTTAAATCACTCAGTTTATCTATCTATCTATCTATCTATCTATCGATTGATCGATCTATTTATTCATTCTTACGTCTTACGAAAAACCAGCGCAAAAACATTTTCATTTTTTACGCACAGCAGCAATACCAATATATATATATATATATATATATATATATAGGTAATGAAGGACTATTTGCTCGTAAATTCCTACCATAAAATAAACTGAACCCCCATTTTATGTCCGTGTTTTTGCAATAAATGTTTTATTTTTCTTGCACCCGTTATGTTACAATACTAAATATATTTCCTTTATTTATTTTAATATTCACTTCAATGTGTATATTCTAAGAATTTTACTTTGTGAGAATGCTTAGTTTTAAAGTGGGGGTTCGTTTTTACACTTAACTCATAAATTCCTACCATAAAATGCCCAAGCCTAATTTTATGGCAGGAATTTACGAGTAAAAAGTTGAATATTACTTTTTGTTGTTGTTATTTCTTTTCTTTTTGGCTTTGGTACTCTAAGATAAAAACGTCAGATTTTAATCATCGTCGACGAAAAAACAAAATTACGGTCATAAAAGGAGGATCCAATTTATGCCAATTTATTTTATGGTAGGAATTTACGAGCAAATAGTCCTTCATTACCTATATATATATATTGCTGTACCGGTGCTTTTCCACTGATTTTCTTTCCTTCTCCTTTATTGGTTGTCATTGACTGACGCGATATTGATAAGATCAATAATCGCCCGGTCGGGAGTCCATTTTTTATTGCGTAAGTGTTTCTGTTTATAATTTACTTCCGGGTTTTGGTAAGGCGTCCCATCATGGTTAGCAAGATAGCCTCACAGACCCATTACTACTGAATAGCGAGTTCGATCATCGCTGGATGCCCCATACTTGCGACCTTGTGTCACATCCTATCGGTGGCTAATGGGTAAGTGCCCTATCGTGATGTAATGATTAGCCAGCTAGTATCGCAAACCCATTTCTACTGAATAACGAGTTCGATCTTCACTGGATGCCCATACTGTCACATCCTACCTGTGACGAATGAATGGGAGAAATACGTAGGTGTCCTATCGTGATGTAATGGTTAGCAAGCTAGTCTCTCAGACTCATTTCTACTGAATACCGAGTTCGATCTTCGATCTGCCCCCCCGCTTGCCACCTTGTGTCACATCCTACCTGTGACGAATGAATTGGAGAAATACCTAGGTGTCCTATCGTGATGTAATGGTTAGCAAGCTAGTCTCTCAGACTCATTTCTACTGAATACCGGGTTCGATCTTCGATCTGCCCCCCGCTTGCCACCTTGTGTCACATCCTACCTGTGACGAATGAATTGGAGAAATACCTAGGTGTCCTATCGGGATGTAATGGTTAGCAAGCTAATCTCTCAGACCCATTTCTACTGAATACCGGGTTCGATCTTCGATCTGCCCCCCCCCGCCCGCTTGCCATCTTGTGTCACATTCTACCTGTGGCGAATGGGTTGGGTAAATAGCCAGGCATTCAATCGTGGTATAATCGTTAGCAAGCTAGTCTCGCAGACCCACTTACTACTGAATAGCGAGATCGATCCCCGCAGGATGCCCCATGCCTGTGACCTTGTGTAACATTCTACACGTGATGAACGGGTCGTCCCATCGTGGTGTAACTGTTAGCAAGCAAGTCTCGCAGACCCATTGATACTGAATAGCGAGTTCGATTTTCGCAGGATGCCCCAAACTTGCGACTTGCAACATCTTTTTTTTAAAAGTCGTCGGGACGGCCTAAAGTCGGTATCAGCCAGTCTGCGAGGGAGTCTATACCCTTTTCAAGAGCGCTAGACCAAGGAGATTGTTTTGGCGTCTGAGGTGGAGCGCCACACCTACCATCAGCTCCTTACTTTACCGCACAGATCCCTGTACTACTCATACGCTAGGTTTGCGGGGACTGATATCGAAACATGAGCCTTGTGGTTTCTAGCCGAACGCTCTACCGACTGAGCTAACCCGGCCCCAAAAACACCTAGGTGTCCTATCGTGGTGTAATTGTTAGCAAGCTAGTCTCGTAGATTTATTACTGTTGAATAGCGATGCCCCACGCTTGCGACCTGCCACTCCCTAATCGTAGCGAATGGGGTATCCCATTGGGGTGTAATTGTTAGTAAGCAAGTCTCGCAGATCCATTAATATTGAATAGCGAGTTTGATCTTCGCAGGATGCCCCATACTGGTAAACTGTCGCATACAACCTGTAGCGAATACATTGGAGAAATATCTAGGTGTCCTATCATGGTGTAATGGTTAGCAAGCTAGTCTCGCAGGGCTAAACTTGCCAATCGGTCGGAAAATTAAGGTGACCCAGAAAAAACAGAACCCACAAATTTTGTAATAAAACTGTTAATTTTAACTTGGAGAGTTTAGGGTTAGGTTTAGGGTTTAGGGTTAGGGTTAGGGTTGGGGTTTAGGGTTAGTTTAATGGGAAAATAAATAAATAATTTGGGTTCTGTTTTTTCTGGGTCACCCTGTAATACGTTTTAATTTTCCGATCGATTTGCAAGTTTAGCCTCTCGCAGACCCATTACTACTGAATACTGAGTTCGATCCTCACTGGACGACCCACACTTGCGACCTTGTGTCATATCTTACCCGTGGCGAATGGCTTGGGTATTTAGACGTGTCATCGAGGGGTAATAGTTAGTTCTGAGATATATTACTGCTGAATAGCTAGTTTAATACTCACGATGCCTCATACTTACGACCTTGTGTCCCAACCCATATGTGGCGAATGGGATGGGTAAATATCTAGGCGTCCCATCGTGTTGTAATAGTTAGCAAGCTAGTCTCTCAGATCCATTACTAGTGAATAGCGAGTTTGATCCCCGCAGGATGCCCCATACTTGCGACCTTGTTTCCCATCTTACGCTTGGTGAATCGGTTTGGTATTTAGGCGTCCCATCGTGTTGTAATAGTTAGCAAGCTAGTCTCTCAGACCCATTACTAGTGAATTGCGAGTTTGATCCTCGCAGGATGCCCCACACTTGCGACCTTGTTTCCCATCTTACGCGTAGTGAATGGGTTTGGTATTTAGGCGTCCCATCGTGTTGTAATAGTTAGCAAGCTAGTCTCTCAGACCCATTACTAGTGAATAGCGAGTTTGATCCTCGCAGGATGCCCCACACTTGCGACCTTGTTTCCCATCTTAGGCGTGGTGAATGGGTTTGGTATTTAGGCGTCCCATCGTGGTGTAATAGTTAGCAAGCTAGTCTCTCAGACCCATTACTAGTGAATAGCGAGTTTGATCCCCGCAGGATGCCCCACATTTGCGACCTTGTTTCCCATCTTACGCTTGGTGAATCGGTTTGGTATTTAGGCGTCCCATCGTGTTGTAATAGTTAGCAAGCTAGTCTCTCAGACCCATTACTAGTGAATAGCGAGTTTGATCCTCGCAGGATGCCCCACTTGCGACCTTGTTTCCCATCTTACGCGTGGTGAATGGGTTTGGTATTTAGGCGTCCCATCGTGTTGTAATAGTTAGCAAAGCTAGTCTCTCAGACCCATTACTAGTGAATAGCGAGTTTGATCCCGCAGGATGCCCCATACTTGCGACCTGTGTCACATCCTATCCGTGGCGAATGGGTTGTGTCCTACCGTGGTGTAATGATTAACAAACTAGTCTCGCCGATCCATTTCTACTGAATACCGATTTCGATCTCCCCTGGATGTCGCATGTTTGCGACCTGTCACATCCCACATGGGGAAAATGGGTGGGATAAATACCTAAGTGTCCTCTCTTAGTGTACTGGTTAGCAAGCTAGTCTCGCTGACCCATTACTGCTGAATAGTGAGATCGATCGATCTTCGCAGGATGCTCCATATTGCGACTTTGTGCCACATCTACCCGTGGTGAAGGGGTTGGGTAGTTTAAGAGCGTCCCACCGTCGTGTCACTGTAAGCAAGGTAGTCTTGCAGATCCATTACTACTGAATAGCGAAATCGATCCCCGCAGGATGCCCCATACTTGCGACCTTGTTTCCCATCTTACCCGTGGTGAATGGGTTAGGTATTTAGGCGTCCCATCGTGGTGTAATAGTTAACAAGCTAGTCTCGCAGATCCATTACTATTGAATAGTGAGTTCGATCCTCACTGGACACCCCATACTTGTGACCTTTTGTCACATCTTACTCGTGGCCAGTGGATTGGGTATTTAGGCGTCCCATCGTGGTATAATAGTTAGCAAGCTAGTCCCGCAGATCCATTACTACTGAATAGCGAGTTGATCTCCGCAGGATGTACATTATTTTCAACCTCTAACATCCTACCTGGATTGGAGAAACACCTAGGTGTCCTATCGTGGTGTAATTGTTTGCAAGCTAGTCTCGCAGACCCATATCTTATTATAATGGAGATTGTGTGTTTTTCTGTCTGTAACCGAAACTATATTACTACTCAAGTCACAATTCCCTTAGTTATTAATGTCCCTTTCTCAATGATTTTATTTAATTTAAACCTCAATTATTAATAAAATTGTTTTACATTATTAATACTGTTAACCATATCCACATACTAATAACATGCAATTATATTTATATATACAACAAAATAGTGGTTTACAGTGTGAACGAGAAGGATAATTTGCATATTGATATTAAAAATTTGATTTTAATAAATATGTGCTTAGTATTATTGATTTCTAACTGTTTGGTTTTATCTTAATGAATATAAGCAAAAATCTCTTCAATGAATCTTAAATGAAATCCATTAACAAAAAAAGATAAGTGTCATTTTATTCTTTACTTCTTCCTTTAACTAATTACTTAAATTAGAAAAAATAACAATGAAAGACAAGAGTGATGGAAGAGTAAGTTTCAGTGGTTCTATTTATCGATTATACCTGCCGTCTGTTTCAAATCTTTTTATCTGCATTCTTATTTAGTTTCATTAGCCTTTCTAATTTGATATAAATATTTTATTACATTAAAACTTAAATACTTGCATCCGGAGGGTGCATATATTTGCTAGTCTATTGAGTTCAATCCTCGCTTGATACTCCACACTCGCAACCTTGTGTCACATCCTATCCGTGGCGAATGTTTTTTTTTTTTATTCAGCGTCCCATCGTGGTAAAATATTTAACAAGACCCATATCTACTGAATATACTAAATAGAGGGTTCGATCCTTACAGGATGCCCCACACTTTCAACTTTGAGCCACATCCTATCCGTGGTGAATGGGTTGGGTAAATACCTTGTTGTCCTATCGTGGTGTACTAAATAGAGGGTTCGATCCTTGCAGGATGCCCACACTTTCAACCTTGAGCCACATCCTATCCGTGGTGAATGGGTTGGGTAAATACCTTGTTGTCCTATCGTGGTGTACTAAATAGAGGGTTCGATCCTTGCAGGATGCCCCACACTTTCAACCTTGAGCCACATCCTCTCCGTGGTGAATGGGTTGGGTAAATAACCGTGTTGTCCTATCGTGGTGTACTAAATAGAGGGTTCGATCCTTGCAGGATGCCCCACACTTTCAACCTTGAGCCACATCCTACCCGTGGTGAATGGGTTGGGTAAATACCTTGTTGTCTATCGTGGTGTACTAAATAGACGGTTCGATCTTTGCAGGATGCCCCACACTTCAACCTTGAGCCACATCCTACCCGTGGTGAATGGGTTGGGTAAATACCTTGTTGTCCTATCGTGGTGTACTAAATAGAGGGTTCGATCCTTGCAGGATGCCCCACACTTTCAACCTTGAGCCACATCCTACCCGTGGTGAATGGGTTGGGTAAATACCTTGTTGTCCTATCGTGGTGTACTAAATAGAGGGTTCGATCCTTGCAGGATGCCCCACACTTTCACCTTGAGCCACATCCTACCCGTGGTGAATGGGTTGGGTAAATACCTTGTTGTCCTATCGTGGTGTACTAAATAGAGGGTTCGATCCTTGCAGGATGCCCCACACTTTCAACCTTGAGCCACATCCTACCCGTGGTGAATGGGTTGGGTAAATACCTTGTTGTCCTATCGTGGTGTACTAAATAGAGGGTTCGATCCTTGCAGGATGCCCCACACTTTCAACCTTGAGCCACATCCTACCCGTGGTGAATGGGTTGGGTAAATACCTTGTTGTCCTATCGTGGTGTACTAAATAGAGGGTTCGATCCTTGCAGGATGCCCCACACTTTCAACCTTGAGCCACACATCTACCGTGGTGAATGGGTTGGGTAAATACCTTGTTGTCCTATCGTGGTGTACTAAATAGAGGGTTCGATCCTTGCAGGATGCCCCACACTTTCAACCTTGAGCCACATCCTATCCGTGGTGAATGGGTTGGGTAAATACCTTGTTGTCCTATCGTGGTGTACTAAATAGAGGGTTCGATCCTTGCAGGATGCCCCACACTTTCAACCTTGAGCCACATCCTCTCCGTGGTGAATGGGTTGGGTAAATACCTTGTTGTCCTATCGTGGTGTACTAAATAGAGGGTTCGATCCTTGCAGGATGCCCACACTTTCAACCTTGAGCCACATCCTATCCGTGGTGAATGGGTTGGGTAAATACCTTGTTGTCCTATCGTGGTGTACTAAATAGAGGGTTCGATCCTTGCAGGATGCCCCACACTTTCAACCTTGAGCCACACATCCTCTCCGTGGTGAATGGGTTGGGTAAATACCTGTTGTCCTATCGTGGTGTACTAAATAGAGGTTCGATCCTTGCAGGATGCCCCACACTTTCAACCTTGAGCCCACATCCTATCCATACACTTGTTCTGATCCTTGCAGGAGTGGACATCCTCTCCGTGGTGATGGTTGGGTAAAATGTTGTTTCCTATCGTGGTGTACTAAATAGAGGGTTTCGATCCTTGCAGGATGCCCACACTTTCAACCTTGAGCCACATCCTATCCGTGGTGAATGGGTGGGTAAATACTTGTTGTCCTATCGTGGTGTACTAAATAGAGGTTCGATCCTTGCAGGATGCCCCACACTTTCAACCTTGAGCCACATCCTCTCCGTGGTGAATGGGTTGGTAAATACCTTGTTGTCCTATCGTGGTGTACTAAATAGAGGGTTCGATCCTTGCAGGATGCCCCACACTTTCAACCTTGCCCACATCCTATCCGTGGTGAATGGGTGGGTAAATACCTGTTGTCCTATCGTGGTGTACTAAATGAGGGTTCGATCCTTGCAGGATGCCCCACACTTTCAACCTTGAGCCACATCCTATCCGTGGTGAATGGTTGGGTAATACCTGTTGTCCTATCGTGGTGTACTAAATAGAGGGTTCGATCCTTGCAGGATGCCCCACACTTTCAACCTTGAGCCACATCCTATCCGTGGTGAATGGGTTGGGTAAATACCTTGTTGTCCTATCGTGGTGTACTAAATAGAGGGTTCGATCCTTGCAGGATGCCCCACACTTTCAACCTTGAGCCACATCCTCTCCGTGGTGAATGGGTTGGGTAAATACCTTGTTGTCCTATCGTGGTGTACTAATAGAGGGTTCGATCCTTGCAGGATGCCCCACACTTTCAACCTTGAGCCAACTCCTATCCGTGGTGAATGGGTTGGGTAAATACCCTGTTGTCTATCGTGGTGTACTAAATAGAGGGTTCGATCCTTGCAGGATGCCCCACACTTTCAACCTTGAGCCACATCCTATCCGTGGTGAATGGGTTGGGTAAATACCTGTTGTCCTATCGTGGTGTACTAAATAGAGGGTTCGATCCTTGCAGGATGCCCCACACTTTCAACCTTGAGCGCACATCCCCTATCCGTGGTGGAATGGGTTTTTGGGGTAAATAACCTGTTGTCCCTATCGTGGTGTACTAAAATAGAGGGTTCGATCCTTGCGGATGCCCCACTACTTTCAACCTTGAGCCACATCCTATCCGTGGTGAATGGGTTGGGTAAAATACCTTGTTGTCCTATCTTTTGGTGTACTAAATGAGGGTTCGATCCTTTGCAGGATGCCCCCACTTCAACTTGAGCCACATCCTAATCCGTGTGAATGGTGTGTGGGGTCAATACCTTAGTTGTCCTATCGTGGTGTACTAAATAGAGGTTTTCGATCCTTGCAGGATGCCCCACACTTTCAACCTTGAGCCACATCCTATACCGTGGTGAATGGGTTTGGGTAAGATACCTTGTTGTCCTAAGTCGTGGGTGTACTAAATAGAGGGTTCGATCCTTGCAGGATTGCCCCACCTTTCAAACTTGAGCCACATCCTCTTCGTGGTGAATGGTTGGGTAAATACCTAGTTGTCCTATCGTGGTGTACTAAATAGAGGGTTCGATCCTTGCAGGATGCCCCACACTTTCAACCTTGAGCCACATCTCTCCGTGTGAATGGGTTGTAATACCTTGTTGTCCTATCGTGGTGTACTAAATAGAGGGTTCGATCCTTGCAGGATGCCCCACACTTTCAACTTGAGCCACATCCTCTCCGTGGTGAATGGTTGGGTAAATACCTTGTTTCCTATCGTGGTGTTACTAAATAGAGGGTTCGATCCTTGCAGATGCCCCACACTTTCAACTTGAGCCCCACTGGATCTCTTCGTGGGTGATGGGTTTGGGTAAATACCTGTTGTCCTATCGGTGGTGTACTAAATAGAGGGGTTCGATCCTTGCAGGATGCCCCACACTTTCACCTTGAGCGCACATCCTCTTCGTGGTGAATGGGTTGGGTAAATTCCTTGTTGTCCTAAATCGTGGTGTACTAAATAGAGGGTTCGATCCTTGCAGGATGCCCCACACTTTCAACACTTGAGCCACATCCTATCCGTGGTGAAAGGGTTGGGTAAACTACCTGTTGTCCACTAATCGTGGTGTACTAAATAAGAGGGTTCGATCCTTGCAGGATGCCCACACTTTCAAACCTTGAGCCAAATCCTCTCCGTGGTGAATGGGTTGGGTAAATACCTTTGGGTCCTATCGTGGTGTACTAAATAGGGTTCGTCCTTGCAGGATGCCCCACAACTTATCAACATTGAGCCACATCCTCTTCGGTGAATGGGGTTTGGATATACCTTGGTTGTCCAGTCGTGTGTATAAATAGAGGGTTCGATCCTGCCAGATGCCCACACTTCCACCTTGAGCCACATCCTCTCCGTGGTGAAGGGATTGGGGGTAATACTGTTGTCCTCGTGGTGTTT
>CM042176.1:19175195-19180195 GCA_023376005.1 Doryteuthis pealeii | reverse complement strand
GCATAATGTCATTAGTAATCGCATGAGTTTGTCATGTCTGGCTGGAATTTCAACAAAATTATGTTTTTAAAACTCTGACCTTATGGCTTTATTACAAACGGTTGTGTCTCTAATATCTATTGGTTAGTGGGTAGATTTTTACGGCATGTTAACCAGTCTGGGGTTATTTTATGCCTAGAGCAGTGTTTCGTATGATATATTTTTTGGTATAATTTTATTTTTCCTTAAAAAGGACTGAATATCACCTATGTTGACATTTTCGGACCATATGACCTTTAGGTACCTCTTTTTGATCTCTATTAAGAAAGGACATGTTTTTCATTTACACCGTCAATATCGGGTTGTTTTAACAGACGATTTTTAGATTAAAAAAAAATTATAAAATAACCCCTAACCCTAACCCCTAAACCTAATCCCTAACAATAACCCCTAACAAACAACCGGATATTGACGGTGTAAATGAAAAACATGTCCTTTCTTAATCGCGATCAAAAAGGGGTGCCTAAATGTAATATGGTCCACATTTTCAAATATATAGATATATATCAAGAATTTAGGGAGGCTTCATATTAAAAGTAAATGCTCAATTATTGTTGCAAGTTAGAAACCTACTTTTTGAATGGGGTCGGGTTAGCTCAGTCGGTAGAGCGTTCGGCTAGAAACCATAAGGTTCCTAGTTCGATACCGGTCCTCGCCAACTCAGTGTATGAGTAGCACAGGGATCTGTGCGGTAGAAGTAAGAGCTGATGGTAGGTGTGGCGCTCCACCTCAGATGCCAAAACAATCTCCTTGGTCTAGCGCTATTGAAAATGGAATAGTCTCCCTCGATGACTGGCTGATACCGACTTTAAGCCGCCCCGACGACTTATTTACTTACTTATCATACAAATACCCAACTTTCTTCAGGTGGTAGTTTTTGATATTACAAAATTTGAAAATCGACCTACCCCAATATATATATATATATATATATATATATATATATATATATATGTGAGGGAAGAGGATTGGAATAAATCCGACGGAATGTAGTAGAGATATGAGGAACACAAGGACAAAACTCAGACAAACGTATGTAGGATATATTTCGCTAGAGCTTTGAGCTCGGCATCATCAGTCGTGTTATTGATTATCAAAGGCATCATACAAGTGTTTTATAGAGGGGGAAGTAGACGGGAGGGGGTGGATGGGAGAAGAGGTCAAGTGGGTGGGTTTGATTGGTCAGACGGGAATCATTGAGAAGAAAAGGAAGGGAATCAAAAGCGAAGAGAGAGGATAATCAGAGCGATAGTGGAAAAATACATTGTGAAAGAGACAAGTTTGTAGCGAAAGTGGGTTAGCCCTCTTGGAGAGAAATTTGATCCAAAGAAGCAGTAAAGGGAGTAATAAAAGGCGAGAGAATTGGTAGGGGTGGGTATAGGTGAAGTTGGTCACTAAGTGTGAGGGAAAGGAGGTAAGGAGAGGAAGTTTGGTTAGTGTAGGGGATTGGGGATATATATATATATATATATATATATATATATATATATATATATATATAAGGGTATGAAAACACACTATATTGTAAAAAGGAATATATTTTCATAGCTAATATTGAACAATATTTCGATTTATAAAAAAATCATCATCAGAGCATAATAATAATTAGGTCCGTTTTTAGATGGAAATGTTTTTAATCTGGACTCAGGTCGGAGAGGTCCCCTCTGATCAATCGGCTGGTCACGTCAAGCCCTAGTACCTATATGACTGCCCCAACCCTATTGCTCTTATAGCAAGCCCCGACACTTTTATCATATGGGTGCTAGAAGGCGGTGTCTGAAGGTCTACATGTCCTGGGAATGACGTTAAACTCTATCTGATGGTGAGGTTCCAGTTTTGGAGGTTTGGGGAATGTGGAGCACCCGTTCATTACCATTGCTCCCTGGTCCACTCTGACCTAGAGTGGTAGTACCTGTTAGGGTCCCATCTATGGGTTAAATAGAAACATGTATTTATAAAAAAATTGAGTATCCATTAAGAATTGATTTATTTCAAAACTTTATCGGCACTAAATGACCCACTGAGGTTGATTTGCCGTAAAACAAACCAAACCAAAACCAAATCTAGTTTCTTCTTCAAGCGAACCTCCTTGCCTCTTTCGTGCACTTTTCACTTATTCTGTGGTTATTTCCTATAAGTCTAGCATAAACAAAGGGGAACCACTCTTCACTGATAAATTATTTAATTATTTATTGATCTACAAGGAAAATGAAGAAGGGTTAGGGTTAGGGTTTAGGGTTAGTTTAATGGGAAAATAAATAAATAATTGGTTATTTCCTATAAGTCTAACATGATCAAAGGGGAACCACTCTTGACTGATAATTTTTTTTATTTATGGATCTACTAGGAAAAAAGAAGACGGAGTTAGGGTTAGGGTTTAGGGTTAGGGTTTAGGGTTAGTTTAATGGGAAAATAGATAAATAATTGGTTATTTCCTATAAGTCTAACTTGTCAAAGTCCAAGTGGTGCAGAAATACAGTAGTACTAATAGCTTGTAAGATTATATGACCGATAATGTGTCAATAGCAATACATGCCTTTCCTATACGTATATTGACTGCTTTCTGTAGATGAGATATTGTTACCCAGTTATGTTAACTGGTTTACTATTTTCACGGGTTTGCCTGTGGAGATGACCCTATCTTGTTTAAAATGCATGAACTCTGTTTTATCTGAGTTCAAGTATATACACACCAATGTAGGCCAACCAGGAAAATCTTACATCAATTAATTATGTGCAGATTCTAGATGCGATGACCGATATGGTCAGTTGGAGAGAGAGAGAGAGAGAGAGAGAGAGAGAGAGAGAGAGAGAGAGAGAGAGAGAGAGAGAGAGAGACAGGGCGATAGAGAGAGAGAGAGGAGAGAGAGAGAGAGAGAAAACGGGTGAGAGAGAGAATGGGGTGATAGAGAGAGAGAACGGGATGATAAAGAGAGAGAGAGAGAGAGAGAGAGAGAGAGAGAGAGAGAGAGAGAGAAAGAGAGAGAGAGAGAGAGAGAGAGAGAGAGAGAGACGTGTTGCCAGCATGACCTAATGATGAAAAAAGGGCTAGGGCTTGCCATAAGGGCAATAGGGTTGGGGCAGTAATACTGGTGCTAGGGCTTGACGTGACCAACCGATCAGGGGGGCCTCTCCAACCGCTCGTCCAGCTCAACACACACAACACACACACACACACAGAGAGAGAGAGAGAGAGAGAGAGAGAGAGAGAGGAGAGAGAGAGAGAGAGGTGTTACCAGCACGATAATGATGAAAGAAAAAAAATTGAAAAAACGTAGCGCCCTTAAGCCTAATTGTGGGAGCCCTGGGTTGTATCAAGAAAGGGACAGATAAACACATTAACAAAATACCTGGAAGTCCCAACCTATAAGAAATACAAAAAAAAAATGCACTTTGCGGAACTGCTCATCTACTTTACGCTCCGATTAACCACGTGTTAGCCGATCACGTGATCGACAGATTTAAACGGATTAAATTTCGGATTAAACGTTATTAAACAACCGTTTTACTTAAATTCATTTTTCTTTTTTTTTTTTCATTTGTTTTTATTCTGTCAAAGGACACTTAACATTTGTATTAATTGGGGGTTGGGATTTGGCGCCAATAACCTTGGACACGCCCTTTATGCGTTACAGTCGGTCAGTAGCACTGCTGGGGGATTATATCGTACACCATTTTTTTTTCGTTATGGCCCAGTCACATTTGACAGTTTTGTTCTCTACTTTCTTTCTCAGTCTCTGTTTATCACACCTCTCTGTATTTCTCTATCTCTTCTCTCTCTCTCTTCCCCCTCTCTCTCTCTCTCTCTCTCTCACTCTCTCTGTCTTTCCATCTCTCTCAACATCTCTCTGTTCCTCTCGTTTAGTCTTTTCCTATAACGTCCGTCTCTTTCTCTCTATCTCAGTCCCTTCTCTCTCTCTCTCTCTCTCTTTTTCTATCCCCCCCTCTCTCTCTCTCTCTCTATATATATATATATATATATATATATATATATATATGTGTGTGTGTGTGTGTGTGTGTGTGTGTGTGTGTATCAATGTGTATGGCTGGCACTATTATACTTGAAGAATTAGGGTTAGCTCAGTCAGTAGAGCGTTCGGCTAGAAATCTCAGGGTTCCTAGTTCGATACCGACTAGTGAAAAGGGGATAGACCCCCTCGCTGTCTGGCTGATACCGACATTAGGCCGCCCCGACGACTTACATATTTAGGAGTCGGGTTAGCTCAGTCGGTAGAGCTCATCCAGACAGCGAGGGAGTCTATCCCCTTTTCACTAGCGCTAGACCAAGGAGATTATTCTAGCATCTGAGGTGGATCACCCCACCTACCATCAGCTCCTCACTTTACCGCACAGAACCCTGTGCTACTCAAACGCTGAGTTGGCGAGGGCCGGTATCGAACTAGGAACCTTGTGATTCCTATCTTGATTTAACTCTCTCTCACTCTTTGTGGAAAACGGAATAGTCCGTTATTTAGCTGAGGTGACGACAGTTATGAGAAATGAGAATTCGGCGGATAAGCAGCACCAGATAATAAGGATTTACACTTTCATCTTGGAGGATTTGGACAGTCTCACTTTTAACCCAGAGGGTGTTGCAAGAGGATAACAGTCGGAAGATTTAGGAACAAGAGTATTAATATATAGATTAAGGTTAAGAAGGATTAAGAATAGTTACTTGAAGCTCTAATTGTGGACTAAGGATTCTTATTAGTAGTAATTTGAAACCAGATATCTCTGTTTCGACATTATATTTTTATATCTATCTATCTATCTAATTCTGTTTATATCCATCTATCTATCTATCTATCTATCTAATTCTGTTCATATCTATCTATCTATCTATCTATCTATCTCTCCTGGAGTCACTGTCTCATTCTGTTCATCTATATATATCATTCTGTTTATCTATATATCTATATATCTATCTATCTAGCTATCTAGCTATCTAGCTAGCTATACCA
>CM042176.1:19147695-19170195 GCA_023376005.1 Doryteuthis pealeii | reverse complement strand
TTGATATACCTTTAAACAAATAAGCCAAAGAAAACATTACAAATGAGTAAAATTTTTCGGTAAAAAAATCAATAATTCAAACATTTACAAATTAATTTATTTTTTCGGACTGTTTTCCTCATCTCTATTGTGATATGTATAAAACACAATGTCGCAGTATTTTTTGAATGAGGTCTTAAAAAGTTCTTCGACATCTGCTTGATCAACTGTCAAACTATCAGAAATGATTTACCAGGTTGGATCATTACTATACTCGGAAACACAATGAACACTTGAGGAAGGTCGGAGAATACAGCGGCCAAAACGTTGTGCTTATACATACTACAATAAAGATGAGGACAGCAGCCCGAAAAATATTATTCCTAAATACAGACAAATAATTTACAAATTAATAAAATGTCTGCATTAAATAACCCATGGTAGTCGTCGGAGTGGCCTAAAGTCGGTATCAGCCAGACAGCGAGGGAATCTATCCCCTTTTCTCTAGCTCTAGACCAAGGAGATTTTTTTTTGCGTCTGAGGTAGTGTGACATACCTACCATCAGCTCCTCACTTTACCGCACAGATCCTTGTGATACTCATACGCTGAGTTGGCGAGGACCGATATCGAACCAGGAACCTTGTGGTTCCACAGGCGGACGCTCTACTGACTGAGCTAAACCCATAGAAAGTTGATATTCTGTTGTACAAATAAACCAAACCGAACCTTACTAGTGAATTAAACTACTGCTTTAAATAACCCATAAAGAGTTGACGTGTCGTTAAACGAATAGACAATAAATTAACAAATCAATCAAATTTCTGTTTTAACTAACCCATAAGAAGTTGAAATACCGTTCAACAAATAAACTAAACTAAAAATTTACAAATAAATCAAATTTCGACATTAAATCACCCATATAGAGTTCCACTGCCGTTAAACAAATAAAGTAAATCAAACCAACATTTTGGCTTAAATAACCCATAAGGAGTTGGTATGTCGTTAAACATACAAACGAAACGAAACCAACGTGGGCAGATTTGGTTCGAGGGTATGTACTTTGGTTACCGCCCTGAGCGGCTTAGTAATAGACAAAACATTTATAAATTAATCAAATTTCAGCATTAAATAACCCATAGAGAGTTGATATTCCGTTAAATAAATAAACCAAACCTTATATAAATAGTTATGATTATAATCAAACATTCAGAAATTAAGCAAAGTGAGGCATTAAATAACCCATAAAGAGTTGATATGCCGTTAAATAAATAGATCAAAGCAAATCTTATAATCAAACATCCAGGAATTAATCAAAGTTATGCATTAAAAGTAAAGTCGTCGAGGCGGCCTAATGTCGGTATCAGCCGGACCGCGAGGGAGTTTATCCTCTTTTCACTAGCGCTAGACCAAATTTCAATTATTTCTCTGAATGTTTGAGATGAGGCTTGAAGATTAGTATTATTTGCGTTATTCGGACTATTGTCCCCATCTTTATTATTATTTGTACAACGTTTCGGCCGATATACCCTCCGGCCTTCTTCAGGTATTTCTTGTCGGACTCGGGAACCTTCTCGGACTCCCGAATACGACAAGAAAGTTCCCGAGTTCGAAAAGAAGGTTCCCGAGTCCGAGAAGGTTCCCGAGTCCGACAAGAAATACCTGAAGAAGGCCGGAGGGTATATCGGCCGAAACGTTGTACAAATAACAATGAAGATGGGGACAATAGTCCGAATAACGCAAATAATACCAAATTTCAATTGTTATGATTATGATGAAATATTCAAAAATGAATCAAATTTCAGCATTAAATAACCCATAACGAGTTGAATATGTCGTTAAAGACAGAAACTAAACGAATGTGGGCAGATTTGGTTGGAGGGTGCGTACTTTGGTTACCGCCCAGAGCGGCCTAAATAAGATCAAATTGTAAAGCGGATTATCCTAATCCGTTACAAGATCAATATAAGAACATCGATTACATAAACACCAAGGAGGAGTGTTTTTTTTTGTTTGTTTGTTGAATAAATAATAAGCAGGAAGTTTATGACTAATCGACTCATTTAAATCACCCATATCGACTAACATGTGTTTGGAGAGAGAGAGAGAGAGAGAGAGAGAGAGAGAGAGAGAGAGAGAGAGAGAGTAGGGGGAGGGGACAGATTAGAACAAACAATTACTTAGGGCAGTTCAACACAATGAACAAATCAATTGCATCCAGTGACCCTGTTTTTACCTACTAAGCTTCGCATCATCATCATCATCATCATCATCAAACAACAAGAAGATCATCAGCATCAACAACAACATCATCATCATCAACAACAACAACAACATCATCATCATCATCAAACATCATCAGAATCATCATCAGAATTAGAATCATCAAGGCGTTCTGACGGCACGGATTCCCTTAACTCTTTCTCTCTCACTCCCTCCCCTCTCTCTCTCTCTTTCCCGCCATCCGTCCCTATCGACAAATCGCAATCGGTGAGTCGTCTGGACAGCATCCAGTGTCCGCACAGATCTAATGATTGTCATTGTCCACAGGAGAACGCCGCTTACGTATTAGCCCAGTCTGTCCTGCTATTTACCCATAGCTGGAGGAAGAATTGCAAGGTGCGCAGACAGCACGGATTCCCTTAACTCTCTATTTCTCTCTCTCTTTCTCTCTCTCACTCTCTGTCTCTCTCTCTCTCTTCTGTCATCAGTCCCTATCGACAAACCGCTATCGGTGAGTCGTCTGGACGGCACCCAGTGTCCGCACAGATCTGATGAGTGTCAGTTTCTGCTGGTCGGCTAATACTGGCGTTGTGCACGGGGAACGTCGCTTACGTGTTTACCCAAACCCCTACGCACGTACAGGATGTGACACAAAGTCAATTTCTTAAGCGGGGTTTAACAGGTTTGAAATAAGAGTTTTCTTTTTCCAAGACTAGTTGCCTAACCAAGGTTATAAAGTCCAGTCTGCCCTACTATTTACCCGTAGCTGGGTTAGATTGGACCTGGGAGTAATAGCAATGAAGGTGTGACTCGTATTCGCCAGAGCACTAAAACTGGAGCCTCTCCACTTGATTCAATTTAGTCTCATACACAGTGGGTGGAGGATTCTCGTCCCTCTACAGGGGATACAGTTAGCGTATTGGGAGTAAATAAGGAAATAGATAAAACACGAAGTATTCCAGAAAAGATGAATTTATTCTTGATGGTGAAGTCGACATTATAACGTTTCGGTTTTTAGCAAACCTTCATCAGGTCTTGAGATGGAATGAATGTTGTTTAAGTAGGTGAATGACTTTCGAAAAATGTGAGAATGGTAGTTGTTTTTGAAGAAAAGGGTCGTAACAGAGTCCGGCATAGCGTTTGTTCCAAGTCAAAATGGTCACCCATCTAAGTATTGAACAGGCTCACCATTGCTTAACTAAGTGTGATCTAGCGGGAACCGGTACTTTCAGCGTGACTTGAACGTCATGATGACCTATTTGTATACTAGAAGCGGCTACCCAGCATCGCATGGGTAGAGGGGGAGAACCCCTAGTGTAATGATTTGTTTACTTTGGAGATTTACAAATGCTGGACAATTTTTAAGAAGAATTTCAATGCTATTTCTATGCATATCTTAATTTCTAAATATCTTCAAATATAAATCAAATCTTCATAATTTTGTCCAAAAACAAGAACGGCGATATTTTATATATATATATATATATATATATATATATATATATATATATATATATATAGTAAGAAATTTGAAAAAACACAAGTTTAAATAAAATGAGTGGTAAGTTTATATATATTTATGTATATATATATATATTTATATATACATATATTTATATATATATTTTTATATACATATATTTATATGTATATATTTTATATACATATATTTATATGTATATTTTTATATACATATATTTATATATATATATTATTATATATATTCATATATATATATTTATATATATATTTTTTTATATACATATATTTATATATATATATATATATATATATATATATATATTATATATATATATATATATTTATATATATATTTAATAATATACCAAACTTGTTGGTAAATCCTCGCGGTGAGAAAAAACCCAGCAAATAGTTTGATTGTAAAAGTATACTACCAAACATCAACCGGGAAGAAAACAATTTTTGGAAAAAAGAAAAGACCAAGATAATCGTACCAATAAAATTTCTCTTTAGTCAGATCTTAGCCCTGAAGAGCATTAAGCGAAACTTTTAGTAGGTTCGTCTGACTCATTAGATTTATCTTTATATATATATATATATATATATATATATATATATATATTTACATTGCCGTTAATTGTTTTATTTTCATAGTTGCATCTGGGCATACAAACATACAACAATACATACACATTAACTGTCCTTTATATATTCCTTTATATATGTATTGATAGCAAGAGGTAACATTGATTTGAATAAACAGGCATTGATTCGTTAAATCGATAAATCAATCGATTGCAATGACTTTTTCAGTATCAGTCTATTTAGTGCCGCGTTTTATTTGTGGTCAATCAAGAAATCGCACTAAGCAATTTACAGGGTTTCAAATTGATATTTCTTCGCTTTGTCACTTAGGTAAAATAATCGAAACAGCTTTGTCCTTTATTTCTATGTTATTTTTATAAAGATGTTTTTACAACACGGAACGTACATTGTATCAGGCTGGTCACTCAGGCGGAATAAACAAATCCATTTATTAATACACTTGTTTGTTAACTGAAACAATCTACTAACTACCTGGGTGTGTCTCTCTTACACTTAAAAATATATAAGGTGTCTACAAAAGAAATCCGCCCTGTGTCCTGGGGCTGTAGAATGTTGGAATTTTTGGGTATATAAGGTGTATGCTAGTTCCCGGCCTATATTTATAGACTAGGTGAGATCATGTGGTCTATTCATTAGCCAATCGCTGGCCATACTGTGTGGCTGGTATATTACTTAAGCGCTGATTCTTTCTCAGTCTACTCTCAATGATCGACGAAAGAACCTATGAATCTCTACCTGAGAGGATTACCAAAGGAACCAAATCGGAGGACTCTCTACCCAGAATCAACTGGTCAATTATGACCCTTAAAAAACTTAACACAGAGTACGCTGACTGCACCTCTGCAGAAGAGTAAGACCCCCCTCCCAATAGGGCCATCTGTTGGCCGTGGGTGACGACCTGTGATGCTTAAGAACTGTATCTTGTGGCTGAGCAGTCTATATGCAACACTCTACTTTTGCCCATACTTAGACTAGACTGTCGACCGGAGAGCTCCGTTCTGATCATTCGGTCGGTCATGTCAAACCTTAGCACCTATATGATTCTTTTTAAAAACTTATATTGTATCTTACAAAAACAAATTTAAACAAATTTTGTGATACTATTTCTGAACAGCATCCTTTTATTTAAATAAGCATAAAAAATATTGTATAAATAAAAACTGTATTTTATTTAAATAAACATAATTGCATTTCTCTTCTGATTAAGTAAAAACTATTTTAGTATAAAACTTCCGATTAAAAAGTATTTGTTTAAAAAAAGATTTGGTATTGAATTTTAATTTGATTACGTCTACCAGCCATCTATTTATCTAATTTATCGTAAGTTCAACATCTCCATAAATTTCTGATTAAAATCATTTGTTTACAAAAATTTGGAAGCGGAAGTTACCGGTGACAAGTTAAAATGTGAACCTTTCATTAGGTTGATGATTTGGGGTGCCTATTGACAACACTCCACTTTTGTCATTTGGCTAGACGGTCCCTTTCGGTTATGTCAGTCCCTAGCACCTATATGATTGTCCCGACCTTATTGCTCTCAAGGAAAACCCTTTTTATCATCGGGGGTAACTGAGTGTTCCGGGTATGACGTTAAATTGAATCTAGTGGGAAAGTTCCAATTTTAGAGCACTGGTGAATGTGGAGTACCCCTTTATCACTATCGTTCTCAGGTCCACTCTGACTCGGAGTGATAATACCTGTTAGGGTACCAGCTATGGGTTAAATAGAAAAAAATAAATTAAAAAAATGTGTTTAAAATGAGTTTTTAAAAATTGAGTACCAATCAAAAATTGATAAAATAAAATATCTTCGGCATAAAATAACCCAGTAAGGGTTGACGTGCCGTAAATTCTATCAATCTAACCAACCCAGCAAACAACCACAGAGAGTAACTTTCCACAGCCTGAATTGCTCAGGTTACGTGATATACGCGCCGCAACCATTTTGATACTCTCCATTTTGATACTCTCCATTTTGATTCTCGCCATTTTGATTCCCGCCATTTTGATTCTCGCCATTTTGTTACTCTCCATTTTGATACTTTACATTTTGATACTCTCCATTTTGATATTCTCAATTTTGTTACTCTCCATTTTGTTACTCTCCATTTTGTTACTCTCTATTGTATTACTCTCCATTATGATACTCTCACGTTATCAAAATATTGCAATACTTTTGACTCACCTTACTATTTATATCATCAATCGTAGCCCGAAAGCAGGTGGATTTCCCCTCGCAAGTGGAAACCGTGGGCGTTGAACTGAGTGTACAACAAAAAATCCGATAGCATAACGTTTTTTTTTCCGTTCCGAGGTGGTAATTTTCTTATATGGGATGCTACCTGCAGCTCCATCTTCACTGGGGTGGTGGTGTAACTGGAGTGATGGGCCAAGGCGTCGTCGCCAGACTGGCGCTGTGGTTCGTAAACTGGCCAAGTACTGGTCACTGTCGGACTTTCTTTTTACGCCTATTGTGAAATATCCGGTGTCTTAGGCCTTCGAACAGCCTACCTACCCCGGTCAGATTATTTGGTTTAAGGGGCCAAACCCCGAGAGATTGGATGGCTGTTTCCTTTGCTATGCTTCTCACCTGGTGAATAAATATCCCCTTCGCCGTTGCCTATTTTAAAAACGCTCCACTAGATGTACTGGTAACAGTCCTAAATGAATTACACTTCCTCACTTTGTAAAGTAAATGATAATGGTCACTCTAGAATTAACCATTTTGCAGACAGAGCAATCATTGTATTGTACTATGATGCCCAATTTCTGATCAAATTATCATGTTTTTAAAATTTTTATATATGATTTAATGACTTATATATATATATATATATATATATATATATATATATATATATATATGTCTTCAGAACAAAAACAAATTACAAACACACACACCTGATATATCAAATGAACATCTGATGAACTTTATCAAGACAACCCAAATAAAAAGGTAATAAAAAAGTTATAAAAAAGTTATAAAAATTCAGCTAATGACTTTATTAGTAAACCACCCAAAAAACAAAAACACCTGTTTAAAAGACTAATGTTAAAAATGAAATTCCATTCCACTCCCACAAAAACAGGAAGAGGAGTTGAAATACTCATGTGTATGTATATATATACGCATGCATGTAAAAATTCATTGTGTTGCATATGTAAAACAAAAAGATTAAAAATTTTTTCGAGAACAAAATACATTTTGCGGACCTTCCTTTTTTATATAATATATATATTATATATATTAATATTTTTGCTTGAAGGCAATTACAATGCGCATAATTATAGAAGATAATAATGACAAGTGAATTTCACAAAGAATTATTCGGTGTGTAGAACATCGTACAGACTTGTTTCAACTTTATTAAGTCTCATCAGCGATGTATACTAACGATTTCCCTCCGACAGAAATCGAAACCGGGACGCTGAGTGAACAATAACAAACCCGGGCCTTATGCTCTTCGGCGAAGGAAATAAGATTTTTGGATGTTTGTTTATTTTAGAAGCATTGTTGAATAAAGTATATATTAATATTTATATTTTTGCTTGAAGGCAATTACAATGTGCATATCGCATAAAATTCGATAATTATAGAAGATAATAATGACAAGTGAATTTCACAAAGAATGATATATATATATATATATATATATATATATATATAGACGGACCCATGCTTCTTATGTCTACAGGAAAAGTTAGAAATAATTAGAATCCCAAATAAAAATGACTTAATTAATAAAAAAGATGAGTTCCTAGGAAAATGTATGCATAGATTACGCAATGCATTAGAATACCAATAAGATAAAATTGATTAATAAGGGCATAATACAGTAAAATTATGATAAGGCAGTAACAAAGAAAAACTACTAGAATAAATAAAGAAATAAATTAAAAAAACTTAGCCATACTCCAGACTAACTGACCCCACAAAGGTCAATACAGTAAGTTGAAGATAGTGGTAAGGGGTAATAAAAGTATAATGTTACAGCGCGTTACTACACACGTAGGTCAAAATAGGAGGCGTTTAACCCTACAAACTAGCAGCCTACTAAGATTAAATTCAGGAAGAATTAAAAAGATATCAGTCTAGCTATATAAAGTAACCTAAAAAAAATTCCACTCAATCCCCCTGATGAAGGTGTTGGAGTAACACTGAAACCGCGGTAGGGAAATAACTTCTTTTACGACTATTAATGCTCTATATTCACAATATATTGAGCCCTATTGGATTAACTACTTACGCTATGTTCACATAGTAGTACCCATATATATATACATATATATATATATATACATATATATATATATATATATATACTAGAAAATTTATGCACCCTCCGGGTGCAAGTTTTTAAGTTTTAATATAATAAAATATCATGTTAAATTAGAAAGGCTAATAACATTAAATAAGAATGCAGATAAAAAGATTTAGAACAGAGGGGGTATTATCGAAAAATAGAACAGCTTTGAAACTAACTCTTCCATCATTTTCCATTACTCTCGTCTTTCATTGGTAAATTTTCCTAATTTAACTCTTTACTTAAAATAGGAAGTAAAGGATAATATTACAGTTATTTTTCTTGTTAATGAATTTCTTTTAAGATTTATCCCAGAGATTTTTGCTCATATTCAATAAGATAAAACCAAACAATTAGAAATCAATAATACTTAGCATATATTTATTAAAATAAATTTTTTAAGATCAATATGCAAATTAGCCTTCCATTCACACTGTAAACCAGTATTTTGTTGTATATATAAATACAATTGCGTATTATTAGTATGTAGATATGGTCAACAGTCTTAATAATGTAAAACAATTTTATTATTCACTGAGGTTTAAATAAAAATAAAATCATGGAGAATGTAATGTAAATAACAAAGGGAACTGTGAATTGAGTAGTAATATAGTTTCGGTTACAGACAGAAAAACACACAATCTCCATTATAATAAGATATATGCGTCTGTATCTAGTGTTCTTTACCCGCGAACCTCATTTATGAGAAGCCGAACCAAAATTTAGATCTGCTATAAGCACAACAAACAGGATAAACTCGTAAGTAGAGAATGCATTTAACTCTAGATATTTGCAGGATGTCGAATTGATGGTGAATGATTTCCGATGTGAAACTCCATAACGGGATCGAATGTCCGGGTGCCAAAAAAAGCCGATCGCTTGAACTTATCCCAGCATGCACGGCAAGCTGACATATCGGCAAAACGACAAGGGTCTTCCCCGCCAAACCGGTTCCATTTAGCACAGTCTTAAAAACCTACATCCTTCCAGCTCTCCCTAGCTCTCTTCCTAACTCTCTTCCTAATTGCCCCCTCTCTATCTTTCTATCTGATACCACCCTCTCTCTCTCTCTCTCTCTCTCTCCTCTCTCTCTCTCTCTCTCTCTCTCCTTCCATTGAACTTAACCCTCTGATGTTCATTTTCATCCGACCCCCTTTTATCTGGATTGAAAGGAACAACAGAAAATCGGTTGCACAACTGCTGCACATCTGAGGTCATAGGTCCATTTTGTGAGCAAGAGGAATCTTGATTTTTGATTCGCTTAAAGGCCGCCTCTGGTGGCCATTAACCCTTTCGCGGGCAGATCTTGTATTTTTATCTAATGACCTCTAACCTTTTAATGTTTTGGTAGAGCAAGGATTAGAATACCCTCACCGTATCCCCTGCAGAGGGGCGAGACCTCCTACCCCAGAAAAAGTTCTGGAGATCTAGGCAGTGTGGAGTGCCCCTTTATTGCCAGATCGCTGAGTGGTATTACGTGTTAGAATCCCGTCTAACGGCTCCTTTGATTATTCAACTGGTCACGTCAAGCCATAGCACCTATATAATTGTAAAAAATACTACCAAACAACAAATCTAAAACAGATATTCTATCAAATAAACCCAGAAAAACTACTTGGATACATAAAAGAAGCACGCATCTACAACAAAATCTAAAAATCTTCCCCAAAAAATGAAAACACAAAAATATATGTTAAAAAGAATCATCTAAAAGTTCCATTCACAAAAAATATGTCAAAAACAAAAAATCTTCAGAAAATTAAACATTATCACCAATTCATTTCAAAAACGTAGTCGGCATTAAATGACCCATTGAGGTTGATATGCCGTATAACAAGAACAAAATCAAATCAAAACCCATAGATGGGACCCTAACAGGTACTACCACTCTAGGTCAGAACTGACATCATAGTAATTACGATGAACATATACTCCACACTCCCCAGAGCTCTAAATTTGGAATTTGATCACTAGAAGCAGTTGAACGTCATACCAAGACATTAAGACACTTTTAAAAAGATCTGATCTAGCCTTTTTAATTATGGGTTCCCATATTGTATTCATTTCTATGCTCGGTCTACTTAACAACCCACTCCACCCAATCATATGAGCTGATTCTTTGAGGCGTCTTCTCTTCCAGTGTTCTTCTCTATCTATTATTCTAACTTCATCCCATAAGGGCAAATGGTTTCCCTTTTCATTCCATATATGGCCAGCCTTACCCGACTTTTCTATTTCTCCTCGGACCACTGCTTTACGATGTTCTTCTAGTCTTACTTTCAGTGGACGGCATGTTTCACCTTTGTATTCTTTGCCACAGCTGCATGGGATGGAATACACGCAATTCTTGGTCATGTTGTATTCTGTTGGGGGAGAAGGTTCCCGAGTCCAACAAAAAATACCTGAAGAAGGCCGGAGGGCATATCGGCCGAAACGTTGTACAGATAACAATGATGATGAGGACAATAGTCCGAATAACGCAGATAATAGTAACCTAACGTCATCTCTTCACTTTAGCACACAGATCAGATTATCCAAGCTGTGCCACTCATGCGTTGAGTTGGTGAGGGCCGGTATCAAAGTCCGAACCTTGTGGTTCCTTGGAGGATGCTCTACCAACTGCGATAAACCGTTGTAAGTAAAGTAAGTTAAGTAACCTAGTGTCGATATCAGGTATAAAGCGGGAGAGCCTATCCCCTGTTCACTAGCGTCAAACCAGAGAGATTATATTTGAGTATGAGGTGGAGCGCTACGCCTATCACTTTACCGCACAGATAATTTTACCCAAGCTGTGCGGTAAAGTGAGGAGCTGAAGGTAGGTGTGGCGCTCCACCTCAGACGCAAAAACAATCTCCTTGGTATAGTGCTAGGGATAAACTCCCTCGCTGTCTGGCTGATACCGACTTTAGGCCGCCCAGGCGACTTTATTTATATCTAATACAAACAATTTGCACACAGTTGTATAGTTTCAAGTATTCCTATCTAATACTAATAATTTATACAAATTATATGGCTTAAATAACAAATAATGATAATGCCTAGTAAACAATTATTGCTTCAAGTAACTATTCTTAACACAATAATTTGCACACAGTTATATAGTTTAAATTAACTAATAATAATCCTTTGTAAACAATTAAAGCTTGAAGAACTATCTTTAATACAAATAATCTGCATACAGTTATATGTTTCAAGTAACTATTCCTATCTAATAATAATAATCCTTAGTAAACAATTATAGCTTCAAGAAACTATTCTTAATACAAATAATCTGCATATAGTTATATGGTTTCATGTAACTATTCCTATATAATAATAATAATCCTTTGTAAACAATTATAGCTTCAAGAACTATTCTTAATACAAATAATCTGCATATAGTTATATGGTTTCATGTAACTATTCCTATCTAATAATAATAATAATCCTTTGTAAACAATTATAGCTTCAAGAACTATTCTTAATACAAATAATCTGCATATAGTTATATGGTTTCAAGTAACTATTCCTATCTAATAATAATAATCCTTTGTAAACAATTATAGCTTCAAGGAACTATTCTTAATACAAATAATCTGCATATAGTTATATGGTTTCAAGTAACTATTCCTATCTAATAATAATAATAATCATTTGTAAACAATCTTAGCTTCAAGAAACTATTATTAATACAAATAAATCAGCATACAGTTAAGTACTCATTATACTATGTTTCAAGTAACCTTCAATTTAATCTTATTATAATGAGATTGTGTATTTTTCTGTCTGTAACCGAAACTATATTCCTACTCAAGTCACAATTCCCTTAGTTATTTACGTCACATTCTCCATGATCTTATTTTTTATCTAAACCTCAATTATTAATAAAATTGTCTTACATTATTAATACTGTTAACTATGTCTACATACTGACAACATGCAATTATATTTATATATACAACAAAATAGCGGTTTACATTGTGAACGGGAAGGCTAATTTGCATATTAATATAAAAAAATCGAATTTAATAAATATGTGCTTAGTATTATTGATTTCTAACTGTTTGGTTTTATTTTAATGAATATGAGCAAAAATCTCTTCATAGAATCTTAAATGAAATCCATTAACAAGAAAACATAACTGTCATTTTATTCTTTACTTCCTCTTATAACTAAATACTTAAATTAGAAAAAATAACAATGAAAGACGAGAGTGATGGAAGAGTAAGTTTCAGTTGTTCCATTTTTTATTATACTCCCTCTATTTCAAATCTTTTATTATGCTCCCTCTGTTTCAAATCTTTTTATCTGTATTCTTATTTAGTTTCAGTAGCCTTTCTAATTTAATACAATATTTCATTACATTAAAACTTAAATACTTGCACCCGGAGGGTGCATATATTTGCTAGTAGTAATAATAATCATTTATTTGTTGACACTTATGTGGTTTCAAGTAACTGACATTAATAAACCTTAGTAAACAATTATAGTTTCAAGTAACTGACATTAATAAACCTTAGTAAACAATTATAGCTTCAAATAACTGACATTAATAAACCTTAGTAAACAATTATAGCTTCATGTAAACTGACATTAATAAACCTTATAAACAATTATAGCTTCAAGTAACTATTCTTTATACAAATAATATGGACAAAGCTTAATGATATCAAGTATTCCTATTCAATACAGATAATTTCCAAGCAGATATATTTAACCGATAGATGGGACCCTAAAGCACTCCGGGTCATAGTGGATCTGTAAGTGATGGTTATGAAGAGGTACTCTCAAGATCTCCAGAACTGGAGTATTACCACTGGGTAGTGTTTAGTGTCATAACAAGAACTCCCTCCTTTTGTGGGGAGGTTTTACCCCTCTTCAGGGGACGCAGTCGGGTATTTTAAAACTCCAATGACAGGGCGATTGTTACAACATAAATGTTAAATGTTAAAAGATACCCCACCAAAAAAACAAAAACAAAAAAACAAAAAAATAACAAAACACCCCCCAAAAAACCCAACGAACAAGCAACAAACAAAACACAGAAAAAAACTTGAAGGCAAATACCTGTTATACAGGTTGTAGAAATCGGACAGTGACGTATATGTGGGGGTGTGTGGGCGTGTATAGGACGGCCCATCGTCTCGATTTCGCGCACGACCACTTTCCGCGTATCCTGTCAACAATCACACATGACGGGTGCACTCCAAGACGAATTCCTCTAACCAACAAGCTTGTCACAGTCCAGGATAAACGGGTATTACAAAGAAACAAAACGACATATAAACCGGACCCAACAAGGTACTTATATCTATTAATAATGGAGATTCCGCTTCCGGTTTTTGTTTTAACAAAAAACTGCGTCACTGCTCGTCCATTACCCAACCATATCCAGGTCATCAACAGAATAAATATACTCAAAATGTGAGCATGCCTTTAGGAATCCTCATGTTTCAATAAATAGATGTCCGGCGTACATATTTATATATGATTGTTTTATTCAATATAATATTTAAAGTTATCGGAACTGTTTCCATTCAAATGTCTTCTTTTTCTTTCTTTTTTATTCTTTAATAAATTTGACGATTTTACATACTTATGGTACAACTCTATGACTTGAATTTCAGCTCCCATCCCCTCAGGCGATATCTTTCAAAACTTATTTTTACACATCGCCGGGTGTCTTTTTATTTTGCTAGTATTATCATAATAGAGATTATACATCTGTCTGTCTGTAACCGAAACTACGTCTCCAGCAACGCCATAATTCCCTTAGTTATTTACGTTATATTCTCAACGGTTATTGAATAATCATTATTTAACCTTAATTAAACCATTGGCATTGCAGTCTCGGAAGACTATAATATAGTTCCTGTGACCCTGAAGTTACAACCCCTCCTGTAACTGTGAAGTCCAATGTTCCAAAAACATTCTCGACCACACATGTCGCATGTGATGGCTGTCCCTGAAGATGTTGATGTGCCGGTGCTTTCTTCTGGACCTCTTTATTAAAAACCTTAATTACTATCTTATTTATCAACAATTATCTCTATTAAGGTCTAGCTGAGATAGATTTGCCTCAAAACATCCCATATTATTAATTTATCCTGCAATGTGTGTTATATCATTAAGTATAAATTTACGTAGTTATATTGTAACCAAACCCTCCGCCGGCAGATGTGACCAAGGTCAATTCTTAAGCGGTTCACAGGTTTGAATTCAGAGTTTTCCTCTCCTAGACCGGTGCCTAACCAAGGTTAAAGAGCCCAGTCTGCCCTACTATTTATCCATAGCTGAGGGAGAGTAGGATTCATAACCTTTCCCAAGGGTATTAGCGCTAAAGTGAAATGCCATTCCACATCCAGATTGAACTCGGGGCGACGTGTCCATTTCCCATGACTTTAACCATTACACCACGCGCTTCCCACATGTTTACGTAGTATATGGTGTGAATAATTTGCATACTGGTTTTAACTTGGTGTTATTGATTTCTAATATTGAAATCGATCAAAATAAAATTAGAATAAGTGTAATCTTTTTATATGAATTTTTATCCGCCCTGTCGGCTGGGGCGTTAGAATGCACCGACTGCACCTCTGCAGAGGGGTAAGACACCCCCAATGGGGCCACCTGTTGCCATGGGTGGCGACCCGTAATGCTTAAGGATAGAGCCCAGGTGGATGAGCAGTTTCATGACATGCAATAACTCCACTTTGGCCCTATCTTGGGCTAGACGGCGGTCGGAGACGCCCCCTCCAATCAATCGGCTGGTCACGTCAAGCCCTAGCACCTATATGATTTCCCAACCCTATTACTCTTATGGCAAGCCAACCCCTTTTATCATATGGGTGCTAGAAGGCCGTGGCTGAGGGTCTACATGTCCTGGGAATTACGTTTAAACTCTATCTGATGGTGAGGTTCCAGTTTTTGGAGGTTTGGGGAATGTGGAGCACTCGTTCATCACCATTGCTCCTGGTCCACTCTGACCCGGAGTGGTAGTACCTGTTAGATCCCATCTATGGGGTAAATAGAAAAATGTATTTATTAAAAAATTGTATTATCAATTAAGAATTGATTTATTTCAAAACTTTATCGGCATTAAATGACCCACTGAGGTTGATATGCCGTAAAACAGAACAAACAAAACCAAAACGAATTTTTATATAGTTTCATTAGCTTTTGTAATCTATTCTAATATTGTATTACATTAAAACTTAGCTGCTTGCACCCGGAGGACGTATACATTTGATAGTATGAATTTATTTATTATGAATTGGGGTGGTCCAGCGCATAGACCAATTTTTAATTGATTGATTGATTTTGATGGCATGTCAACTCGTCTTGGGTTACTTTATGGCCAGAGGTTAGGGAATCGCATTCATTGTATGTTTATTGGTTGATTGGTTGATTTTAACGGCATGTCAACCTGTCTAGGGTTATCTTATAAATTTATTTTGCATATTTCTCCACGTATATATATATATAATATATATATATATATATATATTATATATATATATAATATATTTTGGAGGATATGTGCTTAATTGAATTCATACCTAATTTTTGAAAATTAATTAGTTAATAATTAATGAATTTAGGTGGGCATATATGTTCAAATGTAAGGCTAAACAGATCGAGAAAATATTTAGCCTTACATTTGAACATATGTGCCCGCCTAAATTCATTAATTATTAACTAATTAATTTTCAAAAATTAGGTATGACTTCAATTAAGCACATATCCTCCAAAAATTGTCGGCTAAAAGCCATATCAAATAAACACAATGTTTATTTACGTACTTCCATATATATATATATGTGTGTGTGCGTGTGTGTGTGTTAAATTTGATATCTAATTGCAGTAACTACTTCTAGGATTGATTGAATGATTTTAAAGACATGTCAACTCATCCAGGGTTACTTTAGTTTAGAAGTTAAGGAATCGCCTTTATTGTACATTCATGTTTTCATTTTTTGTGTAGTTGTTTCTCAAATGTTTTTTGAAGACAGTTATATGTATTCCTATCTAAAACAAACAATTTGCATACATTTGTATGGTATCAAGTATCCTATCTAAAAATGATTTGTATACATTTGTATGTATCAAGTATTCCTATCTAAAACAAATAATTGCATAGATTTGTATGGTATCAAGTATTCCTATCTAAAAATGATTTGTATACATTTGTATGTATCAAGTATTCCTATCTAAAAAATGATTTGTATACATTTGTAATGGTATTAAGTATTCATCTTGTATGGATAAGTATTCCTATCTAAAAATGATTGTATACATTTGTATGGTATCAATATTCTATCTAAAAAATGATTTGTATACATTTGTATGGTATCAAGTATTCCTATCTAAAAAATGATTTGTATACATTTGATGGTATTAAGTATTCCTATCTAAAAATGATTTGATACATTTGTATGTATCAAGTATTCCTATCTAAAAAAATATTGCATAGATTTGTATGGTATCAAAGTATTCCTACAAAAATGATTTGTATACATTTGTATGGTATCAAGTATTCCTATTCGAATGCAAATAATTTGTATACATTTGTATGGTATATCTCTGAATGTTTGAGATGAGGCTTGATGATTAGTATTATCTGCATTATTCGGACTATTGTCCTCGTCTTCATTGTTATCTACACTATTTCTCTGAATGTTTGAGATGAGGCTTGATGATTAGTATTATCTGCGTTATTCGGACTATTGTCCTCATCTTCATTGTTATTTGTACAACGTTTCGGCCGATATGCCTTCCGGTCTTCTTCAGGTATTTTTTGTCGGATTCGGGAACATTCTCGGACTCGGGAACCTTCTTTTCGAACTCGAGAACTTTCTTGTCGTAATCGGGAACCATCACGGAACTTTGAACCTAACCCTTTAATCCGAGTGCGAAAAGGAGGTTCCCGAGTCCGACAAAAAATAACTGAAGGAGGCCGGAGGGCATATCGGCCGAAACGTTGTACAGATAACAATGAAGATGAGGACAATAGTCCGAATAACGCAGATAATACAGATTTGTATGGTATCAAGTATTCCTATCTAAAAAAAATAATGTGTAGATTGTATGTATCAAGTATTCCTATCTAATATATATATATATATATAATATATATATATATATATATATATATATATATGGTCGGCCTGTCAGCTTGGTAGTCCGGTTTCAAATCACGCACAGGGCGGTCTTCCGATCTATAGCTCTGCTGATGAGGCCTAATAGGCGAAATGTACATACAAGAGATTGATTTTCCTCGATTTTTTAGCCATACATTTAATAGGTATTCCCGCCTAATTCATTTATTAATTAATTAATTTCTAATTAGGTACGACTCCAATTAAGCACTTATTCTCCAAAAATTATCGGCAAAAAGCCATTCTAAACAAACCTGTTTACATATATATATATATATATTATATATATATATATATATATATGATGCAATTGTGAAATTATTCATATATTGTTATTATATTTTCAACTTTACAGGTAAACTATCACCTTAATACGGATTATTTTATGCCGAATATATTTTCTATTATTCATTCTTGTTGGGTATTCACATTAAAAAAAAAACCCTCAATTTAAACAAAAACACATGTTTTAATATCCTGCCCATGATCAACGGGCTGGACAAATATATACATTTTATAAAACACTGAATAAACCAGGTAGACTTTTTTTCAAGATACAGTAAGTCAGATATAGACTTGATCTATTTTTTGAATTTTTTTAAGTAAGTATCCAAATGTAAGTACTTAGTCCTCGTGTCACACACCTATTGTGTATCAAGTACTTATTCTTCTCCGTATTTGATTAAATTTAAATGTAATATCTTATTATAATGGAGATTGTGTGTTTGCCTGTAACCGAAACTAGATCACTACTCAAGTCACAATTCCCTTAGTTATTGACGTCACATTCACCATGAATTTATTTTTATTTAAACCTTACTTATTGATAAAATTGGTATACCTTATTAATACTGTTGGATTATTCTACATACTAATAACATGCAAGTATATTTATATATTCAACAAAATAGCGGTTTACACTGTGAACGAGAAGGTTAATTTGCATATTGATATTTAAGAATTTGATTTTAATAAATATATGCTTAGTATTATTGATTTCTAATTGTTTGGTTTTCTCTTGACGAATCTGAGCAAATATCTCAGGGATAAATCTTAAAAGAAATCCATAAACAAGACGAAAGAACTGTAATTTTATTAAATACTTCATAATCTAACTAAATAGGTAAATTAGGAAAAATGAAAGACGGGAGTGATGGAAAATGATGGAAGAGCTAGATTTAAAGCTGTTCTATTTTTCGATTATACCCCCTCAGTTTATCATTTTCTAAATAGTTTCTAATTTGATACAATATTCTATTACATCAAAACCTAAATAATTGCACCCGAAGGGTGCATATATTTGCTAGTTAATCTAATATTTAACGCGAGCACTTAGTAGGGGTAATAAAATATGTGTTTTATAAAACACAGAATAAACCAACCCGGTAGACATTTTTTTGTTGACAAAAGTCAGTTATTTAAGCGGAATAGAACAATTCATGATTTTTTGAGAATACCTTTTTTTCTCAAGATTTTTAAGGGGATCAATAGGTAAACAAAAAGTTTTGAAGAAAAATATTTTGTGTGGTAATTCTTTATGTTAATTTGCAACTTTCATCACATGGGAAACGTTACAGTTCCAAAATCGACCTACTCTATTGCACACTCCTCAAATCTCCAGAAGTGGAGTCTCACTATCAGATGCAGTTTAGTGCCATACACAGGACATCACGTTTGGTAGGAGACTTACGCCTCTGTATGGGGGATATAATCAGCCTATGCTAAGCCCCGCCGACAGATCTACAATTCAGTAAGGACCCCCCCCCAACAAACAAACAAAAGCAAACAAATCTTTTGGCCTTCCAATGGATGTCCTATGCATACCAAACGAATAGTCGAACACTGTCTATAACACTAAACTACATCTCAGTCGTTAGTGAGTTCTGCTCGTAACTCAATTTTCTCGTAACTCAATTTTCTCGTATGTCAAATCAATTTTTCCCATTGAATTAAAATGAAATGCCATTAATACGTTCCAGCCACTCCACAAGAAAAAAAACCCCAAAAAAACCCAAAAAACGCCCTAAATTTTTGTTACCTTTTTTTAATGAGAAAAATCTCAGTCGGTAGAACGTTCGGTTAGAAACCACAAGGTTCCTAGTTCGATACCCGCCCTCGCCAACTCAGCGTATGAGTAGCACAGGGATCTGAGCGGTAAAGTATGGAGCTGATGGTAGGTGTGCGCCCACCGCAGACGCTAAAATAATCTCCTTGGTCTAGCGCTAGTGAAAAAGGGGATAGACTCCCTCGCTGCATGGCTGATACCGACATTAGGCCGCCCCGACGACTTTACTTTACATGTCGTTATGATGTTCCTATTCTGGAGCTCTGAGGAGTGTGGAATACCCTTCAATTGTCATTTACTCTGATGTTCACTCTGGTCCGGAGTGGTAGTACCTATTAGGGTCCTATCTATGGGCTAAATATATCTTTGAAAATTGTTCGTATTCGATAGGACCGTATGTGTGCAAAAAAACAAAACCCCCCAAAAAACCCGGGGCCGGTTTAGCTCAGTCGGTAGAGTGTTCGGCTAGGAATCTCAAGGTTCTTGGTTCAATACTGGCCCCCGCCAACTCAGCGTATGAGTAGCACAGGGACCTGTGCGGTAAAGTATGGAGCTGATGGTAGGTGTGGCGCTCCACCGCAGACGCTAAAATAATCACCTTGGTCTAGCGCTAGTGAAAAAGGGGATAGACTCCCTCGCTGTCTGGCTGATACCGACATTAGGCCACCCCGACGACTTACTACTCAAAAACTAATATAAATGTAAAATAAACGGCATTTTCTAACCTCTAGGCATTTGGCCTTGTGAATAAATCTACAATAAATGCTATTACCGAGCCACCGTGTATAAAATAACCCAAGACGGGTTGACATGTCGTTAAAATCAATTAGATTATCAATCTCTTCTATGCAAAAAATAAAAATAAATTTTTACGTAGTGTTATTTTCGTTCTGAAAATATACCTTTTAAGATTTACCAGACCGTTTTTAGTGAGTTCGATTCTCACTAGGTGCTCCATACCTCTAGCCTTGTGCCAAACAAAACTAACTAAAAAAGAAAAAGAAATTGTCACGTTGTGTTATTTGCGTTCTGAAAAGATACCTTTTAAGGCTTAACCGACCGTTTTTAGTGAGTTCGGTTCTCACTAGGTGCTCAAAGCCTCTGGCCTTGTGTCAAGCTAATCTAAGCAAAAATTTGTTACGTTGTGTTATTTTCGTCCTGAAAAGATACCTTTTAAGTTTTAGCCGACCGGTTTTTTGTGAGTTCGATTCTCACTAGGTGCTCAAAGTCTCTGGCCTTGTGCCAAGCTAATCTAAGCAAAAAATTGTTACGTTGTGTTATTTTCGTTCAGAAAAGATACCTTTTAAGGTTTAGCTGTAAATCCAAGACCTGCGTGCGCGGGAGGGCCGACGCTTGTCATTAAAATCGAAGAGCTACTCACTTTCGATCCAACTCTGGCTGATCGATGGTGCCAAATATAGCGAGTTTTCCTTTCAGCGAACGAGGAACCCCGCTGAGTTTTGTGTGAGAATAGAATGCACGTATTATCACTGATCAAAACAAACCCGTTCAATGAGAAGATCGATTATCTTCACAGATATAAACAATTTTCCTTTTTGGCGCCTTTTTGGTGAAACACTAAAAGCATAAAACCTTTCAACGTGTCGAAAGATGATGGTTTGCTCTGGTTTTATTGTTTATGGCATCGCAACCCTAATGGGTTATTTAATGCCGGGATTTGATTCATTTAAAGGTTGGTATGGTTTATTAGTTTAACAGCATAGCAACTCTCATGGTTATTTAATGCCGGGATTTAATTCCTTTTAAAGGTTGGGTATGGTTTATTTGTTTAACGCATAGCAACTCCTCATGGTTATTTAATGCCGGGATTTGATTCATTTTAAAGGTTGGGTATGGTTTATTTGTTTAACGGCATAGCAACTCCTCATGGTTATTTAATGCCGGGATTTGATTCATTTTAAAGGTTGGGTATGGTTTATTTGTTTAACGGCATAGCAACTCCTTATGGGTTATTTAATGCCGGGATTGATTCATTTTAAGGTTGGTATGGTTTATTTGTTTAACGGCATATCAACTCCTATGGGTTATTTAATGCCGGATTTGATTCATTTTAAAGGTTGGGTATGGTTTATTTGTTTAACGGCATAGCAACTCCCATGGTTATTTAATGCCGGATTTGATCATTTTAAGTTGGGTATGGTTATTTGTTAACGGCATAGCAACTCTTATGGGTTATTAATGCCGGGTTTGATTCATTTTAAAGGTTTGCTCTGGTTTATTTGTTTAATGGCATCGCAACTCCTAATGGGTTATTTAATGCCGAAATTTGATTCATTTGTAAAAGCTTTGTGTGGCTTATTTGCTTAACGGCATATCAATTCCATGTGGGTTATTTAATGCCGAAATTTGATTCATTTGTAAAAGCTTTGTGTTATATATATATATGTGTATGTATGTGTATGTGTGTATGTGTGTGTGTGTGTACGTGTGTGTGTGTGTGTGCGTGTGAAGATAGAAAGGTTGGAGTAGATCCGACAAAATGTGGTAAGGATAAAGGACAAAATGGACAAAAAAGAATAACTCAAAACAGCTAGATGTGGAGATATATTTCGTTCCGCGTTATATGTATATATATTTCAATCATAACATAAGATAAAAAAAAAAGGAGTAGAAAGAAAAAAAAAAAAGAAGAGGAAAAAAAAAGAAAAAAAAAGAAGAAAAAAATATAACCACACAAAAAAAAACT
>CM042176.1:19135195-19142695 GCA_023376005.1 Doryteuthis pealeii | reverse complement strand
GTGCAAATCGGTCTACTATGTGACCAGTGTGGAAGGCTATGTATGAGCAAAGCTGGCCTGATCAGTCACCAATCTGTGCATCGGCGGGATGGACTAATAAAATAGCCTGTGTTCCCTGGAAATACCTGTAATTGTGGGAAGGTGTGCAAGACTTTGGCAGGACTAAAGAACCACTTTCGTGCAGCTCATTGTTGAACTTTTTGAAGCTCACCATTATATTGTTTGAACTGTTGAGCTTTTTAAAATTTTAAAAATTTTTTTTATTATTATTGTTACTATATCAAGCAATGGCAATACTTGATCACGAGTTTGCTGTCATCATATATGACATAATTCAAACCTGTTAAACTCCGCTTAAAAAGAAAAAAAAGAATGACCTTGTGTCGCATCCTGCTCGTGGCACAAGTGATTGAAGTGCTGTTAAAGAAGAAATTAAAGATCCCTTTTAGATAAAAGATGTGAGAAATTGGTTTGATTTGGTCTGGTTGTTTTGTTTTACGGCATATCAACCATTTTCGGGTCATTTAATGCCGAATCAAGTCATTTTGATAAAAGTTTCCATGTTTCAAGTTCTTAATATCTTCAAATTAGTAGAAATATGTTCTTATCATAATTATAATTTCTTTTAATAAGACTTAAAGTCCGGGTTAGCTGAGTCGGTAGAGCATTCGGCTAGAAACCACAAGGTTCCTAGTTCGATACCGGCCCTCGCCAACTCAGCGTATGAGTAGCACAAGGATCTGTGCGGTAAAGTAAGGAGCTGGTGGTAGGTGTGGCGCTCCACATTAGACGTTTAAATAATCTCCTTGGTCTAGCGCTAGTGAAAAGGGAATAGACTTCCTCGCTGATTGGCTGATACGGACTTTAGGCCACGCCGGCGACTTTATAATAAGACTTACTAGCAGGACCTGTGGATATACTACAATATGATAATCTAATCGTTACAAAGTTTGATATATTTACTTAAGAACTATTGAAAGCCGCCGGCTGCAACTTATAACAGCCATTTTGGTTTCTACACTACTGTAAATAAGTGTTAGGAATCTAATAATTATGTAACACTATGGCATACCAACCCTGCTCGGGTCATTTAATGCCGAATCAAGTCATTCTGACAAAAGTCTCTATGTTTCATATCTTTATTCATGGTGTTGTTATGCACTGTCTTCTGTGCTGTTTGTTTCATTCAGTAATTTTCAGATATCGAATTCTTTTTATATATTTTGGTATTGTTTATATTTTTTTTATTTGTCAGATCTTTAAATCGTTCCATATAGACCAAGTGCCGTGAGGGAGGATATTATGTGTATTCACCCAGCCCCTCTACAAGTGCGGCTAAAAAGGAAATAAAAAATCGCTTTCAGATAAAAAGATGTGACCAATTGGATATTAAATCAAAGATGGCTTCCGACATAGTTATATAACAATTATCTGCTAAGATTATTCTTCTCTTTTTTTTTTTTTTTTTTTTTTGGTTATATTTCCTTAATTATTGTTATGTGTCGTATTAACCGATTAAATGATTATTGTACCGCTTTAAGCTTGATAACTTAATCCCATACCCGATTCACAAGACCTCCTCTTGCTCTTCATCCTCCTTCTATCACTCACAATTGATTTAAAGAAAGAGAGATTTAGTGAGTGAGTGAGTGAGTGAGTGATTTAAAGAAAGAGATATATAGGGAGTGAGTGGTTTAAAGAAAGAGATATATAGGGAGTGAGTGGTTTAAAGAAAGAGACATTTAGTGAGTGAGTGAGTGAGTGATTTAAAGAAAGGGAGATTTAGTGATTGATTGAATGAGTGAGTAGTATAAAGAAAGAGACATTTAGTGAGTGAGTGAGTGAGTGAATGAGTGAGTGGCTTAAAGAAAGAGATATATAGTGAGTGAGTGAGTGAGGGAGTAGTATAAAGAAAGAGACATTTAGTGAGTGAGGGAGTGGCTTAAAGAAAGAGAGATATAGTGGGTGGGTGAGTGAGTGAGTGGTTTAAAGAAAGTGAGATTTAGTAAGTGAGTGAGTGTGTGTGTATGTGTGAGTGAGAGAGTTATTTAAAGAAAGAGATATTTAGTGAGAGAGAGAGAGAGAGAGAGAGAGAGAGAGAGAGAGGGAGTGAGTGTGAGAGAGTGATTTAAAGAAAGAGATATTTAGTGAGTGAGTGAATGAGTGAGTGGCTTAAAAAAAGAGAGATTTAGTGATTGATTGAGTGAGGGAGGGAGAAAGAGTTATTTAGTGAGTGAGTGAGTGAGTGAGTGGTTTAAAGAAAGAAATATTGGGTGAGTGAGTGAGTGAGGGAGGGAGTGGTTTAAAGAAAGAAATATTGGGTGAGTGAGTGAGTGAGGGAAGGAGGGAGGGAGTGGTTTAAAGAAAGTGAGATTTAGTGAGTGAGTGTGTGTGTATGAGAGAGAGAGAGAGAGAGAGAGAGAGAGAGAGAGAGAGATTTAAAGAAAGAGAGATTTAATGAGTGTGTGAGTGAGAGAGTTGTTTAAAGAAAGAGATATTTAGTGAAAGAGAGAGAGAGAAAGAGAGAGAGAGCGAGGGGGGAGTGAGTGAGAGAGAGAGAGAGTGATTTAAAGAAAGAGATATTTAGTGAGTGAGTGAGTGGTTAAAGGAAAGAGAGATTTAGTAAGTGAGTGAATGAGTGAGTGGGTGGTTTAAATAAAGAGGGATATAGTGATTGATTGATTGAGTGAGTATAAAGAAAGAGATATAGTCAGTGAGTGAGTGATTTAAGGAAAGAGAGATTTAGTGAGTGAGTGTGGTGTGTGTGTGTGTGTGTGTTTGTGTGTGTGTGTGTGTGTGTGTGAGAGAGAGCGAGAGAGAGAGAGAGAGCGAGAGAGAGAGAGAGAGAGAGAGAGAGAGAGAGAGAGATTAAAGAAAGTGAGATTTAATTAGTGAGTGAGTGAGTGAGTGAGTGGTTCAATTGATGGAGTCAATTGATACCTGATGATAATACCTGTTAAAATAGAGAGCCATTTCCTTCCTCTTCCTACCTGTACATCGACTTATAATAACATTTTTCACGACCAAGGACGATTTGGAAATTTCTTTCTTCATCCTGATTATGAAATTCGATTCCCAGTGCATTTTTCAGAAGCCGCCCCAAAGATTAGGAACATAATTATGCGCAGGGATTTCGACGACCTTTACATTAGATTAAGTAAAAAACGTCGATTTATTAATTCATCTATGCATAAAGGGCAGTTGGTGTGTGTGTATGTATGTATGTATGTGTGTATGTTCGGCTGAAAATAAGAAAATAAAACAATCAGAGACAAATTAGATATATATACACATTCACTATCACCAGATCTTCATTTTGTGCTGAAAATTATGAAGATTTGATTTATATTCAAAGATTAGGTACATAATCATGCGCATGACCTTTACAATATGATTAGGTAAAAAACGACGATTTATTAATTCATCTATGCATATATAAAGGGCAGTCGTGCGTATGTATGTCCGCAGGAAACTATGAAAATAAAACCATTAACGACAAAGTAAATGTATATACAGATTCACTGTCACCAGATCTTGCTTTTTGAGCAAATATAATGAAGATTTGATTTATATTCGTGAAGATAATTTTTAAAAAATCAAATGATAACAACATGGATTTTCTTTGTTGCATTTAGTATTTTAAATAGGAGACATTAATTTTTTCTTTTCAGAGTGGCTGGATCAAGGCAAGGTCTTTTTTTACATAGGGATTTTAATGAGGCCTCCTGCAAGGATCCAACCCGTGATTCAACAATAATGGATCTGCGAAACTACCTTTTATACTCCCCTTCTCCTCCTAGGCGACGCCGGGTAGCCGCTTCTAGTACATATATAAGGGCAGTTTTGAGACTGTGTATCCGGAGGAAACTTAGAAAATAAAACAAATAACGACATAATAATAACAGCAAAATCCCCACATTCTATTAGCATGTGTTTAACAGTATAGGGTATTTTACATCTATCTGTACATATATAAAGGGCAGTTGTGTGTATCTGTATGTCCGGAGGAAACTTCGAAAATAAAACAATTAACGACAAAGTAAATATATATACACATTAAATATCATCAGGGCTTGGTTTTTGAGCAAAAATAATGAAGATTTGATTTATATTCGTGAAGATAATACAAACAAATATTTAAATGATAATAGCATGGATTTTTTTTGCATTAAATATTGTAAATAGTACACATAATTCTTTTCTTTTCATAGTGGCTGGATCAACGCATGTTTTTTTTTCACGTGGGTATTTTAATGGGGCATCCTGCTGATTCGAGCATAATAGATTTGCAAGACTATTTCTAAAATTTCCCCCTCTACCCAGGCGTTGCCGGGTAGCCGCTTCTAGTGCATATATAAAGGGCAATTGGTGTGTGTGCATGTATGTACGTGTATATGTCCGGCTGAAAAAAAACCCCAAAAAAACAAAACAATTAGAGACAAATTAAATATATACACACATTCACTATCACCAGATCTTCATTTTTGTGCTGAAAATTATGAAGATTTGATTTATATTCGAAGATTAGGTACATAATTATGGGCAGGGATTTCGACGACTTCTACGTTAGATTAAGAAAATTGTATGTTTTGTAATTCATCTCTCTCTCTCTCTCTCTCTCTCTTTCTCTCTCTCTCTCTCTCTCTCTCTCTATATATATATATATATATATATATATATAAGGCAGTTGGTATGTGTATATGTATGTCCGGATGAAACTACGAAAATAAAACAATTAGTGGCAAAGTAAATATATATACACATTCACTATCATCAAAACTTGCTTTCTGTGCAAAAACAATGAAGATTTGATTTATATTCGTGAAGATAGTTAAAAAATAAAATTTAAAGAGTTACAGTATAGATTCTTTTTGTAAATAAACACAACACACACCACACACACACACACACATATATATTATATATATATATATATATATATATATATATATATACATTCACTATTACCAGAGTTTGCTTCTTGGGCAAAAATAATGAAGGTTTTATTTATATTCGTGGAGATATCTAACAATTAGGATTTAAATAGTAAGAGAAGGGAAAGTCATTGGTTGCGTTCATGATTAAAACATAAACAAATCAATTATAGAGACCAAAACAACCAATGGATCTTCAAGATTAACCTTTTATTCACTTCTCTCAACCCAAGGAACGCCGGATAGTCACTTCTAGTACATATATAAAGGGCAGTTGCTATGTATGTATGTATGTATGTATGTCCGGAGGAAACTTCGAAAATAAAACAATTAACGACAAAGTAAATATATATACACATTAAATATCGCCAGGACTTGGTTTTCTATACAGATATAAAGGGCAGTTGTGTGTATATGTATGTCCGGAGGAAACTTCGAAAATAAAACAATTAACGACAAAGTAAATATATATACACATTAAATATCACCAGGGCTTGGTTTTCTATACAGATATAAAGGGCAGTTGTGTGTATATGTATGTCCGGAGGAAACTTCGAAAATAAAACAATTAACGACAAAGTAAATATATACACACATTATATATCACCAGCCCTTGCTTTTTGTGCAAAAAATTATGAATATTTGATTTATATTCGAAGATATTTAAAAATTAAAATATACATAGAAATAGCATTGAAATTCTACTTTAAAATGTCCAGCATTCGTGAATCTTAAAAGTAAACAAATCAATACACCAGGTATTTTGCACTCCCACCCCTATACTGAAACGACACTGGGTAGCCGCTTCTAGTTTTTGATAAGAACACCTTTGCACAATTTCAGGCGCTCGTTGTGTCCTATCACGTCCACTTTTAGACTGATACCTTTTAGAAAGGTATGAACCTCCTCATCCCCCAGCTATGGGTTAAATAGTACCATTAGTGTACTGCTAGACATGTTGACTTTAAGTGGAGGTGCCTGTGGTGCAATAGTTATCGTCGTAGGAAATGGGCAAGGCGACACGAGTTCAAATCCTGGACGAGGCTGGTTGAATTTCCCACAGCGCTAAAACTCTTGGAAAAGGTATGAATCCGACGATTCTCTCTCCAGCTAAGTAGTAGGGCAGACTGGGCTGTTATGGAAACCTGTATAGGAGAAGGAAAGCTCTGAATTCAAACTAGTTGTAGACTATTCCTGTCCAAGACGCACCCACGACCAAACTAGTCTACAGAATACGTCTTTATGACACTAAACTACATCCGGTGACAAGACCCCAGTTCTTCGTAGCCATTACTCCCAGGCCCACTCTGAGTATTAGTACTTATTACGGTATTATATATAGGTAAAATAGCTGTGTTTGAAAATTATTAGTCTCAGGAAGATTTTGAACAATATAAGTATGTGCCAATTATTTATATCAAGGAAAGTTACTTGAGGTTCTGGAGAATGTGGAGTATTCCTTCATTGCCATTACTCCCAGGCCCACCTGACCGCTGTGGTAGTACCTGTTAGGATCTCATCTGTAGATCTGTTTTGCAAACTATTATTAGAGAGAAATACTTTATACCATATAATAATTACTTTATATGGAGAGTGTAGAGTATTCTTTCATTGCCATTACTTCCAGGTCAACTCTGAATCATAGTACCTGTTAGGATCTATTTGCAAACTATTAAAGCGCGTGGTGTAATGGTTAAAGTCATGGGAAATGGACTCGTCGCCCCGAGTTCAAATCCTGGACGTGGTAATTGCATTTCATTTAGCGCTAATATCCTTGGGAAAGGTATGAATCCTACTCTCCTCCAGCTATGGGTAAATAGCAGGGCAGACTGGGTTCTTTAACCATGGCTAGGTAACCAGTCTAGGAGAAGGAAAGCTCTGAATTTAAACCTGTTCAACTCCGCTTAAGAAATTGACCGTTGTCGTATCCTGCTCGTGTGGAGGAGTTGGTAAATATATATTTGCAAACTATTATTATTAGATGAGAATACTTGATAACATAAAACTGTATGTAATTATTTGTATAAAGAATAATTACTTAAAGCTATACCCTTTGATATAAATAACATAGTCCAGCGTGCAGCTCTTAATGACAGTAATTACTTCCTACTTGATAAATCCTTATAGGAATGGAGGTCTGGACTTGGAAAATTCTCAACAGGATGTTAAGAGTTAATAAGATTTCTGAGAAATAAATTCATAAAAAGTTTGTAAAAATCCAAGAAGTTATCAAAGATGTAAACATCTCATTTATTTTTGGCTGAGAAAGTTTTTTTGTTTTTTGGAAATAAAAATAAACGAAATAAAATTCAATAGCAAAATCTTTTTTTTTTAAATCAATACTTTTTAATCAGAAGTTTATGAATATTTTTCAACACTTACGATAAATTAAAAATAGACAAAAGAAGTTTTTATACTAAAATAGATTTTAATTAATCAGAAGAGAAATGCAATTATGCTTATTTAAATAAAAATAGTTTTTATTTGCAAAATATTTTTTATGTTTATTCAAATAAAAAGATGCTGTTCAGAAATAGTATCACACAATTTGTAAAATTTGTTTTTG
>CM042176.1:19112695-19125195 GCA_023376005.1 Doryteuthis pealeii | reverse complement strand
TTTTCTTCAAACCAATTTCCCTCGTTTGAGGAAATAGATTTCATTCTTTTAAAAATGTTATCACTGTTACACTATTAGTAAAGAGCAGCATATGCAGAGATGGTGAGGTGGGAAGGATGGGGGGGTTATAATGTTTCCTGATAGTAATCTGATTCCTAGTTAATTTATTCGCCTTGTTCTTAAAATGACAAACCTTCTCTGTTATAAACATTTGGATGTGGCCTAAATTTCGAACCCAATTTCTATAGGCTAATGCTTTAAAAAAAAATACGAGGGATCTTGGTAATTTTAGCAGACGATCTTTAAGCTATTTCCATCAACCACATATGCAAGGGGAGATCACTCTTTCCTCATAGAGTTAGCTGGTTATCAGTATTCATCATACCAATGCACATCTCGCTTGTGTGAGAGAATTTGAAATTTTTTAAAAAATGTGAAAAATCAACCTCCCCTATTGGCACCACGCAATGCTAGCGGATCGGCGAAAACACAACAGTGTGCACGTTATCTCTGTTGAAGTTGGTAAGAGGAGCGTATGAGTGAAGATGAGAAATTTGACTTGTGGCGTTCTTGTTTTACAAGGCGAGCCTAGCCAAGGCCATCCTAGCGCCTAAACTGGAAAAATGAAAGAACCAATGGCAAAAGATAAGGAATATAGTCACATATAAAACTTAATACAGCTATATACTAATATTCGCTTATGAGATCGCTCTTATGTCTTAAGGACATACCGCGACTCACAAAAACCCTCCGGAAATTTCTTTACTTATTTCTTAGAGAGTCTGCAGTGTATTTTGAATACATGGCTGATATAAAATATATATATATTATATAGTATATTATATACTAATATATATTATTATATATATAGATAGATAGATATGTAGAATATATATATATATATATATATATATATAGTATATATATATAGTATATATATTATAGTATATATATAGTGTGAACAAAAATAATAATTTCAGAACAATCAGGATATTTCTATTTGTTGCTTATGTTGTTTATATCTCAACTTAGTTTCGACACTTCGCGTCATCGTCCAGGAGAAAAATTTTATTTTTTGAAGAAATTGATTGATACATATTAGAAGGGAGCATTATAGAGAAATATAAAATGTTGAATGATGTTTGAGTGGTTTGAACATTGCTGTTAAAATTCCTGTAGGCGATGTGTGTCTAGATAGTAGCATGTCTCATTGTTCTCTCGTGAACCTCTTATTATATTCGATACTATATATTTACTATATACTACTATATATATATATATATATATATATATGTAGATATATATCATATGTATATATTTATATATATTATATATATATATATATTATATATATATATATAGAGAGGTTTTATAATTGCTTGAAGCATTGTGTATTATTGGTTAGGAGGTTATTTAGAAGGCTATCACAATGCAGTTGTAAAAAAAAATAATAATACGGTAACAATGGTGTTGTGTGTTTTAACTGTATTCATTCTTGAATTATTAAAAAGAATAATAACTTTTAAAGATCACGGTAACACTAAGCACATGTTCACTATTATTTCAATTTTTTTTATTTTTATTCCAAACTGCACTTTGTGATAGCCTTCTAAATCAACCTCATAACCAATTATATATAATATATAATTATATAATATATATATAATATTATATATTATATATATATACTATATAGTATATATATATTATATATATAATATGTAGAATATATATGATTATATTTATAATATATAATGATATATTATATATATGTAGTATTGCTATATTGTTATATTTATATATATATTAATATATATATGTATAGTATGTTGTGTGGATATCATATATATATATACTGAGATATATTTTGTAGTATATATATATGATGTAGCTATAATTATAGTATGTTGATATTATATATGTAATATATATTATAATGTTAGTATTTCATATATATACTATATATATATATATGTAGATAATATATAATAGGATGTAGGTATCCAAAACTTGGTACGTAAGGATGATTCTTATATGTGATTTTCTATAAGACACACTGTATTATTATTGTATTGATCCAGTATGTATAAATACAGTGATCTTTAAATCACATATAAGAGAGCTCAATTGTAAATAAATTTTTGATTTATATACAGGCAATAATTTATCTTTGAAGGAAGGAAAACTCAACCACCGTTATTCCATAATAAAGTTATCTTCGACCAAATTGACCTAAATCTAATATATATAATACAATAAAAATAATAAAAAAATAATAATAATGATTATGTATATATATATATTGATATATATATATTATATTATATATCATATTATATATATATTCCAACCCCCTCGCACCGAGAGAATGTGACACAAGGTCATATTTTTAAGCGGGTTTAAACAGGTTTGAATTCAGAGTTTCCTTCTCTTAGTTACCTATCAGAGCCAGTTTAGCTCAGTTGGTAGAGTAGCCCGGTCGGAATCCCGATGTTCCTTAGTATCGATTAACTGGTCGTTCGCCACCCAATGTATGAGTATCACAGGGATCTGTACTTAGACTGGTTACCTAAACAGTGTTAAAGAGCCCAGCCTTGTCAACTATTTAACCATACTGGGGAGGGGCGAGAATTAGTTGGATGCATACCTTTCTCAATGGTATTAGCGCTATGGATATACAAGCAGTCTTGTCCAGGATTTGAAACTGTCTCGCCGTGTCTATTTCCCACGACATTCAGCAATTAGAATCAAGTGCCTCCTTATTATAAGTTAATATAAATATGCTTTTATATCACCCTTAGTCCTCAATCAAAAAATCAAAATCAAAAAAATATCGTGGATCATACCAGGATTCACCAAAACACTGGATGGTCCTTTCCTTTTCCTTAATCTATTGGGTTAATGTTACTGGACAGTCAAGCAGTATTGATTTTGGTTTTGTTTTTAGGCATATCAACCTCAGCTGGGTCATTTTAATGCGACTAAGTTTTGATACATAGACGTAGTTTGGATAGGAAACAAATGATAATTTTTTATATATATCTATATATATATATATTATTTGAACTATTGTTCAATTACTCATATTTTTAGTTGCAAATCTTCACTTCTTTTAGGAAATTGTAAAATCTGGAATGGTCTTATTTTCGCTGAAAAGTTTTTTTTTCAAATTACTTGCTGTTAGGTAGTATTTGTTTCGCACTAGATCAAAGTCGTCACAGTTCTAGCAGTATAATGCTTTCCACGTAAATCTCTCTTGGAACATATAGTTGCATATTGGGGATTTCTATTACCTTTAGTAAGTGATGATGAGTGCATGTAGGTGATTTTATGCAGTATATGTTTCACTGTAAATCTCTCTTTGATGTAGTGCGATATGGGGTTCTATGCCCTTTGTAAGTGATGATGCAGCTGATTGTAGCCGTGTGATTTTATGTAGTAATCACTGTAAATCTCTCTCTTGACATAGTGCAAATTGCGGATTCTTATGCCCTTTTTAGTAAGTGATGATGAGTGATGTAGTGGATTTTATGCAGTATAATGTTTCACTGTAAATCTCTCTTGGAATGTAGTGCAATTGGGGATTCTATGCCCTTTAGTAAGTGATGATGAGTGATGTAGGTGATTTTATGCAGTATATGTTTCACTGTAAATCTCTCTTGTGATGTTAGTGCATATTGGGGATTCTATGCCCTTTAGTAAGTTGGATGAGTGATGTAGGTGATTTTATGCAGTATATGTTTCACTGTAAATCTCTCTTGTGATGTAGTGCATATTGGGGATTCTATGCCCTTTAGTAAGTGATGATGAGTGATGTAGGTGATTTATTAGTATATGTTTCACTGTAAATCCTCTTGGGATGTAGTGCATATTGGGGATTCTATGCCCTTTAGTAAGTGATGATGAGTGATGTAGGTGATTTTATGCAGTATATGTTTCACTGTAAATCCCTCTTGGGATGTAGTGCATATTGGGGATTCTATGCCCTTTAGTAAGTGATGATGAGTGATGTAGGTGATTTATGTAGTATATGTTTCACTGTAAATCTCTCTTGTGATGTAGTGCATATTGGGATTCTATGCCCTTTAGTAAGTGATGATGAGTGATGTAGGTGATTTATGCTAGTATATGTTTCACTGTAAATCTCTCTTGGGATGTAGTGCATATTGGGGATTCTATGCCCTTTAGTAAGTGATGATGAGTGATGTAGGTGTTAATGGGTGTCTTCTATTTTCTGCATTTTAAGTTCCATCTCTAAATGGTAGGTTTAATGTTTCTAAGTAAATAAAGATATGTTATGGCGAAAGTTGGATACTTACCTTTTCAAAGGGTATAAGTACTATGAGATATACAAATAGCCTCATCCAGGATTTGAACTCGAGTCGACAAGTCCATTTTCTACAACTCTATCTGTTACATCATTGGTGCCTAATCTTATCATAATGGAGATGATATATTATTCTGTCTGTCACTGAAACCATATCACTACTCACGTCACAATTCCCTTTAGTTATTTACGTCACATTCTTCGTGAATTTATTTTTATTTAAACCTCAATTATTAATAAAATTGTTTTACCTTATTAATACTGTTGAACATTGTATTTATATGTACAACAAAATAGCGGTATACAGTGTGAACGGGAAGGCTAATTTGCATATTGATATTAAGAATTTGATTTTAATAAATATGCGCTTAGTATTATTGATTTCTAATTGTTTGGTTTCATCTTAATGAATATGAGCAAAAATCCCGGGAATAAATCTTTAAAAATTTCAATTAACAAGAATAAATAACTGTAATTTTATCCTTTACTTTCTAATTTAACTAAATAGTTAAATTCGGAAAATTTAGCAATGAAAGACGGAAGTGATGGAAGAGTAAGTTTCAGTTGTTCTAATTTTTTTTATTATACCCCCCCGTTTCAAATCTTTTTGTTTGCATTCTCATTTAGTTTCATTAGCCTTTCTAATTTAATATAATATTTTATTACATTAAAACTTAGATAATTGGACCCAGAGAGTGCATGTAGTTGCTTGTATGAATAAAAAATAAAATAAAAATGCATTGGAAATGATTTTTACTATAAAAATGTATTGGAAATGATTTTTACTATGAAAATGCATTGGAAATAAATTTTACTATAAAAATGGAGTGGAAATGATTTTTACAATGAAAATGTATTGGAAATGATTTTTACTATAAAAATGCATTGGAAATATTTACTATAAAAATGGATTGATTTTTACAATGCAAATGTATTGGGAAATTTTTACTATAAAAATGCATTGGAAATGATTTTTACTATAAAAATGCATTGGAAATGATTTTTACACTATAAAAATGCACTGGAAATGATTTTTACTATAAAAATGCATTGGAAATGATTTTTACTATGAAAATGCATAGGAAATGATTACACCCCCACCCCCGTTTCAAATCTTTTTGTTTGCATTCTTATTTAGTTTCATTAGCCTTTCCAATTCAATATGATATTTTATGATATTAAAACTTGCACTCTTAGGGTGCAGATATTTGGTAGTTTGTATTAAAATTGTATTATACCCCCTTCTGTTTCAAATCTTTTTATCTGCATTATTATTTAGTTTCATTAGCCTTTCTAATTTAATATATTTTATTACAATTACGTTATTTTATCATTATTATTATTATTATTATACTCCTTTTGAGTTTTCACATCAGCATTAGCTGATGGTCTTTCACTGGAGTCTGAGTGACAGCAAGTCTCCTCAGGTCTCCAGGACTCTTCTGAGTATTCTGGCAGATTGCAGCAGTGCAGTGTTCTGAATGGTTTCAATCCTTCCTCTGATTTCCAAAATTTTTCCAGACCCTTTTCCAATCCTTTTGGGACTGTTCCAAGTGCACCAACTACAATTGGTATCACTTTCACTTTCATATTATTTTTTATTATTAAACTTAAATACTTGCACCCTACGGAGAGTGCATATATTTGCTAGTCTTATTATAATGGAGATTGTGTGTTTTTTCTGTCTGTAACCGAAACTATATTACTATACAAGTCACAATTCCTTTCGTTATTTTACATCATATTCTCCATGATTTTATTTTTATTTAAACCTCAATTATTAATAAAATTGTTTTACATTACTTACACTGTTGACCATATCTACATACTAATAACACATGCCAATTGTATTTATTATACAAGGGGCAGGTGTTGCCTGGTGGGATATTAAAGATTTTACATAATAATAACATGCAATTGTGAGGTTTACAGTGTGAATGGGAAGGCTAATTTGCATATTGATCTTAAAAAAATTGATTTTAATAAATATATGCTTAGTATTATTGATTTCGAATTGTTTGGTTTTATCTTATTGAATATGAGCAAAAATCTCTTCTATAAATCTTAAAAGAAATCCCTTAACAAGAAGAAATAACTGTAATATTATTCTTTACTTCCTATTTTAACAAATAGTTTAATTAGGAAAATTACCAATGAAAGACGGAGTAACGGAAAAAGATGGAAGAGTTAGTTTCAAAGTTGTTCTATTTTTCAATCATACCCCCTCTGTTCAAAATCTTTTTATCTACATTCTTATTCAGTTTCATTAGCCTTTCTAATTTAATATCATATTTTATTATAAAATCTAACTAAAATACTTGCACCCGAAGGGTGCATATATTTGCTAGTACAGTTAATATAAGTTTCTTTATATCACCCTTAGTTACCAGTTTTTTATATCTAGTACATACCCAGGATTCACATACACTGCAAGTATCTTGCCTTTTCCTTATCTATATTAATATTATTACTGGAAAGTCAGCTGTATTGTTTCTAAGTAACGCCCGCCATTTAGCAAGAAATTATCGGATTTTAGATAACCAAATCCTTTTTGTATGTTTTTTTTCTATTCTTTTTAATTCATTTTATTTTGTTGCTTTATGACAGATTTAGGTTAACAACAGATTTTGTCATTGACAAATTAAAATCTCCATAACTTGTCTCTTTTTTTCCTGATCCACTTGCAACCCATATCGATTATCCAAGTCGTCGCTAAGCGCTTTGCCGTAGTTAAGCTATTTTCAAATAAGACGATACCTTGGCATAGAAGTACCCCAACTTACAACCGCCCTGTCGGCTGGGGCGTTAGAATGCAACGACTGCACCTCTGCAGAGGGGTAAGACTCCTCCAATGGGGCCACCTGTTGGTCGTGGGTGGCGACCCGTGATGCTTAAGGAGCCCAGGTGGATGAGCAGTTCATGACATGCAATACTCCACTTTGGCCCTATCTTCGGCTAGACGGGCGGTCGGAGAGGCCCCCTCCGATCAATCGGCTGGTCACGTCAAGCCCTAGCACCTATATGATTTTCCCAACCCTATTGCCTTATGGCAAGCCCCAATCCCTTTTTATCATATGGGTGCTAGAAGGCGTGGCTGCGGGTCTACATGTCCTGGAATGACGTTAAACTCTATCTGATGGTGAGGTTCCAGTTTTGGAGGTTTGGGGAATGTGGAGCACCCCTTCATCACCATTACTCCCTGGTCCACTCTGACCCGGAGTGGTAGTACCTGTTAGGGTCCCATCTATGGGTTAAATAGAAACATGTATTTATAAAAAAAATTGTATTATCCATTAAGAATTGATTTATTTCAAAACTTTATCGGCATTAAATGACCCACTGAGGTTGATATGCCGTAAAACAAAACAAACAAAAATCGGTCGATTTTTTGCACTTTGGAGTCATTCTTTATTATAATTACTCCCAGATCCACTCTTACTGAATGGTAGTCCCATGCATGGTAGTCCCATGTAGTATCGTCTAATCCCATTGAAAGCACCGGTTCCCACTAGATCACCGATGTCAAGCAGCGAGGAGCCTGTTCAGTATTTAGATGGGTAACCGTTTAAGCACAGTAGGTACTGTAAGTAAACCGAATATCAAAATAAATTGATTCGACATTAAATATCCCGAAAAGGGGTGACATGCCGTAAAATAACCAACTAACCGTATAGCAGGTTTTTTGCTCACATCAGAAACCGTTATTTTAAAGCAAACAATATGAAAGATCTATTTGAAAATGTCAACATGGAGGATATTCTCTCCTTTTTGAGGAAAATAGAATTATACCATAGAATATAGACATGAAACTAATCAATACCATACAACATGATCCCCAATGGTGCTAACACATTGTTAAAACCAATTACTAAAAAGTAACCGTTAGGCATGACATAACCACAGACAGGTTGATATGCCAATTAGTATTAATAATAATGACTCAAAGGATTTTTCATACATGTTCCCATTGTTCATAGAATATAGATATGAACTTAATCAATACCATACAACATGATCCCCAATAATACTAATACATTGTTAAAACCAATTACTAAAAAGTATAAATACAATATATGTATTACTTCCTAACCGTTAGGCATGACATAACCCCGGACGGGTTGATATGCCGTTAAAATCAATAAACCAAACCAAACCAATCAGAATGGTAGTCCCATGTATGGTCGTCCATGTACTTCCTGTTAGAGTCCCATATATAAATCAAATAAATCTGTTTGAATATCATTTGTACTTAATAGGAATATTTGAAACTATATGATTGTGTTCAGACAAATACCTATTAATAGATTAATTAATAGCTACAATTTGAGGCACGGGCGAACTTCAGATACGCTTATCCATATATTAACGGATTAGCTCAGTCGGTAGAGCGTTCGGCTAAAAACAACCTTAATCCCCAAACCCCTAAACCGTAACCCAATTCGCAAAAAGTTTATTCATAGACTGTAGTTAAACTGTCATGGGGGACCACCAAAAAAGTTTCCGTTTTAATTTTCCGACCAATTTGCACGTTTAGCCCAATGTGTTTGATCAGGTCTGGTTTTTAAGATGTACTTGAATACCTCACAAGTTTGACTTAATAATAACACTTATTCAAAAATCTGTGGACTCTATTAGTCACATTTAAATCTTATTATAATGGAGATTGTGGGTCTGTCTGTCTGTAACCGAAACTATATTACTATACAAGTCACAATTCCTTTAGTTATTTACATCATATTCTCCATGATTTTATTTTTATTTAAACCTCAATTATTAATAAAATAGTTTTACATTACTTACACTGTTGACCATATCTACATATTAATAACATGCAAGTGTATTTATATATACAACAAAATAGAGGTTTACAGTGTGAATGGGAAGGCTAATTTGCATATTGATCTTAAAAAATTGATTTTAATAAATATATGCTTAGTATTATTGATTTCTAATTGTTTGGTTTTATCTTATTGAATATGAGCAAAAATCTCTTCAATAAATCTTAAAAGAAATTCCTTAACAAGAAGAAATAACTAATATTATTCTTTACTTCCTATTTTAACTAAACAGTTTAATTAGGAAAATTTACCAATGAAAGACGGGAGTAACGGAAAAAGATGGAAGAGTTAGTTTCAAAGTTGTTCTATTTTTCAATCATACCCCCTCTGTTCCAAATCTTTTTATCTACATTCTTATTCAGTTTCATTAGCCTTTCTAATTTAATATCATATTTTATTATAAAATTTAACTAAAATACTTGCACCCGGAGGGTACATATATTTGCTAGTAGTTATAATAATCTTCATACAATGACTGCTATTTACACAGTAGCATTGCAACCAACAAAGCCTTCATCAGATGATGACTCTGGATTCAGGCATGGTTTCGGGGCCGAAGCATCATTACCACTAACCCAGAGCGCCCCAGCAGTATCTCACGATACCACCAGACTTTGTCGGTTTGATGTCACAATATAGGACTGCCATATTCACGCTGATGCGGTCAGAGCCTTCTCCTGGATTTTTTAAATTTATTTCGTCTTGTCTGGTGGAGAAAGTCCAAGTTTAGACAAAAATGCCGAGGTTGAGTTGGTAATAAATCCCCGGTTTCCGACTTCAATGGGAAATACATCTGTTATCCACCCGTTTCTAACGCATTGTTCACGTAGGTCTTCATATTTTCCCAACTTCCGCTGATGGGCGCAATCAAGATTTTTTTTTAAATGGAACTGTCAATTCAACGATAAAAACTTTCTTAACAGATTAACAGACCAAATGACAATATCAGGACGCTGGGCCGTTAACGTTATTTCAGTTGGAAAAACGAGTTGATGTTTCAAGTCGTACGCAATGCGCCAGCCCATGGAGCCGTCAAATATAGACGACACGTGCCTATTTTTACGCGAAGATAATGTTCTATACATTTTCGATCTGAAAACTGCCCTAAAATCAGTTGTTATATATTCAACCTTGAAAACATCGCACTGATGGCTCCTGGCATGCATACACATGACACAATCTTGGATGCAAGTTCCTGTGGATGAAAATGGCATGGCCTATATATCTTATTATAATGGAGATTGTGTGTTTTTCTGTCTGTAACCGAAACTAAATCACTACTCAAGTCACAATTCCCTTAGTTATTTACGTCACATTCACCATGATTTTATTTTTATTTAAACCTCAATTATTGATAAAATTCTTTTACATTATTAATACTGTTAACCATATCTACATACTGTATTTACCGCGTACCCCACTTGTACGGGTCAGGCACAAAGTCCCTATTAACGTGGGACCACCCACAAGCCGAAGCTCATGGAGTGGCAGGTGAAAAATTGCGTCGATCCCGTCGGCATTCCCCCTCAAGGGGGGCGCCTCAGGCACTGGGCAATAAACCCAGCCCTGCCCCTTTAAGTCGAGGGGGCAGGTGTTGCCTGGGGGGATGACCCCCTGGGATCGACGCCGTTAATTATATCAATGATCCAGAGGCCGAAGCCACTGTAGACCATATCAACATACTAATGACATGCAATTGTATTTATATATTCAACAATATAGTGGTTTACAGTGTGAACAGGAAGGCTAATTTGCATATTGATATTAGAAATGTGATTTTAATAAATATGTGCTAAGTATTATTGATTTCTTACTGTTTGGTTTTATTTTAATGAATATAAGCAAAAATCGCTTCAATGAATCTTAAAAGAAATCCATTAACAAGAAAAAATAACTGTCATTTTATTCTTTACTTCCTCTTTTAACTAAATACTTAAATTAGAAAAAATAACAATGAAAGACGAGAGTGATGGAAGAGTAAGTTTCAGTTGTTCTATTTTTCGATTATACTCCCTCTGTTTCAAATCTTTTTATCTGTGTCCTTATTTAGTTTCATTAGCTTTTCTAATTTAATACGATATTTTATTACATTAGAATTAAATACTTGCACCCTCCGGGTGCATATATTTGCTAGTATATATATATATATATATATATATATATATATATATATATATATATTGCTAGTCTAAATAATGTAAATAACTAAAAGAAAGTGTTGAATTTTTTCAATATACTTACGTTGGGAATGAAAAAAGACCTTACTGATATATTTCGGGAAGCCTGTTCCCTTTCACTAACGATGAAAATGAAAGGAAGTAAGTCTGAGTTAAGCTGATGATGTTCGCTCGTATCTGTTTAGTAATATCCGGGCTGTCAATATGTATCTGAGACGTAACCATTTTCATCTATGTTGTATAAGAAGCATACATGGAACGTACACATCAATATATGAGAAGTAAATACACAAACGATGTGTTTTGATATGGCTTTTTTTAGCCGACAATTTTTGGGAGAATATGTGCTTAATTGAAGTCGTACCTAATTTTGAAAGTTAATTAATTAATGATTAATTAATTAGGCGGGAATACCTATTCAAATGTAAGGCTCAACAAATCGAGAAAAATCAATCTCTGTATGTACATTTCGGCCTATTAGGCCTCATCAATATATATATATATATATATATATATATATATATATATATATATATATATGATGCCATGGTTATAAAAGTAAATGTACTGGGTTTTGAAGCATGAAGAAATAGTGAAACTAAGATTTCAAATAGGCTAATATTTAAGAAATTCAGCTGACTTACCCGCATTGTTCGGATTAATTGTGCCAATTAAACTGGACTAATGAGATTTATCTTATTATAATGGAGATTGTGTGTTTTTCTGTCTGTAACCGAAACTATATTCCTACTCAAGTCACAATTCTCTTAGTTATTGACATCACATTATCCATGATTTTATTTTTATCTAAACCTCAATTATTAATAAAATTGTCTTACATTATTAATACTGTTAACTATGTCTCCATACTAACAACATGCAATTATATTTATATATACAACAAAATAGCGGTTTACAGCGTGAACGGGAAGGCTAATTTGCATATCAATATTAAAAAATCGAATTTAATAAATATGTGCTTAGTATTATTAATTTCTAACTGTTTGGTTTTATTTTAATGGATATAAGCAAAAATCTCTTCAATGAATCTTAAATGAAATCCATTAACAAGATAAAATAACTGTCATTTTATTCTTTACTTCCTCTTATAACTAAATACTTAAATTTGAAAAAATAACAATGAAAGACGAGAGTGAT
>CM042176.1:19102695-19107695 GCA_023376005.1 Doryteuthis pealeii | reverse complement strand
CATTGTTATCCGTACAACATTTCAGCCAATGTGTCCTCTGGCTTTCTTCAGGTATTTCTTGTCGGACTCGGGAGCTTCTTTTTGAACTGAAGAAGGCCAGAGGACACATTAGGCGAAACGTTGTACAGATAACAGTGAAGATGATGACTATATTCCGAATAATCTAAATAATACAAACGTACCATGTCTAGTGAAACGTATTCCCTGGTCATAGTAGACAATGATAGTGATGTTTTAGCCATTTCACATTGAAAGAGAATTTGAAACTGAAAAGAAGAGTTGACAAAGAAGGTGTATTTGCCTACATATCGATAAAGGACTCACAAGCATCATTTCTTTCCCTACGACATGGATGGTGGAATCTGGATTTTCGGCTGTTGTGGATGTTTTCAGTGGGAAAAGAATAAATTAGATCTCAACAGCTGAGGAACTATCAGACTAAGACTGAATAACTCCATTAAAATCAATTATGATATCTTGTGTCAGAAACACCAAGATCAAGGTAGTCACTAGCTGAATGGACTGAAATAAATTTTAAAGGTTAAATAGACTATTTTGTCTTTTCATTAAGTATGAAAATGGAACAGCTTAAAAGTAAAAGTAGGATTGGTCCATGGGAATTTTTTGAATAAAAAAATGGTCCATAAGCCGAAAAAGGTTGAGAAGCACTGATATAGGTGCTAGGGGTTGACGTGACCAGCCGATTGATCAGAGGGGGTCATCTCCAACCGCCCGTCTAGCCTAAGTAAGAGCCAAAGTATTTTGCGAGGTGGACTTATTGGTTCCATCAAGTCAAATGTTTGTGCTTTAAAATTCTTTGAAACGGACATTAATTGACTTCAAAATGAACCAACCTGTAGAATTCTGCCTGCTGGGGTAACATCTGGGGTCGTATATATTAGTGGGTCGATATCTTCTTTATATTTAATTAGTCAAATCTTAACCCCCAGCCCCCCAAAAAACCCCAAACAAAACACAACAAAACAAAATTGGGATAGCAATGAATGACTTATTAAAACCAATCGCCCCTCCCGGATTTTATGGCATATTAATCAGAGCATTGAGTACTTCCGGGTTAGCTGAGTCAGTAGAGAGTTCGTCTTTACATACTTTAGTGTCACAGCTGTGGGCATGCTGAAATATCTATTTCACTCTCTCTCTCTCTCTCTCTCTCTCTCTCTCTCTCTCTCTATATATAATATATATATATATATATATATATATATATACATATATAATATACCAAACGTATTGGTAAACGCTTGTGGCAAGAAAAAACATGGCAAATATTTTGATTGTAAAAATATACTACCAAACTTCACCTGGGTAAAAAATGAAGAAAAAAAAAGAAGAAAAGACCAAGATAGTCGTACCAACCGAAAATAATCGGTTAATACTCTAAGACTTGGCCAAAGAATATATATATATATATATATATATATATATATATATATATATATATATATAATCGCTAGGATTATCTAAAGCTAAAAAGCAAAAAGTGCTCAATACCTAAGTTGAGCAAATTATTAAGTTAAACCTAATGAGTCAGATACACCTACTAACAGTTTCGCTTAGTAACTAATTAGGGTAAGAATCTGACTATATATATATATATATATATATATATATATATATATATATATGAATTTAGTTGTGTATCTGTTTTGTTCTTGTGAACGTTTTCTGTGATATCAGGAAGTATAGGAAATATATAAAAAAATAAACAGAAAAAAAAAGAACAGAATTCTAATATATAACCGCTTTATTTTTCCAATATTTCGGGTGACATTCGCCCTTTGTCAAGATATTTTTGACAACTGAATATAACTTACTAGGAAAATAAAATAAATGTGAAAAAATCGACGAGAAAAGATTTGGCATTGTTTAGCCGTTACTTTTGTTTCAAAATCTTGTGACATATCTCAACCGAAATTGTTTAGGGCAATATATATATATATATATATATATATATATATATATATATATATGGGAATTTGATGATTTGCTTTTGAAGCATTGTTAAGTAAAGTATATCATTATTTATATTTTTGAGTAAAGTATATTATTTTTTATATTTTTGAAGGCATTACAATGCGTATATCGTATAAAATTCGATGATTATTGAAAATAATAATGACAAGCAAACCCGGCGAATAACGAGCGCGACCTGGAACACCGTACAGCTGTTTCAACTTTATTAAGTCTCATCAGCTTTATTAAGTCTCATGAGCGTTGTATACCTCCGATCTCTCTCGCACAGAGATCGAAACCACGTCGGGCGCGTTTATTCGCCGAGTTAGCTTGTCATGATTATTTTAATAATTATCGAATTCTATACGATATACGCACTGTAATTGCCTTCAAAAATATAAATAATCTCTCTATCTCTCTCTTCTCTCTCTCTCTCTCTCTCTCTCTCTCTCTATATATATATATATATATATATATATATATATAATCATCTCGACTTATTTATTTTTTCTTTTTACAAAAGAACGTGTCATCAACAATTACAGTTGGAGACGTGATTTAGAAATTAGAATCCTCTTTAGATTTAACTTGTCGAATCTTGAAAAATAAAAAACAAAAAAAAAAACAAAAAACAAAAAACAAAACAGAGATAACTATGAATGGTTAGTTAAAACCAATTGCTCCTCCTCGAATAGACACTTTTGTTTTGTTTGTTGGTTGGATTTTACGGCATGTCAACCCTTGTTGGGTTATTTTATACCAAAGACGTTTTTGTTTTATTCCTTCTTTATTGAGTATTCAACTTTTTAAAACTCATTTTGAATTTACAATTGTGTATGTAAAATCAATATAAGAATTAAATTGATTGATTCGTTGGATTTTTACTGCAGGTCAACCCTTGGGTTATTTTATACCAAAAACGTGATTGTTTTATTCATTCTTTGTTGGGTATTCAACTTTTTAAAAAACTCAACTTTAGGATCGCAACCTACAATCAAATGTTGATACATCGACCAGTTCCGTGTGGGGGTTGCACCGCCGTTTTTTTACAGCTTTTATGAACACATTGCCCCTACACTTGTAATATCATGTTACTCAACTAGGGGGAAGGTTGGGTTAGAGTTTAGGGTTGGGGTTTAGGGTTAGTTTAATGGGAAAATAAATAATTCGAGTTCTGTTTTTTCTGGGTCACGCTGTAATATCATGTTACTCAACTAGGGGGGAGGTAGGGTTAGGGTTGGGGTTTAGGGTTAGTTTAATGGGAAAATAAATAATTTGGGTTCTGTTTTTTCTGGTCACCCTGTAATATCATGTTACTCAACTAGGGGGAGGTAGGGTTAGGGTTGGGGTTTAGGGTTAGTTTAATGGGAAAATAAATAATTTGGGTTCTGTTTTTTCTGAGTCACCCTGTAATATCATGTTACTCAACTAGGAAATAACAGAGTTGTGTTTCTTTCTTTCTTTCTTTCTTTTTTTTCTCTATCATGACACAGAAGTGAGAAAGAGAAAAAGAAATTGAGTCGCTTTGATTTCTGGCAATCCCAGGTCAAAAATGATGGATGTAAACGTACCTTGTGAAAGAAAGGAGGAAATAATGCACAATTTTCACATTCTTTACTTGTTTTGGTTTATACAAGGAATTTATCTGTGAACTATTCTACATTTTATACCCTCTGTTGTGATTTTTAGTTCCATGTAAGAAAGAACATGTGATCTCAATCATTTTCTGAAATCACTATCAGATTAAATATTCTTTATCCCGATTACGTATTGGTCACACAAGACTTATGCACTTCTTTATACTAATCATATTAATATCTATATTAATGTTCTAATAGGATAATAATCATAATTTATCCGTCTCTCTTGGCAATGTGACTGGTATACCACAGAAGAAAGAGATTCTGGAAATAAAAAATTGATGTTCAGAATCGCAACCTACCGTTAAATATTGATACATTGACCAGTTGTTCTATCTGCAGTTGGGGTTGCACCACTATTTTTTACAGCTCTCATGAACACATTTCCCTATATTTATAGGAATTCTACTTTCACATTTCTTACTTGCTTATCTTGGAACCATTCTATATTTTATGCTTTCTGTAGTAATTTTTAGTTTCATATAAGATAGAACATATAATTTCAATCATTTGTTGAAATCACCATTAGAATTAATTTTTTAAAATCCCGATTACGTATTGGTCACACAAGACTTATGCACTTCTTTATACTAATCATATTAATCTCTATATTAATGTTCTAATATTTTGTCAATAGCTCTTATGAAAACATTACCCTGTAGTTAAAGGAATTCTACTTTCACGATCATTATTTGCATTCTTAATGCTATCACTTCCTTTCACTTTATAACCATAATCCTTAGACATGGTACCTTCCCTGCAAACCATGACTTGTACTTGAATAAGATAATATTCAATCTGGAAAACAAAAAACATTGACAACAGTTTTGTTCCAATATGGGACCCTATAATTAAAAAGGCTAGATTAGATTTTTTAAAAAAAAGACAAAACAAAAACACCCAATATGAGTCTAGGTAAAAAATCATACATAAGTGAATAGGTAGATATTCTTGGCTAGACAAGACATTAGGTTTATAAGTTCCCAAAATCACACTGGATTCTCAATTGGCCTAGAGGATAAAGGAGTTAGGTTAAGACAGTTCTAAGTGACAGTTATCTATAGACTGCAGGTTCAATCCTGGTCAGGGGCAGCAGTAACATAGAATAATAATTAACACAGCTTAACGCCGCTACCCCAGCTATGGTTAGCGGAATGAGAACAGGATACCCCGTGGACTGAATAAAAGGTTAGGTTCAAAGTTCCGTGATGGCTCCCGATTTCGACAAGAAGGTTCCCGAGTTCGAAAAGAAGGTTCCCGAAACCGACAAGAAATACCTGAAGAAGGCCGGAGGGCACATCGGCTGATATGTTGTACAGATAACAATGAAGATGAAAACAATTGTCCGAATAATACAAATGATACTAGCTTTCTGTGACTCTTAAA
>CM042176.1:19045195-19097695 GCA_023376005.1 Doryteuthis pealeii | reverse complement strand
AGATTATGTAAATGTTTGTATAAGTGTATCTTATTTGTAAAACTAATTAGATGGAACTGTTTTTGGACTCGTGATAAATTTAACGTCAGTATTTTTATTACATTTCTTCCACATAAAAATAAATTCACACAGATTGTTGTATACCAACCAAAGTCGAACTTACCTTGGCATTCTTATAAAGTTTAATGGTTAATCGAACTTAACTGGAACCTAAATTCCACCATCGTTATTCAGGATGTCAGCCCGCGAAAAAGAAAAAAAATAGCGAAAATCAGGGATCAAAACCAAAATTTAATGACATTTAGGTTTTTGATATTATAAATGAATAAAAGATATAATGCCAGTTATTTTATTTAAAAACATTTACCTTTTTTACGGTCAGTTAACTTTGGAACGATGTACTTTTGACGAAATCTGTGTAGCTCACAGATACGTGTTCAAAGCTTACTGAACCTGAAAAATCTAAAAGTTTTTTAAATAAAATAACTGGTGCATTAATTCTTTGATTATTACATATCAACACCGCGAAACTTTCTTAAATTTCGCTATTCAACTGATTTTTGGTATTTTTTTTTCTCTCGCGGGGTAACATACGATGTGGAAATTAAGGTCCGGTAAGCTCATTGTAAACGGATCAGCCTAAAGTCATCTTGGCGTACTGGCAACAGACAAATCGTATGACACTCTAAATGAAAGGTTTAACGATCTCTGTTAACCTCGGTCGGAAGCAGCTTAGTGGGTACTGCTTCCAGATTGTTAGAGCATGCGCAGATGATCTTGGGGCTGATATTCTAGGAAATTTAGAGTCGGGTGTGTTCTCGGATTACTCGAGCTAGAATACAATTTGACTTCGTGAGTACTAATCTCGCGATAGGTTCGAAGATTTAATAGCAAAATCTTGGTTCTCTTCGCAATAAAACCGCTTAGTGTTAATGAGGCTAAGATTTGACTGATAAATTTACTGTTCATACTGGGACTTACGATAGTAATTAAAAAAAGAACGAAAGACTTTTATACTAAAAATAGTTTTTACTTAATCAGACAGATGAACTGAGCATTATGTTTAGTTAAATAAAGAATGATAGTTTTTTTATGTTAGCAAAATGTTTTTTTGTATGTATTACTATTTGACTTAATGGGAGTTCGGTCGCACACTACCTATACACAAAATTAGTGTTTAATATAATGACTTTTTTGTAAGATACATGTAGTTATTTGTAAAGTAGTCTATATAGGGTGCTATGAAGGCTTGACAATGACCGCACCGAATGATCAGAAAGGACGCTTCCGCGTCTAAGTCTGAGAGACAGAGCTTATGAGTGTTGCATAATAGCAGCTGCTCAGATTAGTACACGTAGAATACAGTACAGCTTTAGCGACGATCCAAGTCGTCGAGCGTGTGGCGCAGAGAGGCAGGATGCAGTGGGGGAAGTACTTCCTTGGCCGACATGATCGGACCTTGCAGTCAGCGGGACTTATGAAAATTATTTTTAAGGGCTCATGAATATATGGCCAGTTGATCTCTAGGAGAGAGTCCTCGCGATTTGGTAAATCCGTTGTAATCCTCTCAGGTAGAGAATCCTGAGGTTCCTCGTAGTAAGGTTTGCCTAGTAGACTGGAGAAACGAATCCAGCCGCTTCAACTAACCTCACTCATCAGCCAACGCCAGTATGGCCAGCGTTGGCTAAGGAATAGCATCACATGATAGCACGATCAGTCTACTAAAATTAGGCCGGGAAACTAGCATACACCTTATAACCCAAAATGAGAAGCGCGTGGTTGTAATGGTTAAAGTCATGGTAAATGGACTCGTCGTCCCTGAGTTCAAATTCTGGATGTAGTAATTGCATTTAACTTTTGGCGCTAATACCCTGGGGAAAAGGTATGAATCCTACTCTCCCTCCAGCCTCATGGGTTAAAATAGCAGGCAGACCTGGGTTCTTTAACCATTGGCTAGGTAACCAATAGCTGGAGGGAGAGTAGGAATATACTATATTGTCCAAGGGTATTAGCGCAAGTTAAATGCAATACTACATCCACAGGATTTGAACTCGGGGCGAACGAGTCCATTTACATGATCTTAAACGATTACACCACGCGCTTCTCCTATTTTTGGTGTTAATATCGAGCTCGTAGCTAGTTCCGGCATATATTATAATACTAGTGTCTATTTCTTAGACCAATCGCTGGCCCGATTACTGCGTGGTGATATATTTACTTAGCCGCTGATTCTTTCTCAGTCTATGGACTTACTACGAGGGAACCTGGATTAACTCTACCTGAAGGATTACCAAAGGTTACAAATCGGAGGACTCTATCATACACTATCCACTGGCCATTATGGCCCTTAAAAAAAACTTAACATAGGGTACGCTGACTGCACTCTGCAGAGGAGTAAGATCCCCACTTCCTCAATAGGGCCATCTGTTGGCCGTGGGCGACCTGTGATGCTTAAGAACTGTATCTGGTGGCTGAGCAGTCTATATGCAACACTCTAACTTTCGCCATACTTAGACTAGACCGGAGAGCTCCGTTCTGATCATTCGGTCGTCATGTCAAGCATTAGCACCTTATGATGTCTTTTTAAAACTTATATTTCTTACAAAACAAATTTAAACAAATTTGTGATACTATTTCTGAACAGCATCATTTATTTAATAAACATAAAAAAAACATTTTGCAAATAAAACTGTAATTTTTTAATTTAAATAAACATATTGCATTTCTCTTCTGATTAAGTAAAACTTTTTAGTATAAAAACGTCTTTCGTCTTTTTTTAATTATCGTAAGTGTTTGAAAAATACTTCATAACTTCTGATTAAAAGTTATTTTTATTCAACAAGATTTTGCATTTGTTTAATTTGATACATAACTACAACCGTCTAATTTATTAAATTTATCGTAAGTTCAACATCTCCATAAATTTCTGATTAAATCATTTGTTTCAAAGAATTGAGAGCGCCGAAGTCCGGTGACGAGTTAAAATGTGAACCTTTCATTAAGTTGAGTTTGGGTTGCCTAATTGATACTTGGTCCGTTAAATCGAACTTACCCCGGACCTATAATTCCACCATCGTATGTTACCCGCGAGGAAAAAAAAAATACCAAAATCAGTGAATTAAGCGAATTCTGATTTTTCGGTGTTGATATTTAATAAATCAAAGATATAATGCACCAGTTTATTTTATTTAAAAATCTTTAGATTTTTCAGGTCAGTTAACTTTGAACTAGCGTATCTTTGAGGCGTAAAACGATTCTCAAAAGTAACTGGTGTTCAAATGCTAACTGACATGAAAAAATGTAAATGTTTTTAAATAATAACTGGTGCATTTATATCTTTTATTCTGTTATATATTAACACTAAAATGTCATTAATTTCGGTTGATTCCCTTGATTTTGTATTTTTTCTTTCGGCGGGCTGACATACGATGGTGGTTTAGTCCGTTAAGTTCGATTTATCATTAAACTTTATAAGAAGCAAGGTAAGTCGACTTTGGTTGGTATACAACAATCTTTGTAATTTATTTTTATGTGAGAAAATGTATAAAAATACTGACGTTAAATTTATCACGAGTCAAAACAGTTCCATCTAATTAGTTTTACAAAATAAGATACACTTATACAAACATTTACATAATCTCTCTCTCTCTCTCCCCTCTCTCTCTCTCCTCTCTCTCTCTCTCTCTCTCTATCTCTCTCTACTCTTTTCTCTCTTTATCTATCTATTTCTATCTACTCTCTCTTTCTCTCTCTATCTAATCTACTTTCTTCTACTATCTCTATCTCTCTATCTCTATCTTCTTTCTCTATCTATTCTATCTATCTATCTCCCCCCTCTCTCTTCTATCTCTATCTCTTTTCTCTCTCTCCTCTTTCTCATTTCTCTCATCTATCTATCTTTCTTATATATATATATATCTTCCTCTCTTTCTCTCTCTCTATTTACTATTCTATATCTCTTATATCTCTATCTTTTTCTCTTATCTTCTCTCTCTACTCTCTAATTTCTACTATCTATATCATCTCTCTCTCTCTATCTTATCTATCTCTATCTCTCTCTCATCTCTCTCTATCTCTATCTCTTTCATCTCTCTCTCTCTCTCTATATATATATATATATATATATATATATATATATATATAGCTGTTTCTATCTATCTGTGTTCATATTTCTTTGTTTAATAGTTTCTATCTATCTACAGATCTACTCTATTTGTTATTCATATATTCTATCTATCTATCTATTTAATCTATTCATCTGTCTATTTATCTATCTATCGAACTCTTCTATATATTCATTCTATTTTAATTAATATCGTTATTATATCTATCTATATCTATTCATCTGTCTATCTATCCTATCTATCTATCTATCTTATTATATCTATCTATTTAATTTTCTATGTCTTATCATATCTTATATCTATTCTATCTGATCTATCTATCTACTATCTATGCTAATACTATCTATTTAATCTATTTAAAATCTATAATCTGTCTATCTATCTATCTTTTATATCTATGTATCGAACCTGTTTAATATCTATCTACTCTATCTACTATCTATCTATCTATTTTAATCTATTAACGTCTTCTATTATACCTATCTAAATCTACTGAATTTCTGTTATTATTCTTCTATCTAACTTACTGTCTATCTATATCTATGATGTATATACTTACCTTATCTACTTAGTTTTATATATTACTATATTATCTATCGCCTGTCCATATGTATGTATGTATCTTATTCATCTATCTATCTATCTAGTCTATTCAATCTATCTATTTATCAGCATTGGTTTTAAGCTGCAGATCTCAAATCTACAATTCGGTAATTCTCAAACCATTTCATATGAAATACAAAATACACACGCCTGTGCGCACGTGAGAAATGTATAAAAATACTTGCGTCAAATATAACAGAACAAAACAATTTCATCTAGTTACTTCTTGCATATGAAGACGACTTACAACATGTACAACACAACTAATAATCATCTATCTATCTATCTAATTATGTTAACTTGTTACATATCTATCTATCTATCTATCTATCTATCTCAGTCTGTTCTTATCTATCTATCTATCTATCTACATCCTTAATTGTTCATATCTATCTATCTATCTATCTATCTATTGCTATCTTTAATTTTGTTCATATCTATGTATCGATATATATAATATATATATATATATATATTATAATATCTATATATATATATCTTAATTTGCTTCATATCTTCTATCTATCATATATAATTTGTTCATAATCTACTATCTATCTACAATCTATCTATCTATCTATCATATTACATCTATCTTAATTTGTTCATACTAATCTATTATTATCTATTATCTTTATATTGTTCATATCTATCTATGCATATTATATCTCTACATCTTTTAATTTGTTCATATCTATCTATATCTATCTATCTACTCTTCTTAATTGTTCTATATCTATTATCATCTACTATTATCTATGTATGTAATCTATCTATCTTAATTTGTTCATATCTATCTATCTATCATCTATCTATCCTATATCTTTTCATATCTTATCTATTCATCTATCTATCTAATTTGTTCATATTATCTATCTATCTATCTATCTATCTATCTTAATTCTGCTCATCTATCTAATCTATATATCATCTCTATCCTACTCTTAATTTAGTTCATATCTATCTATCTATTATCTTATATATCTCATCTATCTTAATTTGTTTCATATCTATCTAATCTATCTTATATATCTATCTATCTTACACGATTCTTCATTATCTATCTATCTATCTATCTATTCTTAATTTGTTCATATCTATCTAATCTAATCTACTATATTATCTATCTATCTTAATTTGTTCAATATCTATCTATCTATCTATTATCTATCTATCTTCTATATTACTATTCATATCTATCTATTATTCTATCCTCTATCTATCTATCTATCTATTTAACTCTATTTAGTTATATGCTACTATATCTATCCTATCTAATCTATCATCTATTCTTAATTTGTTCTATTATCTATCTTCTATCTATTTAATTTGTTCATATTCTATCTATCTATCTATCTTCTATCTATGTTGTTCATATCTATCTATTTATATTTATCTATCTATCTATTATCTTAATTTGTTCATATTTATCATTTATCTATCTCTATCTTAATTTGTTTCATACTATCCTTATCTATATCTATCTATCTTAATTTGTTCATATCTATCTATCTATCTATCTATTTATTCTCGTTCATATCTTATTATTCTCTTCATCTACTATCTTATATTTGTTCATATGTTGCTTATCTACACATTCATATCTATCTTGTTCTACTAATTTGTATCTAATCTTCTATCTACTCTATCTTATCTTAATTTGTTCATATCTCCACTACATATCTATCATATCTTAATCTCTTCATATCTATGCTATCTAATTATCTATCTACTTATTGTTCAAATTGATTATATCTATCTATCTATTAATCTTATTTGTTCATATCTATCTAATCTCTATTATCTTAGAGTTTGCTTCATATGCTATCTAATCCTATCTACCTACTATCATTTCTTTGTTCATATCTATTATCTATCTTCGTGATATCTATTTGATTCTTTTTTTATTTTTTCTATCTATCACTCTATCTATCTCCTCTCTTTATATCTACTCTTCTATTATTTCTATCTATCTATAATCTATAATATCTATCTCTATCTTATTCATCGATTCTATCCATCTATCTATCTCAATTCTGTTTCATTTATATCTATCTATATCATCCTATCATATCATATCAATTATCGATCTACCTATCTATTATCTAATGTTATCTATCTATCAATCTATCGACCTATCTATCTATATATTATATCTGTTCATATCTGTCTATATCTATTTACTCAATTTGTTCATATCTATCTCAATTACGTATATTTTATTATTTATCTCTTCTCTCTCTCTTCTTCTAAACTATATAAATAATATAATATATATATATATATTATATATTCTTATTTTGACATATCTTTACTATCTCAGATCTGTTTATATATATATATATATATATATCATCTAATTTGTCATATTATCTATCTATTTATCTATCTATCTCAGTCTTTTCATATCTATCCATCTACCTATCTACTATCTCCTTTGTTCATTCATCTATCTATTATCTATTATCAATAGAAAACATTACATATAATTAAATATATCTAGCGGTGGAAAAACCTGTTTGAATTGAAACAAGTTTGGGTTTGGTGGGGTATTTCTTTTGCAAGCTGAGATTGTTTATTGATTCAGGATGAACAAGTCGGAAATATTTACCTTTAAATTAAAATAATCACAGACATAATAATAATAATAATAATATAATAATAATAAATATAATAATGAATAATAATAATAATTAATGAAGAAGAGAAGAATGAGAATAAGAGAAAAGAGAACGAGAAAGAATGCGGAGAGAAAGGGGGGATGGGAATAATGTTAAAAGGGAGAGAAAGAAAAATAAGGAGGCGAAGGAGGGAGAGAGAGAGAAAGGAAGAGATAATGATAATGAGAAAGGGAGCAAAAGAGGAGCGAGAGAGAGAGACAGACAGACAGACAGACAGACGAAGACCGAGGACAGAGCAGAGAGAAAGTGAGAAATGAATAATGGGAAGAAGAGAGAAAGAAAATGAGAAAAGGGAACAAAGTGAGAGAGACAGAGACAGCGACAGAGAGACAGAGAAAGGAATAATGGGAAAGAAGAAAGAAGAAAACGATTTTTCTTTGTTTTTCTTTTCTCACAAGAGAGAGAGAGAGAGAGAGAGAGAGAGAGAGAGAGAGAGAGAGAGAGAGAGGAGAGAGAGAGTTGCGATAGATAAATAGATGATAGATAGATAGTAGACGACGTATTAAGGGTTTTACACTTTTCGCAAAGTCGGTACTCCATAATTCATTTATGAAATTTTTTTACAAATCTCTTTTCTTTTTTTTGGGGGGGGGGGATAAGGCCGGAGAAATACTTAAACATGTTAATTACGTCCTCTGTCTCCTGAGGATGATTACAGGTTCAAAAAACTTTCCGTAAATCAATACAGCATTTAAAGCAAGGTGTTCTTCCAGCGTCGTTGAATATGCCATTTAAATCAATACTCAATCACTCTTCTTCTTTCTTTCTTTCTTCTTTCTTTTCTGATATTGTTCTTATATTTATAATATTCTAATATTTATTGCTTTCTGTGGAATCTTTCTGAATAAATCATTTAAAAAATGAAAATTTAAATATGATATGATAACATTTAAAAGGACCTATTTGCCCAATAGATAGGACCCTAACAGGTACTACCACTCCAGGTCAGAGTTGATCTGGGTGTAAGCAATAAAGGGGTAACCATGTAATTACTTTGTATTAGATAAGAATATTTGAAACCATGACACTGTATGCAAATTCTTATTTATTAGATAGGAATATTTGATATATGTGCCTTGTGTGAAAAAGTCTTAAGAAACCACTACACAAAAATGTAAATAAAACTGTACAATGAAGCAATTACCTACGATCTGGGCAACCCAGAGAAAATAGGGTAAGGAGTAAAAGGGGGGAAATAAGAACGAAGGAACATGAATTCAGAATTGCCATTACTCCAGGTCCACTCAGACACGGGGTGGTTGTACAGTTTCAGGGTAGCATCTATGGGTTAAATAGATTGATTGTATCTGGCACAAATGACAACCTTATTAAAGAAATAATGGATGAAACAAAAACGTCTTTGGCATAAAATAACCAACAAGGTTGAAATACCGTAAAATCCAACAAACAACATATAGTCTAACACACTTTGCTATATTGTTTTAAGAGTCACAGAAAGCTAGTATCATTTGTATTATTCGGACAATTGTTTTTTCATCTTCATTGTTATCTGTACAACGTATCAGCCGATGTGCCCTCCGGCCTTCTTCATGGTATTTCTGTCGTTTCGGGAACCTTCTTTTCGAACTCGGGAACCTTCTTGTCGAAATCGGGAGCCATCACGGAACTTTGAACCTAACCTTTTAATTCAGTCCACGAGGGTATCCTGTTCTCATTCGCGCTAACCATAGCTGGGGTAGACGGCGTTATATTTGTGTTATTATTATTCTATGTTACTGCTCCCTGACAGATTGAACCTGCAGTCTTATAGATAACTGTCACTTAGAACTGTCTTAACCTAACTCCTTTATCCTCTAGGCCATTGGAGAATCAGTGTGAATTTGGGACTTATAAACCTAATGTCTTGTCTAGCCAGAGATATCTACCTATTCACTTATGTATGATTTTTTACCTAGACTCATATTGGTGGTTTTTTTGTTTTGTCTTTTTTAAAAAAATCTAATCTAGCTTTTTAATTATAGGTCCATATTGGAACTGAACTGTTGTCAATGTTTTTGTTTTCCAGATTGATATTATCTTATTCAAGTACAAGTCATGGTTTGCAGGGAAGGTACCATGTCTAAGGATTATGGTTATAAGTGAAAGAAGTGATAGCATTAAGAATGCAAATAATGATCGTGAAAGTAGAATCCTTTAACTACAGGCTAATGTTTTCATAAGAGCTATTGACAAAATATTAGACATTAATATAGAGATTAATAGATTAGTATAAAGAAGTGCATAAGTCTGTTGTGACCAATACGTAATCGGGATTTTTAAAAAATTAATTCTAATGGTGATTTCAACAATGATTGAAATCATATGTTCTATCTTATATGAAACTAAAAATTACTACAGAAAGCATAAAATATAGAATGGTTCCAAGATAGCAAGTAAGAATGTGAAAGTAGAATTCCTATAAATATAGGGAAATGTGTTCCATGAGAGCTGTAAAAAATAGTGGTGCAACCCAACTGCAGATAGAACAACTGGTCAATGTATCATATTTATACGGTTAGGTTGCGATTCTGAACATCAATTTTTTGATTTCAGAATCTCTTTCTTCTGTGGTAATACCAGTCACATTGCCAAGAGAGACGGATAAATTATGATTATTATCCTATTAGAACATTAATATAGATATAAATATGATTAGTATAAAAGAAGTGCATAAGTCTTGTGTGACATACGTAATCGGGATAAAGAATATTTAATCTGATAGTGATTTCAGAAAAATGATTGAGATCACATTTTCTTTCTTACATAGAACTAAAAATCACAACAGAGGGTATAAAATGTAGAATAGTTCACAGATAAATTCCTTGTATAAACCAAAACAAGTAAAGAATGTGAAAATTGTGCATTATTTCCTCCTTTCTTTCACAAGGTACGTTTACATCCATCATTTTTGACCTGGGATTTGCCAGAAATCAAAGCGACTCAATTTCTTTTTCTTTTCTCACTTCTGGTGTCATGATGAGAAAAAAAGAAAGAAAGAAAGAAAGAAACAACAACTCTGTTATTTCCTAGTTGAGTAACTGATATTACAAGGGTGACTCAGAAAACAACTAGAACCCAAATTATTTATTTTCCATTAACTAACCTAAACCCCAACCTAACCCACCTCCCCCTAGTTGAGTAACATGTATTACAGGGTGACCCAGAAAAAAACAGAACCAAATTTTATTTTTCCCATTAAAACAACCCTAAACCCAAACCTAACCTACCTCCCCCTAGTTGAGTAACATGATATTACAGCGTGACCAGAAAAAACAGAACTCGAATTATTTAATTTCCCATTAAAACTAACCCTAAACCCCAACTCAAACTCTAACACCTTCCCCCTAGTTGAGTAACATGATATTACAACTGTGAGGGGCAATGTGTTCATAAAAGGCTGTAAAAAAACGGCGGTGCAACCCCCACCGGAACTGGTCGATGTATCAACATTTGATTGTAGGTTGCGATCCTAAAAGTTGAGTTTTTTAAAAAAGTTGAATACCAACAAAGAATGAATAAAACAATCACGTCTTTTGGTATAAAATAACCAAGGGTTGACCTGCAGTAAAATCAACGAATCAATCAATTAATTCTTATATTGATTTTACATACACAATTGTAAATTCAAAATGAGTTTAAAAGTTGAATCTCAATAAAGAAGGAATAAAACAAAACGTCCTTTGGTTATAAATANCAATTAGAATGATTTATTAAACAGAGGAAAGAGTACAAGGGTTATTTGAAAACACCTCACCCAACAAAATTTTATTAAAAAAAACTTTAAAAAAGCACCCAATATCGGATTAGTAAAAAAAAATCCATACATAAGTGAATAGGGAGATATTCTGGCAAAAACAAGACATTAGAATTGTATAAGTTCCCGAAAATGGTCACAATGATATGTCAATGGATTAGATTTAAAGAAAGTTCTAAGGGACAGTATCTCATAACGCATGTTCCATCCCGGTCAGGGGCAGCAGTAACAGAATAAAATTAACACGTACCCCAGCTATGGTTAGCGAGTGAAACAGGTACCTCCCGTGACTGAAAGGGTTGGTTCAAAGTCCGTGATGTCTCCCGATTACGACAGGAAGGCCCGAAGTCAGAGATATTTCCCGAGTCGACAAGAATACCTGAAGAACGCGGAGCGCATATATGTAAGTTACCGCTATCATTATTCTCGGTTTTTAGTGCGATTCTTGATATTTAGTATTATTGGATTATCCGGACGTTTCCTCACTTCATGTATCGTAGAACGTTTCCTGCCGGATGGCCCGTCTGCGGACTTCTTCAGGTATTTCTTAGTACCACTAATGTTCTTTCTACAAGGGAATGGGCTTTTGACATTAATAATCATGACTCAAGTTGATACTCCATTAAATCAAGGATAGCAATCCATATGTGTATATCGCGAATTGATGAGATTAGAGTTTAATATGACCATGTAGATGTCCTAGTAAATTCAAAGTTGACAGGAATTTGCATTATTCACCAAGTTATATTATTATTCAGCTAAAAATTCTTGGCTTAAATACTCTATAGGCCATTTGCTGTGTCTGTAGTGTATATATATATATACAATATTATAATATATATGTATATAATTAAACTATACTACATAATATACATAACATTATAATATAATTACATAATAATGATAATATATATAATAACTAATATAATCATATATATATGTATAATAGTACTATATATTTATAATAATAGATTTTAAAATAATGTAGGGAGTACTTAGTAAATGAAGATAAACGGCGATAATCTTCTTATAATAATTCACCAAATGTCCGTCGTCCGCATAGATTAGTCCCCGCCATTTTGGCTCAATTTCAACCAAGAATATATAGTAGTAGATAGATAGACATACAGACTAGAATGATAGATAGATAAATAGATAATATATGATAGATAGATATGAACAGATGAGATAGATAGATAGATGATAGATAGATAGATAATAGATAGATATGAGATAGACTGAGGATATGAGACGATAGAAGGTTAGATCGATAGATAATATAGATAGACAGTATGAAAGACTTGAGATAGATAGATAATAGATAGATATGAAAGAGTAGAGGAGATAGATATAGAGATAGAAGATAGATATGATAGATTGAATAAGATAGATAGATAAGTAGATATGAACAACAATAATATATATATATATATAATATATATATATATATATATATGATAGATATGATACATAATAGACTTAAGATAGATAGATAGATAGATAGATAGATGTGACAGATGAATTGATACGAAGGTATAAACTAATAATATATATATATATATAATATATATATTATATATATATAATATTAATTTTGTGTGGGTGTTGTGGTGTGTGTGAAGAGTGCTGAAAATTTCTCGGCTGCCAGCCAACAATAAAATTTAATTTAAGTAAAACTGAACTCTCAGCTGGAGGGTATGATTTGCAAGGACGATCTCGCCATTCAGTAATATGTCTGCAGACTATTAGCTTCGTTAACCATATGCACAAATTGGACGGCCTACAGACAGATACGAGAGTACGAGACCTGCAAAAACTCTCTGATACACTTCCAAAAATAAAAATGCAAAATAAACAAAGGAAAATAATAATTTGTTATTATTTTTTCTGTGTTTTTTTTGTTGTGTGAGGGCATGTTCTTGGTTATCTTAATTCACCAACAACAAAGCTTTAGAGATTTTGTGGGGATGCTTTGATTGGAGTGGTGCGTTCCATTAAAATTTTAATTTCGGCTTTGGTGCTTGGTCAAATTTCAAAGATTTCAAAACGATCTGGATGGTTTGTTATTTAGACTTCAATAAACGTAAATATTATCTGACATGAAGGACACAAAGCATGTATGGCATAATCGATACTTTTAAGAAAGAACTTGATATAGTGAATCATATATAAGATCTTAGGTATGAATCGTATCATGACTAGTTGAAACATTGTAATGATAGCACTGTTGTTATGAAACACGTTAGTTTCCCATGCACATTTCAAAGTTATATAATTTAACTAGCAGCTACCAGCGCATGTGTCGCATAAATTCTGGGGATTACACTGTCAAGTTCATTTTCTATAGAAAAGTATCGAATTTATGCTGATACATGCGTTGTAAGTGCTCAAGAAAAAATTAATATATATAGTATATATATATATATATAATAATATATATAATAATTCCAAATAGTCCAGAGAAAAATTCCTTAGCCTGACACAAGAGTTTTTTTAAAAAAACTTGTCGCAGTTTGAGAGCTAGTGGCTCTTAATTGAGAGCAAATGAAACGAAATCCACCTAAAAACCTTTTGCTTTCATTTCACGCAAAAGCCTACAATTCACGAAGATGATCATGAGATATTAACTGATAATATATACCGCCCTCTCGCCCTATATCAGGACCAAAGTGGTGTGACATGTCATGGCTGCTCAGCCCAAGGCCTTAAGCATATGATCACCACACGCACACACAGGTGCTACGTGAAAGGATGGTCTACCCCTCTACTGAAAGGCGCCAGGGGTCGCCACATTCTACGTACCACTCTTACATATGCAAACTAACGCATCACATCACACACACAATGTGAAAGATCTTCAAATCATCGCACACTGTTAAACTACGACTACTCGTCAGAATGTTGTTTGCAAGTGCAACACGAATCTACACATCACACAACACAAACACATCCACACCAAACTACACGCGCGCCGCACTACAGCAATACACTCACGCCACTCGCTTACACGGCACAAACCAACACACACCCAATGGACATCTCAACACCGCACACGTTAAACACTTATCGTAGATAGTGGAATCTGACACCAAACACTGACCACCCGATACCATGTAACCACACACACACACTCACCACACCACACAGCACACACACACAAACAACACACACACACTACACACACACAAAGGGAAACTCTCAAACACCGCACACTTACCGAATAGGTTTGTGAACACATTGTACACACACCTCCCATGCGCCCATATGAGCACATCCAAGACCGCACACACAACGGAACTCTAAAACCCGCACACTGAACATACCGAGAGCGAGTTGAACAGAAACCTAAACTAACACCAACCCACGACACAGCTCACATAACTCACAATAGCCGCAAGACTCAAACAACAATCAGATACAAACGCCACTGTAAAATATCAACAACCAAGCTTAAACACTACGTAAATGAGTTTAACGAACTACGCAAATCATCATGCTGTACCACTACACAGAGCACACGTAGCAAGACTCCCCCTCAAACTACAGCTATTTATGTTAATCAAAATATTGTATTAAATAGATAAGGCAATGGCAAACATAGATTAAGTACAACAGCACGATTTGACAACAACAGTATAATTACAACGTTAAACAAGACTGTGAGGCTTATTACACAGAAAATGCAAGATGACGTTCTTTCCTTTTTGTCAACTTGTTCTTGCTAGCGTATCGTCTTCAAATTCTTGTCCTCTAATTTCAAGATTGTAGTGTATGTTAGTAATGATGGAAGTAAACGATCATAAATGGAGTTCCAGTTCTGATTTCGATTTAGTTAATGGATTTAACTTATATATTCAGTTATAGATATATATAGTAAGTATAGCTGATATGAGATTGTTTTCGTCTGTAACAGAATAACATATTCCACAATCAATTCTTAGTTATGACATCAATAATATCTAACCGATATTTATTTTTATTAAGTCAACTCAATTATATAAAGTCTTAAATTAATTAGCATCCCTGTTCACTACTGTCTACATATACACAGCTATTTTGTTATATATATACAATAAAGCTTGGTTGTCAGATGTGACACAGTAACAGTTTATAAGTAGCAATATTATATTAATAATGAGTCTTATAAATAAAATATGTGCTTAGAAATTGAGTCAATAACTAGATTGGATTATTTGTACATTGAATAGGCAATATATCTTTCTGATGATTAAGATCCAGACAGGAGAAACATACATTATCTTCCATTATAAAAAGAACTAACTGAATATATGAAAATGATAATAGTTTCAGTTATTTTAACCTCTTTAAAACCTATTATATCCTCTGTTTCAATTTACTGTATTCAAATTAGTTATCGCCTCTAATATCATATTATTACTAAAACTTGTTCAGCCGGGGTGAGTAAGTATATTAAATAATCATGTGAAAGTCTGAGGAGACAGAATGTTGATTGTAAAAATATACTACCAAATAGTGACTTATTATAAATGGCGTTTGCCTCCAAGTGTCTTTAGTCGGATCTTGGCCCCTGAAGAGCATTAAGCGAAACTTTAGGTAGGTTTATCTAACTCATTAGATTTTCTTTATATATATATAGTAGCATGATATATCTTTGAAGGAAGGATTATTATGTGCTCTGGTATATAATCTAAAGAAGTTTATTATACATTTGAGCTCTCTGTAGTGAATTAAAGATTGCACTGTATTTTATCATACTTGGATCAATACAATAATAATACAGTGTGTCTTAGAATCACAATAGGAATCATCCTTACTATCCAGTTTTGGTACCTCACATCACTACACACACAACTACTAACTTATATACCACACTATATATATATATAGATATATATTAAGATAAAGATAGATAGATAGATAGATCAGATAAGGATATTTTTTTCGGTAGTTAGGATCTTTCCATGTGTGTTTAACCAAGCCTTGATGCGGGTCGAGACGTAAGATAGGCTCAATTGGGCCTAGTCCAGTGAATGGAAGGAGACGAGCAAGATTTCAATAAATGAAGGAAAACTTAAATATATTAATTTGTGTGTTAATGTGTGTGTGTGTTGTTGTGTTGTTTAATATATATATATATATATATATATATATATATGTATATATAATATATTGTAAGAAAGTGGAAAAAATGGTTTTTTGTTTTTGTTGTTTTGTTTTGTAATAACTCATTGATTTTCCTCTCCGACCCAAACAACTACGGGAGTGAAGAGCTCTGATGATTGATTTTGTAAATCGAAATATTGATCAGATCAGCTATAATGATATTATAAATTGTTTTCTTCTTTAACAGCAATTGGTGATGTTTTCATTCCACCTTTTCCTACTTCAATATGTCGGATCATTTTCCTTTCTTTATATTTAACTTATATATATATAGTATAATATATATATATTATATAATACATATACAAAAAAGTAAGTGCAAGAAACACGCCAACCTAAATCCTAAGATATCAGAAATCACAATGTACATATTAATATTCTGGCAAAATGTTAATTAATGCCTGAAGAAGATAACAGATATATGCGAAACACGTGTCGCCATATGTAGATAATATAATTTAAAAAAATCTTAAAACATAGTCCTTTTGCGAGAGCCTCTGTGTTTTATAGAATATCTAATTTTCTCAGAATAATATGAAATGTTAATTTTTTCAAAGAAAATTGAAGATGTATCTACATCTTGCTGGAAACGGTGGGTGAAGAAAAACAGTGGGACGCATAGATACGATTTTATGCGTCTTTTAGATTTTTATGCGTCTGTGGATGCACACAGACATGCGTACCTTCACTTCTCCTCATATATAAATTTAAATATCTACTTAAAAATATATAATATTTATAACTGAAAGATCCAGTCTCACGGTGCATATGTAAACAAAATTTTTAAAAATATATTTCTGAAACTCATTTGGACCTCTTTTTATATATAATTTGTGGACAGAAAAATTATATATATATATATATATTATATATAGTAAATAGTATATATATAGTGTGAACAAAAATTATTAAGTACAATCAGGAATATTTCTTGTATGTTGTTATTCTCAACTAGTTTCGACCTTCGGTCATCTTCAGGAGAAAATTTTTATTTGAAGAAATTGTTGATACAATATTTGAAAGGGAGCATATAGAAGAACTATAAAGTTGAGTTGTTTTTGTGGGTTAACATGCTGTTAAAATCGGGTAGCGAGTGTGTTTAATATGTAGATTCAGTGTTACGTGAAGAACCTCTATGAGGTAGGTTATTTTTAGATGCTCTTATATAATATTGGGGAGGGGTTTCTGGAGTTGGTGTGTATGACTGTATGTGATATATGTTTATGTATGTGTGTGCTTTACATATACTGTGTAGTGTGAGCGTGTGTCTGTATCTACGACTGTCGCGTGAACTTCTAGAATTTTAATTGGGTCAGGATGGCTGTTTGATGTGTGGTGCGTCATTGTTTGTTATTTATATATATATATAGTAATAATATATATATATATAAATCAATAAAATATAATAATCAGAATAAATTATTTCGGCACTTTTGGCTTTCGAGTATGATTTCAAATGGATCAATGATTACATATAAGGGTCCAAAAAAACCTTTTTATTCATTACGATGATTCCCGTTCGTGAGTGGGAGTCTCATTTTATCGTCAGGGTCTGGGGATATTGATGTTTAAACTGTATCTGTATCGCCCTCAGGCTGGAACAATAGAATACACCGACTGCCCCTCGCCAGGGTAAGACAGTTTAAAGTCGTTCCGGTGCGCCAAAGTCGGTAACAAGCCAGACAACGATCTCTCACTTTCATAACTTCGGGAGTCTACTGAATCTCTAGCAATCTGGTCAGTTAGTGTGTCTCACATAGTCCGACAGTGCGTTGAAACTCTGTCTTCGGGTTCCTCCGGCCTGTGAGGGACGTCGCGGTTGCCTGGACAGAGACAGTCGTCCCCGCTTGATCTGGAGTTCGGAGGCGGTGCTGTCCTCTTGTACGAGTTGGTACCTCTACGGCGGTTCCATCTTGTGCGCGCCGAGCAACAATCCTGAATCGGCACTGCCGTAATTATCCCGCGAATCGGGAGCTATCCCCTTTTTCACTAGCGCTTAGATCAGGAGATTGTTTTTGGCGTTTGAGGTGGAGCGCCACACCTACCATCAGCTCCTTCACTTACCACACTATCTCTGTGCTTACTCATACGCTGAGTTTGGCGAGGGCGGTATTCGGAACACGGAAACATACATAAATACATACACATAATCTGTCTTATCTATTCTTTTATATATGTATATGTTCACATAATCTATGCGGTTGCATAAGATTATTGTCAATCCCCTGTATTTTCAAAGGGTATGGCCCTTTTCATACCAGCGGGTGGACTTTCCATGGAATAGGTACAGGAAGCACGCCAATATTACGTTGAAGTCACGTGGGATTCTGGTTTGGTCCTCAGTTTTCAGTTAGACCGTCGGGCAGCATCATAGGTCTTTCTGCCTTAGCTGAAGCTCCACTTGCATACGCGCGTCTATGCTTAGTCAGATATTTAGTTACATCGAAATGCTATAGTTAAGGAAATAAAGCTTAAGCAAAATATCACGCTTGTGACTGTAATGGGTGTTTCGGTAACAGGACTGATTGAAGAAGAAATGAGCCAAGTGCGACCCGATCACCAATGACGAAGCCCAAGACGTTAGAGAGACCTTAGAAGAACCTAAGATAGAAGATGAACAGAAGAGAAAGAAGAAGTAATGACAAGGGATAACAACATATTAATAGCAAGAGAGTAACATGATTTTGAACAACAGCATTTGATTCGTTAAACTCGATAACATCAATCAATTGCAATGACTTTTCTAGTAATCAGTCTTATTAAAAATTTGAATTTTAAGATAAAAATTTTTTGCGAAAAAACAAGACCAAAGACCAAAGATAACTCGTACCAATAAAAATGTCTCTTTTAGTCAGTCGTTAGGCCCTTGAAGAGCATTAAGCGGAAACATTTAGTAGGTTTCGTCTGCTCATTAGATTTATCAATTTATATATATATATATATATATATAATATACTATCATATATATATATTTACATTGCCGTTAATTGTATTATTTTTCGTAGTTGCATCTGGGCCATACACAACATGACAACAATATACACATCTCTGTCCCCTTTATATATGCCTTTATATATTGTATTGATAGCAAGAGAGTATAACAGATTGAACAAACAGGAATTGATTCGTAAAATCGAAATAAATCAATCGATTGCATGACTTTTTCAGTAATCAGTGCTATTAGTGCGCGTTTATTTGTGGTCAATCAAGAAATTCGCACTAAGCCAATTTACAGGGTTTCAAATTTATATTTTTTTCGCTTTTTGATACATATAAAGTAATGAAAACAGCTTTGTCCATTTTATTTTACTATGCTTATTTTTTATTAAAGATGTTTTTAGCAATCACGGAAACTACATGTATAGGCTGGTCCACTCAGCGGACATAACAAAATCCATTATTAATACACTTGTTTGTTACTGGAAACAACTTCTATACTACCTGGTGTGTCTCTCTTCACTTAATAGAAGAGTGAATATAAGGTTCTACAAAGAAATCGCCGCTGTGTCCTTGGGGCTGCTAGAAGTACACCGACTGCACCTCTGCAGGATACATACACACTCCTCAATGGCCCATCTGTTAGGCCGGTGGGGTGACGACCTGTGAATGCTTTTTTGTTAACTGAAACAATATACTAACCTACCGTGGGTGTGTCTCTTTACACTTAAAATATATAAAAGGTGTCTACAAAAGAATTTTCCGCCCTGTGTCCTGGGGCTGTAAGTACACCGACTGCACCTTGCAGAGGATAAGATCTCCACTAACCTCAATAGGCCATCTGCTACCGTGGGTGGACGACCTGTGATGCTTGTTTTTTAACTGAAACATATACTCACTACCTGGTGTGTTCTCTCTTACACTTAAAAATTATATAAGGTTGTCTACAAAAGAATTTCCGCCTGCTGTCCTGGGGCTGTAGAGTACCACCTGACTGCACCTCTGCAGACGGAGTAAGATCTCCATCTCCTCATATAGGCCATCTGTTAGCCGTGGGTGACACCTGTGATGCTTGTTGTTAACTGAACAATATACACTAACTACCTGGGTGTGTCTCTCTTACACTTAAAAAATATAAGGTGTCTACAAAAGAATCCGCCTGTGTCCTGGGGCTGTATGAATCGTGTGGCAATTTTGCTGGTATTAAAACAAAGTAAATAAATTTACTATATGGTACACACCCTGCCGCAACGAGAGTGATGCTGACACAGGTACTAATCTTTCTTAACGCGGAGCGTTTCCAACAGGTTTGAGATTCACGAGTTTCTCTTCTCTAGTACTCGCGTATTACCTACGCCATGGTTAAAGCAACCGCAGTCTGCGCCTGCTATAATACCCACTAGCTGGAGGAGAGTAGGATTTCATATCAGTATTATCCCAAGGGTATTAGCGCAATAGTTAAATGCAATGACTACCATCTCAGGATTTGAATCAGGCGACGAGTCCATTTTTACCATGACTTTAACCATTACAAACCACGCGCGTTATTCTCATTTTTGGGGTATATAAACGGTGGTATCTAGTTCCCGGCCTTCAATACTTTATAGACTAGGTCGATGATCATGTGATCCTTACTCCTACTGCAGAGTGCTTGCAGTCAGCGGCAATTTGTAAATGTGTCTTTTAAGGGCATAATATGAAGCGGCAGTTGATTCCTAGGTAGAGAGTCCTCCGATTTTGTAAATCGTTGTAATCCATCTCAGGTAGAGAATCCCTAGGTTCCTCGTAGTAAGAGTTTGCTAGTAGACTGGAGAAACGAATCCAAGCGGCTTAAGCCTCACTCATCATCTAGCCAACGCAGTATTGGCCAGCGATTGGCTAAGGAAATAGCATCACATGACTAGCTCCATCCACGTCCTATAATTCAGGCCGGGAAACTAGCATACACCTTATATACCCAAAATGAGAAGCGCGTTGGTGTTAATGGTTAAGTCATGGTAACATGGACTCGTCGTCCCTGAGTTCAAATCTGGATGTAGTAATTGCATTTAACTTTTGCCCTAAGTACCCTTGGGAAAAGATGAATTCCTACTCTCCCTCCAGCCTCATGGGTTAAATAGCAGCGCAGACCTGGGTTCTTTAACCATGGCTAGGTAACCCGATCTAGGAGAAGGTAAAACACTCTGAATTTGCAAGAACCTCGTTATGACACTCCCGTAAGCAAATTGACCCCTGCTGTACACATCCTTGCTCTGTGCGGGAGGGGGTTTGGTAAATATATATACCTATACCCACAAAATTCAACATTCTACAGCCCCAGGACACAGGCGGGATTTCTTTTTGTAGACACCTATATATTTTTAAGTGTTAAGAGAGACCACACCCAGGTATTATATATTGTTTCAGTTAACAAACAAGCATCACAGGGTCGTCACCCACGGGCTAACAGATGGCCCTACTTGAGGCAGTGGAGATCTCTACTCCTCTGCAGGAGGTTGCAGTCGGTGTACTCTACACGCCCCAGGACACAGGGCGGAATTCTTTTTGTAGACACCTTTATATATTTTAAGAAACTGTAAAGAGAACCACACCCAGGTAGTGAGATACTTGTTTCAGTTAACAAAAACAAGCCATCACAGGGTCGTCACCCACGGCGACAGATGGCGCCTATTGAGGAGTGCGAGATCTACTCCTTCTGCAGAGGTGCAGTCGGTGTACTTTCTACAGCACCTAGAGACACAGGACGCGATATTCTTTTGTAGACACCTTATTATACTTTTTAAGTGTTAAGAGAGACACACCCAGTAGTTAGCTTATTGTTTCAGTTAACAAACAAGCATCACAGTCGTCACCCACGGCTAACAGATAGGCCCTATTGAGGAGTGGAATCTTACTCCTCCTGCAGCAGGTGCAGTCGGTGTACTCTACTGCCCCAGACACAGGCGGATTTCTTTGTAGACACCTTATTATATATTTTAGTGTAGAGAGGACACACCCAGCGTATGTTAAGTAGATTGTTTCAGTTACACAAACAAGTTATAATAAATATGGATTGTGTTTATTCCGCGCTGAGTGACCAGCCTGATACAATGTACGTTCCGTGTTGTAAAAACACTTATTATAAAATTAACATAGAAATATAAAGGACAAAAGCTGTTTCGATTACTTTACCTCAAGTGACAAAAGCGAGAAAAAATATACAATTTGAAACCCTGTAACATTGCTTAGTGCGATTTCTGGATTGACCACAAATTAAAACGCCATGGCACTAAATAGACTGGACACTGAAAAAGTCATTGGCAATCGATTGTATAATCGATTCTAAACGAATCAATCCTGTTTGTTCAAATCAATGTTACTCTCTTGCTATCAATACATATTATAAAGGAATATAATAAAGGACAGTTAATTTGTATGTATTGTTTATGTTTGTATGCCAGATGCAACTATAGAAAATAATACAATTAACGGCAATGTAAATATATATATATATATATATATATATATATATTATTATATATAAAGATAATCTAATGAGTCAGACGACCTACTAAAAGTTTCGCTTAATGCTCTCAGGCTAAGATCTGACTAAAGAGACATTTTTTATTGGTACGATTAGTCTTGTCTTTTTCTTTTTTCCAAAATTTTTATTCTTTAAAATTAAATTTTTAGCACTAAATAGAGCCTGATACTGAAAAGTCATTGCAATCGATGATTTTATCGATTTTACGAATCAATGCCTGTTTGTTCAAATCAATGTTACTCCTCTTGCTATTATATGTTTGTATACCCTTTCAATTACTATCTTCTATTCTTCTTCTGTTCATCTTCTATCTTTAGGTTCTTCTAGTCTCTTCTAAACTCTTGGTCGTCTGGTGATCGGTGCACTGGTGCTTCATTTCTTCTTCCAATCAGTCCTGTTACCAAAGACACCCATTAATCACAGATCTCGTTGTTATTTTTTCTTAACTTTTTTATTTCCTTAACTATACATCTTCATGTAACTAAAATATCTGATCAACATAGCGCGCGTATGCAGTGAGCTTCAGCTAAGGCAGAAAGACCTTATCTGCCCGACGTCTAACTGAAAACTGAGGACCAAACCAGTCCCACGTGACTTCACGTAATTTGGCGGGCTTTCTGTACTATTCCATGGAAAGTCCCACCCCTGGTATGGAAAAGGGCCATCCCTTTAGAAATACAGGGATTGACAATAATCTTATGCAACCGCATAGATTATGTAACATATAATCATATATAAAAGAATAGATAAAGGACAGTATGTTGTATGTATTATGTATTGTTCCGTGTTCATACCGGCCCTCGCCAACTCAGCGTATGAAGTAGCACAGAGATCAGGCTGTGGTAAAGTGAGGAGCTGATGGTAGGTGTGGCGCTCCACTCAAAACGCCAAAAACAATCTCCTGATCTAGCGCTAGTGAAAAGGGGATAGCTCCCTCGTTGTCTGGCTGTTACCGAATTTAGGCACACCGGACGACTTTAATTTACTTACCCTGCAGAGGGGCAGTCGGTGTATTCTATTGTTCCAGCTGAAGAGGCGATACAGATACAGTTTACATCATACATCCAGGACCCTGTACGATAAAATGAGACTCCACTCACGAACGGGAATACATGTAATGAATCAAAAGGTTTTTTTTGGACCCTATATGTAATCATTATCCATTTGAAAAATCATACTCGAAGAGGCAAAAGTGCCGAAATAATTTATTTCTGATTAATTATATTTTTTAATTGATTTTATATTATATATATATATATATAATATATATATAAATAAACAAACAACGACCACCGACACATCAAAACAAGCCACTCTGACCCAATTAAAATTCTAGAAGTCACGCGCACAGTACCGATGATACAGACACACCGCTCACACTCACACAGTATATGTAAAACACACAACATAACATATATACACATACAGTCATACACCAAACTCCCATGAACCCCTCCACTCACATTATATATAGAGCATCTAAAAAATAACCTACCTCATAGAGGTTCTTTCACGGAACAAATGAACATGCTACTATTAAACACACTTCGCTACCCGGATTTTTAACGCATGTTAAACCCACAAAAACACTTCATAACTTTTTAGTTCTTCTAATGCTCCCTTTCTAATATGTATCAACAATTTTCAAATAAGAAATTTTCTCCTGAAGATTGACCGAAGGTCGAAACTAGTTGAGATAAACACATACAAGAATATCCTGATTGTCTATAACTTGTCCACGAGACTTATTTTAGAAACTATATATCATAATATAATTTCATTCCAACGCAAGACGAAACTCAATATTAAAAAGTCCGCAAATGGATTCTTATAAAAAGTTTATTATTTTTATAATTCGTTTAATATAAACGTTGTTGAGATCTTCGTATTCCAGCTTTTTGATATTATAATATATATTATTTAATCGACTATATATATATTAAAGCTATATATACGTACTATATATAAGACGAGGAGAGAGAAGAGAGGCAGAGATGCGATATGGTCGCGTCTTGGCTCACAGGAGCCATGTAAAAATCTTAAAAAGGACGCATTAAAAATCGACATATTATGCGTCCCACTGTTTATTCTTCACCCACCCGTTTCCAGCCAACTGTATGATACATTTTCAATATTTTTTTGGAAAAAATTAATTTCAATATATTCTGAGAGAAAATTAGATATATCTATAAAAAAGAAGTGCTTGCCAAAAAGGACTATGTTGCTTTATTTAAATTATTATTATCTTACATATGCGACACGTGTTTCAGAATTTTTGTATCTTCTTAGGATTAATTTAACCATATTTGCAAATATTAATATGTACAGTGTGCATTTCTGAATTTGATAGTTGCTGTGTTTGCAACTACTTTTTGTATTATATATATATATATATATATATATATATACTATATAAGTAATAATAAGTAAAGAAAGGAAATGAATCCGACAATATGAGTAAGAAAGGTGGAATGAAAAACATCCACCAATGCTGTAAGAAGAAAAACCAATTTTAATATTCATAGTTTGATTAACTGATCAATTATTTCGATTTTACATAACATCATCAGAGCGTCATTCACTCCACGTAGTTGTTTGCGGTGGAGGGAAAGTCAAATGAGTTTACAAAACAAAAAAACAAATAAAACAAAAAACCATATTTCATTCCACCTTTGTCTTACAATATATATATATAAATACTTATACATTATATATATATCAACTATATATATATAAACACACACACAAACACACAGCACACATTACACACACACACTATACTATATTTAAAGCCTTTTTTCCTTCATTTATTGAATTTCTTGCTCTCTCCTTCCATTCACTGGCACTAGGGCACATTGGCTTATCTTATCGGTCGACCCGCTATCAGCCTGGTTAAACCACACATGCGAAGATTCCTAACTACGAAAAAAAATCTATCTATCTATCTATCTATTCTTCATCTGTATCTACGTATCTTTTTATCATTTATATAATTAGTACTTATATAGTGTGTAGGTACAATATGTTAGTGTGGACCGGGGTGTGTGTGTGTGAGGTATCACCAAAACTTGGTAAGAGATAGATTCTAATATGTTGATTTCTAAGGACACACTGTTATTTATTTATTGTATGACTTCCAGGTATGTATAATTATACCCCAGTGGGGAATAGCTTTTAAATCCTAACAGGAGGCTCAATGTAAATAAAACTTTTTAGATTATATACAGAGCACATATAATCCTTCCTTTCAAAAGATATATATCTATATAATATATAAGATAAATCTAATGAGTCAGATAAACCTACTACAAAGTTTCGCTTATTATGCTCTTCAGGGCCAAGGATCCGACTAAAGAGAAATTGGAGCAAAACGCATTAAATATAGCTACCTATTTGGTAGTATATTTTTACCAATCGAAACTAGTTTGACTGTTTTTTTCTCACCGCGAGGAATTTACCAAAAAGTTTGGATATATTAATATATTATATATACTACAAAATCTAATTATACACGCGTGGTCTGTCACAAAGAACAAGTAATTCTCAGTTAGACAACCTGATTATTTAACTATTTAAGCTTACTTATTTAACTATGTCTCTTAATGGACATCATTAATTTATATGATAAATAGGTTAATGTAGAAGGCTAAGAAGCTAAATAGTACATAAATATTGAGAGAGTTATAAAGATAAATCAGAGATTATAAATGGAACCAACTATCTTATCATTCATCGATCTTTCATTATTATTTGGTTTTATGTTAATGAATTATAAGTCCAAATAAGTCTTAATGAGATCTAAGTGAAATCCTTAAAATAAAATGAATGCATATTTTCTTTATCTTCTTGTTAATGAATCTTAAATTAGATAAATCATTGAAGACAGGGAGAGAATTCGTTCTTATCCATTTTATAACAAACAGTTGAAATCACATACCTACTAGCTATTTATTAATTCGATTTTAATATTAATAGCATCCTCCTCTGTTCACATCTACGCATTTTGTCTGTATATATATATATTAGTTTTTCAGAGTGACATAGTTTCGCAATTGTCTATTAATTATTGATTAGCAATATTTTAACTTACAATCATAAATATATAATACTAAGAGCCATCGGAGAGAGTGATATAGTTTGTTCAACAGACACCATTCATTATAATAAGATATATAATATATATATACTATATATTATATATATATATATATATATTAGACTTAAGACTCCCCGAACTCCAGAAACTGGAACCTCACCATTGATATGCAGTTAACGTTGATACCAGGACAGTATACGATGGAAGATAAGTCTCCACCCAAATATCTATAGGAATTAGCAATTGGGACTACAGTAATTACGCAGAGACGGATTACGCTTAAAGCCAAAGAACAATGTGTACAAAAAAAAAAAAAAAAATACGCATTTCAATGTGTCTGTGTGCTGCTAAACAACCGACAAGTCTTTGTACGGTGATAATTGGGTCGTGTTCACTGAGCTTCCTGTTGAACTTAACGGCTTGACCCTGCTTACCTCTTTCTGATCAACTCTAATCCTGATTAAAATAGTGTTGTGTGTGTGGGGGGGGAAGCGTTTGCTGCAGTGCCGTGTGTGCTATGTGTCTGTGTGTTACGTGTGTACATTGCACGTGTGTTTTGTGTGCGTGCGCGCAGTTGTGTGTGTGTGTGTGGATTTCGTGTTCAAAAACTCCACATTTCTACGAGTGTTTTAACACGTGTGCCGGTGTTTGAGATGTTCACATTGTGTGTGTGCGTGCGTTTGTGTCAGTGAGTGGGCGTGTGTGTGTGTGTGTGTGTGTGCTGGCGTGTGCGCGTTAGTGTGTGTGAGTGTATGTGTGTTTTGAGCGCGCGCGCGCGTGCGTGTGTGTGTGTGTGTAGATTAGTTTGTTCATGCTTCAAAGACTCGCTTTCTACGAGTAAGTGTTCCAACAGTGTGCGGGTGTTTGAGATGTTTCCCTTGTGTGTGTGTATGTGTGTGTGTGTTGTGTTTGGTGTGTGTGTGTGTGTGTGGTCTGTGTAGTGTTGTGAGTGTGTGTGTGTGTATTGTTATGCGTGTGTGCATGCATGTGTGTGTGTGTGTGTTAGATTATAGTATCTTACGAATAAGTGGTTAACAGTGTGGGTGTTTTGAGATGTTTCCATTGGGGTGTGTTGTGTGTGTGATGTGTTGTGCCTGTTAGCGTGTTTGTGTGTGTATGTAATGCGTGTGCTGCTGCGCGCGCGCGTGTGAGTGGTATGGTGTATGTGTTGGTGTGGTTGTGTAGAATTTCGTGTTCATTTCAAAAACTCCACATTCTTACGATAGGTGTTAACAGTGTGCGATGTTTGAGATCTTTCACATTGTGTGTGTGTGTGTGTGACGTGCGTGTTTGCATATGTAAGAGTTGACTGTAGAATGTGCCGACCGCCACCTCAGTGAGGGGTACGGACATCCTTCGAACGTAGCCACCTGTTTTGTCAGTGGTGTGATCCATTGATGCTAAGGACCTTGAGGGCTCTGAGCCAGTCATGACATTGTCACACTTCCACTTTGCTCCTGATTTGGGCGAGGACGGGCAGGTATATTAATTACTCAGCTTAATATCTATGAATCTTCTTTCGCTGAAATTTTAGGCTTCTGCGTGAATGAAAGACAAAAAAGGTTTTTATAGGTGGATTTTCGTTTCATCTGCTGACTCTAACATTAAGACTCTCAAACTGCGACAGGTTTTAAAAAAAACTCTTCGTGTCTTCGGTAAGGAAGATTTCTTCTTCTGGGCATTTGATTATACTATATATATATTATATATATATATATGATATATATATATATATATTAAATTTTTTACTTGAAGGCCACTTACAACGCATGTATCGCATAAAATTCGATACTTTCTTATAGAAAATGAACTTGACAAGTGTAATCCCTCCCGCGAATTTTATGCGATACATGCGTTGTAAGTGCCTCAAGTAAAAAAATATTTATATATACTTTATCAGCAACCGTTTTCTAAAATAAACAAACATCCAAAATCTTTATATATATATATATATATATATATATTAGTATATATATATATATATATATATAACACTGCTTTTTTTGATCTTTTATCAGAATAGTTTGCTTTAATTGCTTTGAAAACAAAATTATTTTGATCTCTTGAAATTTGACCACAAGCCACAAAGCCGAAAAAAAAAAAAATTTTAAATGGAACGCACCACTCCATCAAACGCCATCCCCACAAAAAAAATCTCTAAAGAATTTTGTATGAATTAGAGATAAAAAGAACATTGCCCCACACACAAAAAAAAAAAACAACAGAAAAAAAATAAAACATATTTATTTTCCTTTGTTTATTTTGCCAATTTTTATTTTTGAATTTATCAGAGAGTTTTTGCAGGTTCTCGTACTCTTCGTTCTGTCTGTTAGGCGTCCAATTGTGTGGTGTGCAATGGTAACAAGCAGTTTTCTCGCAGATATTACTGAATGGCGAGATCGACCTTGCAAATCATACCCTTCCAGCTGAGAGTTCAGGGTTACTTTAAAAAAAAATTATTCTTGGCTGAGCCCGAGAAATTTTCAGCCACTCTTCACACACCCACCACTACACACACACCACACATATATATATGTATATTATAGTATTAATATATATATATATTATATATATATTAGTTTATAACCTTTCGATAACAGTCACATCTATCTATCTTATCTATCTATCTATCTTAGGCTATATAATATATAATTAATAATATATATTATACTATATATATATATATATATTATTTCAGTAATGTTCATATCTATCTTCTATCTATCTTATTTCAGTCTGTTCTCTAATCCAATTCTATCTATCCTAATCTCATCTGTTTCAATATCTAATCTATTATCGTATTTTATCTATCGATCTACCTTTCTATCTCTCTATCCCAGTCTATCCATATCTATCTATCTATCTCAGTCTGTTCATATCTATCTATCTATTTCATTATATTCATATCTATCTATCTATCTATCTATCTATCTATCTATCTATCTCAGTCTATTCATAGCTAAGTCTGTTCATTTCCTATCTATCTATCTATCTATCTATCTATCTATCTATAACAATTCCTTGGTTGAAATTGAGCCAAAAATGGCGGGGACTAATCTATGCGGACGGACGGACATTTGGTGAATTATTATAAGAAGATTATCGCCGTATTATCTTCATATTACTAAGATACTCCCTACATATATATATATATATATATATATATATATATATATGTATTATATATATATATATATATATATATATGTATGTATATATATATGTAGTTATATATTATATATATATTATATATATATTATATATATATATATATATATATACACTACAGCCCAGCAAAAATGGCCTATTATAGAGTATTTCAAACCAATTGCTCAAATAATAATATAACTTGGTGAATAATGCAAATTCCTGTCCAATTTGGAATTTTAGGACATCTACATTCATGTTAAACTTTATCTCATCTAAGTTCGCGATATAACAGATATGGATTGCTTTCTTTGTTTAATGGCATATCAACCTTCGTGAGTTATTTAATGTCAAAGCCATCCTTGTAGAAGAACATTAGTGGTACTAAGAAATACCTGAAGAAGTCCGCAGGGCACATCGGCAGAAACGTTATACAGATAACAATGAAGATGAGGACAATAGTCCGAATAATCCAAATAATACTAATTATCAAGACTCATCTAAAAAAACCCGAGAAATAATATTAGCGGTACTACTTATATGCCCTCCGGCCTTCTTCAGGTATTTCTTGTCGGACTCGGGAGACATCTCTGACTCGGGAGCCTTCTTGTCGTAATCGGGAGCCATCACGGAACTTTGAACCCAACCCTTTATTCAGTCCACGGGAGTACCCTGTTTTCATTCCGCTAACCATAGCTGGGGTACAGTGTTAATTATTATTCTGTGTTACTGCTGCCCCTGACCGGGATTGAACATACAGTCTATAGATAACTGTCCCTTAGAACTGTTTTAATCTAACTCCAATTGGACAATTCATTGTGAATTTTGGGAACTTATAAATCTAATGTCTTGTTTTGCCTAGAATATCTCCCTATTCACTTATGTATGATTTTTTTTTACCTAGACTCATATTGGGTGCTTTTTTTAGTTTTTTTTAAATAAAATTTGTTGGGTGAGGGTGTTTTCAATTAACCCTTGTACTCTTTCACTCTGTATTAATAAATCATTCTTAATTGTTTTTCTTTTTTCTTTTTTACAGATCATGATGGGACTCTCATCAACCATTTGCTGGGCTTTTGTGCTCTCATTCGTGGTGATGAGCGAAGCAAGGTGAGTTTTCAACAACTTAATTAATAATAATAATAATAATAATAATAATAATAATAATAATAATAATGCTTAAGAACAAATTATATCAAAGCAAAAATTGATAAGACGCAATTGTGCGCTGACAGAGATGAGACTGTAAACCATGTATTAAGTGAATGTGGCAAACTAACACAAAGGGAATACAAAGCTAGGCACGACTGGGTTGGGAAGGTGATCCACTGGGAATTGTGCAAAAAATTAAATTTTGACCATACAACGAAATAGTATATGCATAAACCAGAATCTGTCATTGGGAATAAAATTCTCAGGGACTTTGAGATGAAGACGGATTAACCTATCTCAGCCAGGAGACCAGACCTAGCGTTGATTAACAACAACAACAACAACAACAACAACAACAACAACAAAGAAAAAATGAGAACGTGTCAACTGGTGGACTTTGCGGTTTCAGCAGATCACAGCTGAAGGAAAAATGAAAAGATGGATAAATACCTGGACCTTGCTAGAGAATTGAAAAAGCTGTGGAATATGAGTGTGAAAGTAGTTGGTGCACTTGGAATGGTCCCAATAAACTTGGGAAAAAGACTGGAGGATCTGGAAATCAGAGGAAGAATTGATACCATCCAAACTACTGCACTGCTGCAATCGGCTAGAATACTCAGAAGAGTCCTGGAGACCTGAGGAGACTTGCTGTCACTCAAACTCCAGTGAAATACCATCAGCTAACGCTGGTGTGAAAAACTCAAAAGGAGTGAAAATAGTAGTAGTAATGATAATAATAATAATAATAATAATATAATAATGATAATAATAATAATGATAATGATAATAATATAATAATGATAATGATAATGATAAAATAATAATAATTATAATAATAATAATAATGATAAAATAATAATAATAATGATAATGATAAAATGATAATAATAACAATAATAATGATAATAATAATAAAATAATAATAATATTAATAATAATAATAATAATAATAATAATAATAATAATAATGATGAAATAATAATAATGATGATGAAATAATAATAATAATAATAATAATAATAATAATAATAAAAATAATTTTGAAAAATAATAATAATAAGTAGCAATAGTAGTAGTAGTAGTTATTTACAAGAAAGAAAGAACAAAGAAGTAAAGAAAGAACAGAAAGAAATTGAAAAGAAAGAAAGAAAGAAAGAAAGAAAGAAAGAAAGAACAAAAGGAGAGTTGAATGAAAAATAAAGAAAAGAAGAAAGAAAGATCAGTGAAAGAAAGAAAGAAAGAAAGAAAGAAAGAAAGAAATATTGTTGTTATTTACTGACATTTTTGTGGTTTGCCAAACACTTAGAACACCTTTTTAAAACTTTCTAAAAACAATTTCTTTCACAAGAGACTTTCTCCTGACGATGACCTAAGGGCGAAACTAGTTGAAAACAACAACAACAAAAAAAAATAACATAAGACACACAAAAATATTTCTTTTATCACTTTTTGTTTACCTTATATATACGTTTTTATGATTATGATCTTTTAAAACCAAATAATAGATGTATTATTTGGATTATTCAGACTATTGTCCTCCCTATTGTTATCTACACAATGTTTCGGCTGATGTGCCCTCCAGCCTTCTTCAGGTATGTCTTGTCAGACTCGGGAACTTACTCGAATTCGAGAACCCCCTTCTCCACAAGAAATACCTGAGGGCTGGAGGACACATCGACCGAAACGTTGTGCAGATAATAATAAAGATAGGAACAATAGTCCAAAAAATCCAAATAATCCAAATTATCAAGCCTCATCTTAAAAATTCAGAGAAATAGTGTAGTAACATTAAAGATGAGGACAATAGTCCGAATAATCCAAATAATCCTAATTATCAAGCCTCATCTAAAAAATTCAGAGAAATAGTATCTTAACAATAAAGATGAGGACACTTGTCTGAATAATCCAAATAATCCAAATTATCAAGCCTCATCTTAAAAATTCAGAGAAATAGTGTAGTAACAATAAAGATGAGGACAATAGTCCGAATAATCCAAATAATCCAAATTATCAAGCCTCATCTGAAAAATTCAGTGAAATAGTTGATCCATTAACGTGGGGAGCCACGCACAAACCGAAACTTATGCGTGTCCAGTGCTAAAAATTGCGCGTATCCCTTTTGAGGCGCCTCAGGCACTGGGCAATAAACCTAGCCCTGCCCCATTTAGACAAGGGGATAGGAGTTGCCTATTGTTTGCATCTTTATTTTTATCTGTACAAGTTTTTGGTCGATGTGCCCCCGGCCTTCCCGAGTCCGACAAGAAACATCTGAACGCCAGAGAGCACATCGGCCGAAATGTTGTACAGATAACAATAAAGATGAGGACAATAGTCCGAATAATACAAATAATACAAACAAACAATTGTACGATGGACAAAATTTTCAGCAGATGCTAACATGGTTTCGGGGCCAACGCATCATTACCACTAGCAATGAGAGCACCAGCATTATATTACAAGACCACTAGACAATGTTGGTTTTTGTCACATCTTAGGAATACCAGATCAAAATGAACTTTCTTCGTAGAATGGAAACCAGGCTTTTCAAATGAAAATGAAACCCCTCTTCTTCCCCCGAGGTTCTCATATGCTGGCTCTCAAGCCATATTAGTGTGAGGAGAAAATGAAAGTTAGAACCGCAGATCCATTATTACAGAATCGTGAGTAGAATCCTCGTCGGATGCCCCATTTAAATCTCTATGTAAAAAAATAGACCTTGCATTGATCCAGCTACTCTGAAAAGAAATGTTAATGTCTATTATTTAAAATATCAAATGAAAAAAGAAAATCCATGCTGTTATCATTTAAATTTTATTTTTTGTCTTCACGAATATAAATTAAATCTCTATTATTTTTGCTCAAAAACCAAGCCCTGGTGATATTTAATGTGTATATATATTTACTTTGTCGTTAATTGTTTTATTTTTGAAGTTTCCTCCGAACATACACATATACACAACTGCCCTTTATATATGTATATACTACGTTCGGACATACATACACACAACTGCCCTTTATATAGTATATATTACATTCGGACATACATACACACAACTGCCTTTATATATGTATATATTACATTCGGACATACATACACACAACTGTACCCTTTATATATGTATATATTACATTCGGACATACATACACACAACTGCCCTTTATATATGTATATATTACATTCGGACATACATACACACAACTGCCCTTTATATATGTATATATTACATTCAGACATACATACACACAACTGCCCTTTATATGTGTATATATTACATTCGGACATACATACACACAACTGCCCTTTATATATGTATATATTACATTCGGACATACATACACACAACTGCCCTTTATATGTGTATATATTACATTCGGACATACATACACACAACTGCCAGTTATATATGTATATATTACATTCGGACATACATACACACAACTGCCCTTTATATATGTATATATTACATTCGTATATATATACACACAACTACCCTTTATATATGTATATATTACATTCGGACATACATACACACAACTTCCCTTTATATATGTATAGATTACATTCGGACATACATACACACAACTGCCCTTTATATATGTATATATTACATTCGGACATACATACACACAACTGCCCTTTATATATGTATATATTACATTCGGACATACATTCACACAACTGCCCTTTATATATGTATATATTACATTCGGACATACATACACACAACTGCCCTTTATATATGTATAGATAGATGTAAGAAAAACCCTATACTGTTAAACACATTCTGATAGAAAGTGGGGATTTTGTTGTTATTGGACAACGTATTTACAACACAAGCAACATAAGAGATATATCTAATATTGTCAGTATACCACACACTCCTACTAACACTGTCTTTAAAAATTCAGAGAAATAGTGAGAAAGATGAGGACAATAGTCCGAATAATCCAAATAATCCAAATTATCAAGCCTCATTTTAAAAATTCAGAGAAATAGTTGATCCATTAACGTGGGGAGCCACGCACAAACCGAAACTTATGCATGTCCAGTGCTAAAAATTGCGCGTATCCCTTTTGAGGCGCCTCTTCTCGAATATAAATCAAATCTCTATTATTTTTGCTCAAAAACCAAGCCCTGGTGATATTTAATGTGTATATATATTTACTTTGTCGGTAATTGTTTTATTTTCGAAGTTTCCTCCGGACATACAGATACACACAACTACCCTTTATATATGTACAGATAGTTGTAAGACACCCGATACTGTTAAACAAATTCTGATAGAATGTGATAATTTTGTTGTTATTAGACAACGTATTTACAACACAAACAACATAAGAGGTATATCTAATATTGTCAATATACCACACACTTCTACTAACACTGTCTTTTTTTTTTTTTTTTACTTTTACAAGAAAACCAAGCAAAATGCATGGCATATCAAACACTCTTCACAGTTAAATATACTCAAATAAAATGCGGCACTATTATTGTTATTTAGACAACGTTCAACTCATGATTCAGTAATAATGGATCTGCTGAACTAAATTTAGAAAAATCCCCTCTACCCAGGCAACGGATCATATGACCTTTAGGCACCCCTTTTGATTTTCTGATTCATAAGTATATTTTTTTTCATTTACACTGTCAACATCCGGTTGTTTGTTAACAGGCGATTTGTAGAGGATTTTTTTAAATTATAAAACTACCCCTAACCCTAACCCCTACCCCTAACCCTAACCCCTAACAAACAACCAGATGTTGACGGTGTAAATGAAAAAAAAAGTACTTATGAATCAGCAAAGCAAAAGGAGTGCCTAAAGGTCATATGGTCCGGATAAAATAATGGAAAAATAATGTTTCCATTATTTAGTCCAACCTCTGTATCTAATATTGTCAGTATACCACACTTTCTTACTGATACACCCCTTTTTACATAAACAAGAAAACAAGTCAAAATATATAGAATTTAAAACACCCTATACTGTTAAACAAATTCTAATAGAATGTGATAATTTTGTTGTTATTAGACAACGTATTTACAACACAAACAATATAAGAGATATATCTAATATTGTCAGTAAACCACACAATCCTACTAACACTGTCTTTTTTTTTTACTTTTACAAGAAAACCAACCAAAATTAATAGCATATCAAACACCGTTCACAGTTAAATATATTCAAATAGAATGCGGCACTATTATTGTTACTAGCAAATATATGCACCCTCCGGGTGCAAGTATTTAAGTTTTAATGTAATAAAATATTGTATTAAATTAGAAAGGCTAATGAAACTAAATAAGAATACAGATAAAAAGATTTGAAACAGAGGGAGTATAATAAAAGATTTGAAACAGAGGGAGTATAATCGATAAAATAGAACAATTGAAATTTACTCTTCCATCACTCTCGTCTTTCATTGTTATTTTTTCTAATTCAAGTATTTAGTTAAAAGAGGAAGTAAAGAATAAAATGACAGTTATTTTATCTTGTTAATGGATTTCACTTAAGATTTATTGAAGAGATTTTTGCTTATATTCATTAAAATAAAACCAAACAGTTAGAAATCAATAATACTAAGCACATATTTATTAAATTCGATTTTTTAATATTAATATGCAAATTAGCCTTCCCGTTCACACTGTAAACCGCTATTTTGTTGTATATATAAATATAATTGCATGTTGTCAGTATGTAGACATAGTTAACAGTATTAATAATGTAAGACAATTTTATTAATAATTGAGGTTTAGATAAAAAATAAAATCATGGAGAATGTGATGTCAATAACTAAGAGAATTGTGACTTGAGTAGGAATATAGTTTCGGTTACAGACAGAAAAACACACAATCTCCATTATAATAAGATTAGACAACGTTCAACTCACGATTCAGTAATAATGGATCTGCGGAACTAAATTTAAAAAATTCCCCTCTACCCAGGCAACGCCGGGTAGCCGCTGCTAGTATATACACATATATATATATACATATATACCAACCCCTCTGCACAAGCAGGATGTGACACAAGATCAATTTCTTAAGCAGAGTTTAACGGGTTCAAATTCAGAGTTTTCCTTCTCCTAGACTGGTTACCTAGTCATGGTTAAAGAGCCCAATCTATCCTGCTACTTAGCCATAGCTAGAATGAGAATTTTAATTCATACCACAACAATATGAGAGATATACAAAGATTGGACAAAATAATGGAAAAATAATGGAAACATTATTTTGTCCAACCTCTCTATCTAATATTGTCAGTATACCACACACTCCTACGGGTAATTTATGAGGAAGTGCGTCCCGGTCTCCTGCCTCAAAAATTGCTACCCGGTGACTATCAAAATAACAACCCCAGCTCGTCGTAATTCTTGTTTATTTATCGTAATTTGTCGTAATTCCTGTTTAGATATGAAGATGGATATATAGTTTGGAATAGACTGAGATAGATAGATATAGATAAACAAACAAAATAATATAGATAGATATGAACAAATGGAGATAGATATTTTCGACAAGCAAATGTATTTGGGGAGGGGTCGCTTCTTTTTTTGTCGTAATTCTTGTTTATTTAAACTAAAAACAAGACATTAAACAAACTTGAATTAAAAATCTTAGTATTTAAAGTAATATAGATAAATATGAACAAATTGAGATAGATAGATAGCTATGAAGATGGATAGTTTTGAATAGACTGAGCTGGGTCGTTATTTTAATAGTCACCGGGTAGCAATTTTTGAGGCAGGAGACCGGGACGCACTTCCTCATAAATTACCCTCCTACGAACACATTTCTTTTTACTTAAACAAGAAAACCAGCCAAAATAATATTCTAATAGAATCTGGTGATTTTGCTGTTATTAGACAAAGTTTTTACAACATAAACAATATGAGAGATACATTTGAAATTGTCAATATAGATGACATTGAGTCCTTCGTGAAAGAAATAAAATTACACCAAAAATATAACAATAAACTTGACCTTTACCCTATAAACTTGTCCCTTAAAGTGACCCCCCCAATCAATTTAGCAACGAACAATGACAAGCAGCCTGCTGTTAAAATCCTTGAAGAAGACATAACAATAAATTTGATCATCCCTCACAATCTACCTTTTAGCATAAAATAACTACAGACGGGTTGATATGCCGTTAAAATGAATATAGGTGTATAATTAGAATTAATTAATTAAAATTAATATATATATATATATATATATAATATATATATATATATATATATATATATATTCATTATAGTGTACAATATATCTATGGTGCAATTGTTACCAATGGTTTGCAAGCAGCATGTTAGCCACTTTTCGTCAAGACAATAAAACCAATGGTGACAATTGCACCGTAAATATATTGTGTCCTATAATGAAAAAATAAATACACCCCTTACACACGTAATCGAGCACTTTGTTTTCGATTCTCCAATACTAAAAAAGACTACATATATATATCGCAATCCACCCATGCGAAGATGTCATGACGCGTGTTGCGTCACGCGTCTTGATATCTTCGCGTGTGTGGATCGCGACTTGTCTTTCAAAAATAAAACGCTGATCAAATACAGTTACACAACTAAAAAGATTTTCATCTCCTGTCACATATAAAAGACATCCATCATTTTCTTCACCCCACGAGACATCCTGATGAAGGTTCAATGTAACCGAAATGTTTTAAACATCGATAATTAAATTCATCACATTTTCGGAACACTTGTTTTTTCAAAATTTTCTTTATATATATATATATATATATATATATATATATGTGTGTGTGTGTGTGTGTACACACACACACACACACGCACACACACACGCACACACCTTACCTATCAGCCGTTTGAGTAGCGTCCGTTTGACATTTTTTGAAATCTACAACACACGTTCCGTTTTGGCGTTTCTGTATACATTTTAAAAATCAAAGAACGCTCGCGTTTTCATCAACAATTTTAAACAGACGGTGAAAATAAAAGAGTCCCGAAGATTTCTTATTTTTTGTGATACTTTTATGTTTTCCCTCAAACTAACGAAAGCCCTGATGAAGATCTATTGAAACAGATCGAAACACTGCAGCGTAGGCGAAATAAACATTACTCGTTTATGAACTTGTGTTTTTCAATTTTTTCATAATGTTACATGCTGTCGGATTCACTTCCTCTTTTTCCTTACATATATATGTATATAGTGTACATATATTTATACATATATATTTACTATATATATGTATGTAATGTATATAAATGTATATAGTGTATGTATATTTGTAAGAAAATATTTTGAAGTAATGAGATATGGTAGAGAAATAAAAGATGTTTTTTATTTTTATATTTAAAAAAATTCTTTATCCATTGTAAATCTTAATCTTATTCTAGCGGATTATAATGTTTTTGCTAAACTAGACGCAATATGTCAACAACAAAAAGATTCACAATGGATAAAGAATAGAAAATATATAAATAAAAACATTTTGGTTAAACCGAACTTAACGGACCTAAATTCAACGATCGTATGTCACCCCGCCGAAAGAAAAAAATACCAAAAATCAAGGAATTAACCGAAGTTAATGAAATTTTCAGCGTTGATATATTAATGGATAAAAAATATAATGCACCAGTTATTTTATTTAAAAACTTTTACATTTTTTTCAGGTCAGTTAACTTTGAACCACGTATCTTTGAAGCGTAACGTCCAATTTTAAACAAACAATTCCCAAACCTAATTGAAAATTCATCAACTAGATGGCCACATCCGAGACGCCGACACACACACACACACACACACACACACACACACACAAAACACACACAAATATATATATATATATATATATATATATATATATATATATATGTATATATATGTATTGGTTTGGTAGTTGGTTTTGAAGGTTATCACAATGCAAGTATAAAGAAAAATAAAGTAACTATGGTGTTGTTTGTTAACCTGTAATTTTTTTAATACTTATTAATATTTCGAGATAAAATCTCATCTACAGAACCAAATGGACAGTCACTAAAAACAGCTTCAGTTTCGGAGATCTGTAGATGAGATTTTTTATCTCGAAAGAATTATTTTTTAAAAATACAGGTTAACAAACAACACCATAGTTACCTTATATTTCTTTACACTTGCATTGTGATAGCCTTCAAAATCAACAACCAAACACAACGCTTCTAGCAAATTATAAAACACTTATATATATATATATATATATATATATATATATATATATATATATATATATATACAACTTTTCAAAAAACTTCCTCATATATATATATATAAGAAAATTTAAAACGAATTTAACTTAAAGATGTTCTTTTGCTGAACAGATGGACTCGCCCTTCTAATACATTTCTTTGTCCGAACTTTTGTAGCTTGTCAAACATATAGAAAACTTTTAAAAACTTTCTAAAAACAATTTCTTTCACAAGAAATTTTCTGCTGGCCATGAACTATGGTCGAAACTTAAATTGACAACAATAATAATAAAAAAAGTAACATAAAAGAAATATTCCTGTTTGTCTTATCACTTTTTGTTCATATTATATATATATATATATATATATATATATATATATATAAGTTAAGAGAAAGGAAATGAATCCGACGGTATAAGTATAGATAAAAGGATATGAAAACACACAATGCTGTTAAAATGAAAATATTTTATATCATATTCATAGCTAATATTGAACAAACTCTGAAGATGATTTTTATAAATCGAAATATTGTTCAATATTAGCTATGAATATGATATAAAATATTTTCATTTTAACAGCATTGTGTGTTTTCATATCCTTTTATCTTTACTTTTATATATATATATATATATATATATATATATATATATATATATGTATGTATATATATATATATATATATATATATATATATATATATATATATAAAGTAATTGGTAATTTACTTGAAGCATTGTTAAGTATGTTATAATATATTAATGATTTGAAGGCAATTACAATGCGTATGAAAAATCAAAATAAAAAGATGTTATTTTTGTCTTATCGATTTCAAAGTAGAAACTTCATCTTCAGAGGTGTATATCAGAAATGTACGTGCTTAAGTTTTTTTGTGTGTGGTTATATTTTTTTTCTTTCTCCTCCTTTCATTTTTCCTTATGTTGTGAATAAAATGGACGAATAACTGTAATTTCTTATTTTTTTGAATGTCTGTTGAGAACGAATGTTTGAACGCTGCCTTGTATATGTATCCAATATTGTCTGTTTATCTTCCGGTGAATATTGCAATAATGTAGCCATGTCGAATTCAAAATAAAAACCGTCACACACACACACACACACACACACACACATATATATATATATATATATATATTATATTAATAATTGACACTTTTTAAAATGTCTTTTCTTTTTTTCTTGATTTTTTAGGCCTCATTATTTGGTGTATGCTCCAGATTTACTTATTCCTGGCCAACCTTACAATGTCACCGTCATCCTATTTGGACAGACTCGTGCACAGAGTTTTGTCAGGGCCATGATACGGAACAACTACAATAAAACAGAAGTGGAAGCCGTTGGAACAATGGATTCCAGTAAGTATCTCATTTATCTCCCTCCTACCCCCATGATAATAGTGCCAAAAATAGCTTGGTTAAGGGCGGTGCTAAAAATAGCTTGGTTAAAGGCGGTGCCAAAAATAGGCGGTGCCAAAAATAGTTTATTGGGGACGGAGCCAAAAATAGTTTGGTTGAGAATAGTGCCAAAAATAGCTTGTTGGAGGGCGGTGCCAAAAATAGCTTGCTGGAGGGCGGTGCCAAAAATAGCTTGGTTAAGTGCGGTGCCAAAAATAGCTTGGTTAAGTGCGGTGCCAAAAAATAGCTTGGTGGAGGGCGGTTCCAAAAATAGCTTGGTGGAGGGCGGTTCCATAAATAACTTGGTGGAGGGCGGTGCCAAAAAATATCTTATTGGGTATGGAGCCAAAAATAGTTTGGTTGGGAATAGTGCCAAAAATAGCTTGGTGTGTGGCGGTGCCAAAATAGTTTATTGGGGACGAAGTCAAAAATAGTTTAGTTGAGAATAGTGCCAAAAATAGCTTGGTTGAGGGCAGTGCCAAAAATTGCTTGTTTGAGGGCAGTGCCAAAAATAGCTTGGTAGAGGGCGGTGCCAAAAAAAAGCTTATTGGAGGGCGGTGCCAAAAATAGCTTGGTTAAGGGCGGTGCCAAAAATAGCTTGTTTGAGGGCGGTGCCAAAAACATCTTATTGGGGATGGAGCCAAAAATAGTTTGGTTGAGAATAGTGCCAAAAATAGCTTGGTGGAGGGCGGTGCCAAAAATAGCTTGCTGGAGGGCAGTGCCAAAATAACTTTTCAAGCTTTCTGGACAACTTTTTTTTTAACATTTGGATGGAATCCATAGATTAATCCACCAAAGTTCATATCCCAAGTACTTTCGATACTTCGAAATGCCATCATCAGGGGTGATGTGTTTATGTTCCATTTTTTTAAAGTTAGTGATAGTGAGAGTAACTTAATGTTTAATTCTACATGTATAAATGAAAGAGTGCAGTCCAAATACACACACACACACACACACACACACACACACACACACACACACACATATATATATATATATATATATATATATATATATATTGTGTTATAAAAAGTAAAAAATATAAATACTGGATTTTTTAAAAACATGAATTTAAGTGTTAAAATAGACTAATATTAAAGAAATACTGTTGACTCACCAATTGTGTCCAATTTAATAGTGTATATGATACTACACTATGGAGATATTTATGTTAGCTGATCAAGACAGTAAGATCGCTTGATGTGATTTTTTAAAAAGTTAATGGATTTATATTGGAAGATTGTTTGTATGTTGAAATTTTTTTTAGGAAATTATTTACTGAGTGATTTAGTAATATTTTAACTAAAACAAAATTGGATAATTCTTAAATTATGACAGATCGTAAGTGAATGAATTTTTGTATTTTTGGTATGTTGAACACACACACACACACACACACACACACACACACACACACACACAACAAAATATATATATATATATATATTGAAATGTGTGTACTGCATTGGAAATTAATTTTATTTAAGGATGGTTTGTATTGTTTAATGTATAAAGCTTCTAGTATTTGGAGTTTTTGTTTATTTTTTTTTTCTTTGTGCAGAATGTGCGTATTTTCTGTTAGGATATTTTGGTAATTAGAGTAATTTTAGATGTTGCAAAATGGAGGTATTACTCTGTCATATGAAGAGTTAAACGACGTGACAAAGTCGTGGAGGTAAAACCGATGTAGGTATTTTCATTTTTTTTTAGACATACCCCCACTCTAATTACCGAAGTATCCTAACGGAAAATATACACATTCTGCACAAAGAAAAAAAAATAAACAAAAACTCCAAATACTAGAAGCTTAACAATAGAAACCATCCTTAAATAGAATTAATTTTCAATGCAGTACTCACATTTTAAAATTTCTATAACACTTTTCCCATCAATTCTCCTCCTTCCAGCCTCCACATCCATCAATATATATATATATATATATATATATATATATATATATATATATATATATATCCAGAGCCGGAGTCCCTAAGATGGCGTAATGCTGAACTTCAGCGTTACACAGCAACCCATGCGACACTGCCGTTGCCAAACTGCATTTGTATCTTACCTTCGAATCACAGCGGCAGTGTGGAGAGGGGGGTCTGCTGCTTAGGCAACAGCACATCCTCCATATTAACCCGCCCAGACTACGTAGTTAAAAAAACATAAAAGGAAAATAATTGGACACTACGCAATCGTTTTTTACAGACGGAAGGATTCCAACAATATATATATATATATATATATATATATATATATATATATATATAACTTTATTGTGTATAAACTTTGTTCTTATGAACGTTGTTTTTTTTGTATTACGAAGCATGGAAAAAAAAGAAAAAAAAAGAAGAAAAAGTGAGTGTTAATATCCAGCTGTTGTTTGGTCCCTGGTTCGATTAATTCCGATATTTCGGGTGAACATTCACCCTTTATCAAGGTATAAAGACTGTGTGGGGAAAAGTTAAATCCAGTATATGTGAGAAAAAAATTGAAGTAAAAGGATTTGTCGTTGTTTAGCCGTTATATATATATATATATATATATATATATATATATATATATATATATATATATATTTACGTTCTCTTTGTCTTTTTTGTTTGTTTATGATGTGGTTAATTTATTGTTTCCTATTTTTGTTTTGCAGACTCCACATCTGTCTTCTATATGGTGAGTTGAGAGAGTTTTTTTTAACGTTCTAAGGCCGGTATATTTAGTTTTATAATTAAAAAAAAAACAACTCTAAAAATCGTCTGTTAACAAACAACCGGATTTTTACGGTATAAATGAAAAACATGTCCTTATGAATCGAGATCGCAAAAGGGGTGCCTAAAGGTCGTATGGTCCGAATTTTATCCCAGTAACAATATATAGACAAGAAGCTTCCCCCCCCGAAAAAAACGCCCCCCCCCCAAAAAAAAAAACAGCACACCATTCCGTAATCTTTTGAGCAATACAGTTAAAATTCTACTGAAAGAAGATAAAGCAATTTCCAGTCCAATTTTCAATCTTAATGATAATTAATTTTTTTTCGGTAATTTCCTATAAGTCTAACATAAACAAAGGGGAACCACTCTTGACTTATAAATTATTTATTTATTTTCCCATTAAACTTACCCTAACCCTAAACCCTTAACCCTAACCCTAACCCCGTCTTCTTTTTTCCTAGTAGATCAATAAATAGATAAATAATTTATCAGTCAAGAGTGGTTCCCCTTTGTTTATGTTAGACTTACAGGAAATAACCTTTTTTCTGCTTTTATACTGTAACGCCAATTTTGAATTCTCAATTTTCAACAAAACTTAAATAGCTATACTTAGAATTCACCACTCCTTCCTAAATAGAAGCATCATAATCATCATGGACCACTGGCAACTATGAAATGCTAATTAGAATTCTTAATTCCTTCATAAATAGAAGCACCAGTATCACCATGGACCGCTATGAAGTGTGAATTATAATCCTTTGGCCCTTCTTAAATAGAAGCACCAATATCATCATGGACAGCTATGAAGTGTGAATTATAATCCTTTGGTCCTTCCTAAATAGAAGCACCAATATCATCATGGACAACTGTGAACTATAAAATGTCCATTAGAATCATTCACTCCTTTCTAAATAGAAGCATCAATATCATGATAGACAGCTGCTAACTATGGAGTGCTAATTGGGATTTTTCACTCCTTCTTAAATAGAAGTTTAATATCATCGTGGACCACTGTTAACTATGAAATGCCAATTAGAATCCTTCACTCCTTCCTAAATAGAAGCATCAATATAATCATGGATCGCTGTTAACTAGCAAATGCCAATTATAATTCTACACTCTTTTCTCAATATAATCACGGACCACTGTTAACTCTACATGTTAATTAGAATCTTTCACTCCTTCCTAAATAGAAGCATCAATATAATCATGGATCGCTGTTAACTAGCAAATGCCAATTATAATTCTACACTCTTTTCTCAATATAATCACGGACCCCTGTTAACTCTACATGTTAATTAGAATCCTTCACTCCTTCGTAAATAGAAGCACCAATTTCATCATGGATAATTGGTAGAATATTTCACTCCTTCGTAAATAGAAGCATCAATATCACCATGAACAGCTGTTAACTACCGTATTTGACGGCATATAGGACGCATTTTTTCCCAAAATGTTGGCTCAAAAAATTGCCCTGCATCTTATACATCGTAGGTGAAGTTTGAGAGCTCCCGTATGCCTAGGCTAATCTTCTCTATGATGCTCACTAACCCAGCCTTACGCTCAGTACTTCTACCTACCCTAAACTGCCAAATTACTTTTATACAGCTATGTTTCTGCTTGTAAAATACACAGCTAGACTGTTTTCAACCATATATGCTTACTTACACTAAAAACTTTTTTTCTCTCCTGAATCTGACCTGCTGAAATGGGGGTGCTTCTTATATGCCCCGGTAATTAAAACTCTTAATTTCTTCCCAAATAGAAGAATTAATATCAATTTCCCTTCTTTTTCTTTCTTTTTCTTTCTTTGCAGAATATTCCCCAACATTTGGGACCCGATCAATATAATCTCTATGTGACCTCAGATGGTGACGTGAACTTTGACGACTTCACTCAACTTCAATATCACGTGCTCACAATTTCCACCTTCGTCCAGACGGACAAGCCAATATACAAACCTGGAGAAATAGGTAGACCAATTATTCACTTTTATACATTCTCTCCCCCCCTCTCTCTCTCTTAGTCTTTTCATACCTACCTTTTTCGATCTTTTTGTATCTACCTATCTCGGTCAGTTCATATCTATCTATCTATCTATCTATCTACACATACGTGCATACATATAGATGGGTTATATATATATATATATATATATATATATATATATATATATCGAAATTTGAACCTCCGGTGATATAATTTAAATAATTCCAATTTTGTTTTTTCTGTGGACAGTATGAAAGGTAAAATGGATATGAATCCGACAATATGTGTAGAAAGTTTGTAGAAAAAACAACAAAAAAGTTTTGCTGACAGAAATCTGTTTCGACCACATGAAGAGGTCTTTAGCAAAGCAACATTATATTATATATATATATATATATATATATATATATATATATATATATATATATATATAAGCGTATCTGAAACTTGCTCATGCCTCAAATTTTAGTTTTTAACACAAAGCAAAAAAAATGTCAGTTCGTAAACTCATAAGCTGGAGCATTCGTAAGTCAAGTGTTCGTGTATCTTTCATTGGTGTGTATATCGTGATATTCCAACCATTTTCTCTTCCGTTTCAAAATCCGTCGCATGCGACAATGACGTCATCAGAACTGTTTCCTCCATCGCGTTTGAACACTTTCTTCATGTGATTTCAAAAAAGTTATTTTTCGAACATCTCAGAAATTTTCCGTATTTCAACCGATTTCATTCAAAACAATAAAGATTTACTCGGACGCTATTTCTTTGTGTACTAAACATTTTTATATTTTTTCTATTATTGTTATTTTATTTTAATTTTGTATTTAGAATAATAATAGATAGAATACATGTATACATAGTGTTATAGGTGATACACCCTATAAGACTAATGGAATGCGCCGACAGGTTACTATAAATAACAGGGATAATTGTGGCTTAGCAGTAAGCCAATGCGAGTGCCAATAACTGTTCGTCGGACGTAATTTCCACATCTCTCTATTGTATTTGTCTACTTTCTGTTAATACATTTTTCTACATTTGTTACCCGTCATTTTGTTCTTATTTGACCCCTTAAAACCTCACAACACATAGATAAACTCCTGACCGAAACACGTGTTAGTTAAATAAAATAAAATAATCCTATTCTATCCATTCAATATTTTTTTCCTTTATTTTTCTTTTCAACATGTAGTATATCTCTGTCTTAATGATGTAATGTGTGGTTTCATTTTCTTGTTTCCTTATAAATAATAAACGTCTTTTTATATTCCAGTTTATTTCCGAGTGTTTAGTCTAAACCGAGACCTGAAGACCGTCCATTCTCCCATGAACATATCAATCTACGTAAGTAATCGGAAACTATTCATTCTTTCAAATTATGGGAATATTAAACAACATCCCCGCATAACTCGTGAATGAAATGGAAGCGCGTAGTGTAATGGTTAAAGTCATGGGAAATGGACTCGTCGCACCGAGTTCAAATCCTGGACGTGCTAATTGCATTTCACTTTGCGCTAATACCCTTGGGAAAGGTATGAATCCTACTCTCCCTCCAGCTATGGATAAATAGTAGGGCAGACTGGGTTCTTTAACCTTGGTTAGGCAACCGGTCTAGGAGAAGGAAAACCTGTTGAACTCCGCTTAAGAAATTGACCTTGCGTCATATCCTGCTCGTGCGGAGGGGTTGGTATATATATATATATATCGTGAATGAAACTGAATTGATAATGTATTCAAAGTTAAAATACTTATTTTATCGGATAAAAAAATTAATTGTTACCATTGGTTTCAAACTATTAGATGCTTATCATCAGACAAATCGCCTTTGAAAATAATAAATATAACCCTTACGACTGTAATCGAAAAGCTTTAACGTCGGTTTCGTAAATCAATTTTATCCATTCAACATTTTCTTTCATTTATTTATTTTTCCTTTCAACATATCGTCGGATTCATTTTCATTTTCAACACACACACAACACACACACACACACAATATATATTATATATATATATATATATATATATATATATGTGTGTGTGTGTGTGTGTGTGTGCGTGTGTGTAAAATGAAAATGGAAGTGAATCCGACGATATGTTGAAAAGAGAAATAAAGGAAAGAATGTATTGAATGGATAACGTAGGATATTTTGATTAATTTAACTTACACGTGTTTCGGTCAGGAGTTTATCCATGTGTACATTATTCAATCTATTATTATTTTTAAATAACAAAATGAATTGAAATAATAATAAAAGAAAAAATGTAGAAATGTTCCGCACACAAAGAAATATCGACCTTCCTCAGAGTAAATCCTTATTTTTCATTTCATTTTGTTATCTAAAAATAATAATAGATTGGATAATTGAATAATTTTGTTATTTAAAAATAATAATAGATTGAATAATGTACACATGGATAAACTCCTGACCGAAACATGTGTAAGTTAAATTAATTAAAATAATCCTATTTTATCCATTCAATATTTTCTTTCCTTTATTTCTCTTTTCAACACAAACATATATAATAATAATAATAATAATAATAATAATAATAATAAATGATTAAAATGATTTATATTATATCCAACACGAAATATTATACATCACCATGGCCACCAAACACAAACACGCTCTTTAATACGCATATACATATGCACGAGCAATCCCGCGCTAGGATACAGTCATAACGTCACAGCCAACACGCATTTTCATGGACATGCGCATGACAACAAGTACAAAAACACGCATTCGCGTAAACATACAACACGAGAATACAGTTATATACAAATACCATCATTTTCAAAAAAAAAAAAATTCATTTAAAAAGAAATGTCATAACTAGACTACTTCAGTTCCAGTGATCTTTTGAAAAAGAGATATCATCTCGAAAATTCAAGAATTAAATACAGGTTAACACAAAACATCATTGTTACCGTATTATTATTTTTTCTTTACACCTGCATTGTGATAGCCTTCTAAATCAACCGCCTAACCAATATATACACAATGCTTCAAGCAAATTATAAACTTTTTATATATATATATATATATATATATATATATATATATATTATATATATTATATATATATATATATTTCTCCGTTGGAAGCAGAACAACATTTTATATATATATATATATATATATATATATGCCAATGGGTGGTCATTTCCCATTTACTATTACAGATATGTATCTCTAATCAACGGATGGAGTTTAGTGCCATAGTGAAGACACAGGAAAGAGAAGTTTGGATTAATTGTTATCTTAATAGGTTGAGGGTTTGGTCCGTTGATTTACTAATTTATTGGATTAACCCGGTAGCGGATTATCCATTTGTAAGCTTAATCCTATGGGAAGTCACGAGAATGAAAATTTTAAAAAATAATTTAGATTTTACACCTGAGTGATTGAGATAATGTTTTTTTTTAAATTGTTTCTTTGTACTTTTATATGATATCAAGTATTCCTTTCATACAGTTGTGTATAGTTTGTATACAGCTGTTTAGTTTCAATACGAATAATTATATGGTTTCAAGTAATTATTTCTATCTAAAAACATTCATATATATTGGTATTTGGTTTCAAGTAACTAATAATAATGCATATGCAAACAATTATAGCTTAATGTAAATATAATTTATATATATATAAGATTTTTGGATGTTTGTTTATTTAGAAACGTTGCTGAATAAAGTATATATTAAATTTTTACTTGAAGGCACTTACAACGCATGTATCGCATAAAATTCGATACTTTTTCTTATAGAAAATGGACTTGACAAGTGTAATCCCGAACCATCCTTTGCTGGGATTACACTTGTCAAGTTCATTTTCTATAAGAAAAAGTATCGAATTTTATGCGATACATGCGTTGTAAGTGCCTTCAAGTAAAAATTTTATATATATATATATATATATATATATATATATATACAAAATGAAACTGGAAGTGAATCCGACGGTATGTTGAAAAAATGAATAAAAGAAAGGAAGTATAGAATGGATAATATAGGATATTTTAATCAATATTACTTACACGTGTTTCGGTTAGGAGTTTATCCATGTGTACATTATTCAAACTATATATATATATATATATATATATATATATAATATATATATATATATTGCCGGCCAGCAAAAAGCTATAACAATCATCTCTGTATGGATACGGGATACTGCGCGGAGGACCCCTCAGAGGCGATGACCGATAGAGACGGTTGGAGAGAGAGAGAGAGAGAGAGAGAGAGAGAGAGAGAGAGAGAGAGAGATATTCTTGGATATCCACATGACCTGATGATAATGATGATGACACAGGGTGGTGTCACTAGCTCAAGGTGAGGGGTGAGCCTTAGTTAAGCTTAACCCGAGGGGACTGGGTTGTAAATAATCTCATTGTCACGGGTTGTTATTCAGTTTAAGTAAATTGGCGAGTGATTAACCCACTTATAGTTATCCGTTGACAACTTGTCAAAACTAAGGCAGGAAGTTCCCTGGTTCAATTCCAGGCTTGGGCACCGCCCTTTGGTTGGTTGGTTGTTTTGTTTTATGGCATATCAACCCTTTTTGGGTCATTTAAAGCCGAATCAAGTCATTTTTATACACAAAGGATTCAGGTTGTTTGCAGTAACTGGTGTCGCTTTGGTGGTCACCCAATTAAGTATTGACCATGCTCATCACCGGTGCTTTCAATTGAAAGATAGACATGAACAGACTGGGATAGATGGATAGTCAGATAGATAGATAGATACACTAAGTAGGCCTGAGCCTATTCTAGTAGTGACCACCCGAAGCGGAGATTTAAGAGTTTTCCTTCTAGACTAGTCGCCTAACCAAGGTTAAAGAGCCCAGTCTGGCCTACTATTTACCCATAGCTGGAGGGAGAAAAAACAGATTTTTATTTTTTTATATTTTTAAAAATCTTTTAAAATTAAAAAAAATATATAAAAAATAAAAATCTGTTTTCAAATGCCTTTAAAGTGATGAGTCGAGAGAGTTAGACTATTTTGTCCAAGCTCCCTGAAATAGACTATAATGCTAAATCTTCCGTTTACAATTTGCTTTGATAATGACCTCTTCTATGTCGAAACAGATTTTCTGTCAGCAAAACTTTAACATCTTGTTTTTCTACAAACTTTCTACACTATTGTCGGATTCATATCCATTATATTTATAATATATATATATATATATATATATATATATATATAATTTCAGGGGCATTTATTCCTAAGAATATATATAGAGAGATAGATAGATCTATTTGACCCATAGATGGAACCCTAACAGGTACTATCACTTTGAGTCAGAGTGGACCTGGGAGTAATGGCAATGATGGGGTACTCCACACTCCGCAGATCTCTAGAACTAAAACCTCACCATCAGATGCACTTTTGTGTTATACACAGGACACCCATTTTCTTGGGGGTAGGGTGTCTATCCTTTCAATTCTTTCAGGGGGACCTGGTTGGTGATCTAGGGAGTATGAAGTACCCCTTCAAGCCCATGTCAAAAGAAAAGTTGCAGTTTGATTTTATAGCCAGAACACCCCTTTTTCTTGCGGCTAGGGGGTTTATCCCCTCTGCAGAGGAGACTGTGTATTCTAAGCCCCAGTGGCAGAGTAGGTTTTGAGCTGAAGAAGCTTAAAACCTTGGTTTAATTATTTGCCTACTTTAAACCGCTCACAGTAAAATAATGGAATTATTCATGAATGGTAAGGTTTTTTAATCTAGGACAGGGGTTCCCAACCTTTTTTGCCATACCCCCACCTAATCACATCTGAAATACTAATGTCCTCCCATTTGGTAATATATAATTCGTTGCTCTTCCAATATGTGATCTACCGAATGGTTTCTAATCCAATATGTGATCTACCGAGTTGTTTACATTTCAATATGTGATTTACCCATTAACTACCCGCCCTGTCGGTGGGCGTTAGAATGCACCGACTGCACCTCTGCAGAGGGAAGACTCCCCCAATGGGGCACCTGTGCCGTTGGGT
>CM042176.1:19025720-19045095 GCA_023376005.1 Doryteuthis pealeii | reverse complement strand
GGGAGATGTGCGGTAATATGAAAGGTTTATCTTAAGTTCCATAAACCCACCCCTCGATTCTGAATTTCACGATGTTTTAATTCAAACTCTTAACTACACTAACCATCCAAAAACAACATGTTATCAATATACATCAATAATAATTATTTATAATATTGCAGCCATACAAGTAGCACTTGTTATATATCGTCACTGGAACCGACAAGGAACAGACAGACAGACAGACACACAGTACCACAGCAAACACATACATCTACACGCACACACATACATACACGCAATATACACACAATATATATATATACACGCACACAGACACACACGCACACACACATATATATATATATATATATATATATACACACACACGCACACATATATATCATATAACACACACATATATATATCTATACACACACACACACACGTACACCACGTACACACACAACACGCACACACATGCACCACACATATATATACACACACACACACACAGATACATACACACACACGCACACATATATATATACACACACACACACATATATATATCTATATACACACACATATATATATATCTATACACAACACACACACACACGCACACACTTACACACACATACACGCACACACAACATACACGCTACACACATATATATATATATACACACACGCACACAGACACACACGCACACAACACACATATATATATACACACCACGCACACATATATATATCTATATACACACACACATATATATATCTATATAATACACACACACACACACACACGCACACACGTAACACACACACATACACGCACACACATACATACACGCATACACATGCATACACACACATATATATATACACACACACGCACACAGAGACACACACACATATATATACACACACACGCACTCACATATATATATCTATACACACAAACACACACATATATATATACACACACACATATATACACACATACGCACACACACACACATATACACACACACACACACCCACACACATATATATATGTATACATGAAAGGATAAACAATAGATTAAATAATGGATCCGGTTCGAAGTTTCGTGAAGGGCCCCAAATTACGACATGACGGCTTCCGTGTCAGGATGCGACACAAGATCATTTTTTTTTCTCAGCGGAGTACAGCTGTTTTGAATTCAGGGTTTTCCTTCTCCTAGATGGGTTGCCATACCAAGGCTAAAGTCTTTCATAAAATGATTCCATCTTTTTTATTTCTTCTAAGTTTTATTTGTTTTTCTTCTTCCAGATACACCACTGGGAAACCAGTAAAAGGATTTGCCGAGGTTCATGTTAGTGTCTGGTCTTATATGTCTTCAAACAAAATTACAAAATCGAAAGAGGTGAGTTAACAACATATATTATTACCTACCAGTAAAAATAAAAAACGCCCTCTGGGCGGTGTAAAAACTATCTGCAATAGAAATTGATACTTTTCCCGCTAAAATGATCAAAACATTACAGTACATTATTGCTTAATTTGGAGTATAATAATAGTGGCTATTAGTTTGTAACCAATACTAAGTCCTTATAATGCATTAGTGCAACCATGGATACACTAACACTGAATATTCGGTAAGAAAAGACAAACAATTAATAATCAGAATCTTGTGATTAGGCCTATAATAATAGTGGGTATTAGTTTATAATTAACACTAAATTCTTTAAATGCATTAGTTCATCCATGGATACACTAACACTGAATATTCGGTATGGAAAAGACAAACAATTAATAATCAGAATCTTGTGATTAGGCCTATAATAATAGTGGGTATTAGTTTATAATTAACACTAAATTCTTATAATGTATTAGTTCATCCATGGATACATTAACACTGAATATTTGGTAAGAAAAGACAAACAATTAATAATCAGAATCTTGTGATTAGGCCTATAATAATAGTGGGTATTAGTTTATAATTAACACTAAATTATTATAATGCATTAGTACATCCATGGATACACTAACACTGAATATTCGGTAAGAAAAGACAAACAATTAATAATCAGAATCTTGTGATTAGGCCTATAATAATAGTGGGTATTAGTTTATAATTAACACTAAATTATTATAATGCATTAGTTCATCCATGGATACACTAACACTGAATATTCGGTAAGAAAAGACAAACAATTAATAATCAGAATCTTGTGATTAGGCCTATAATAATAGTGGGTATTAGTTTATAATTAACACTAAATTCTTATAATGCATTAGTTCATCCATGGATACACTAACACTGAATATTCGGTAAGAAAAGACAAACAATTAATAATCAGAATCTTGTGATTAGGCCTATAATAATAGTGGGTATTAGTTTATAATTAACACTAAATTCTTATAATGCATTAGTTCATCCATGGATACATTAACACTGAATATTTGGTAAGAAAAGACAAACAATTAATAATCAGAATCTTGTGATTAGGCCTATAATAATAGTGGGTATTAGTTTATAATTAACACTAAATTCTTATAATGCATTAGTTCATCCATGGATACATTAACACTGAATATTTGGTAAGAAAAGACAAACAATTAATAATCAGAATCTTGTGATTAGGCCTATAATAATAGTGGGTATTAGTTTATAATTAACACTAAATTCTTATAATGCATTAGTTCATCCATGGATACATTAACACTGAATATTTGGTAAGAAAAGACAAACAATTAATAATCAGAATCTTGTGATTAGGCCTATAATAATAGTGGGTATTAGTTTATAATTAACACTAAATTCTTATAATGCATTAGTTCATCCATGGATACACTAACACTGAATATTCGGTAAGAAAAGACAAACAATTAATAATCAGAATCTTGTGATTAGGCCTATAATAATAGTGGGTATTAGTTTATAATTAACACTAAATTCTTATAATGCATTAGTTCATCCATGGATACACTAACACTGAATATTTGGTAAGAAAAGACAAACAATAATAATCAGAATCTTGTGATTAGGCCTATAATAATAGTGGGTATTAGTTTATAATTAACACTAAATTCTTATAATGCATTAGTTCATCCATGGATACATTAACACTGAATATTTGGTAAGAAAAGACAAACAATAATAATCAGAATCTTGTGATTAGGCCTATAATAATAGTGGGTATTAGTTTATAATTAACACTAAATTCTTATAATGCATTAGTACATCCATGGATACATTAACACTGAATATTCGGTAAGAAAAGACAAACAATTAATAATCAGAATCTTGTGATTAGGCCTATAATAATAGTGGGTATTAGTTTATAATTAACACTAAATTATTATAATGCATTAGTACATCCATGGATACACTAACACTGAATATTCGGTAGAAAAGACAAACAATTAATAATCAGAATCTTGTGATTAGGCCTATAATAATAGTGGGTATTAGTTTATAATTAACACTAAATTCTTATAATGCATTAGTACATCCATGGATACACTAACACTGAATATTTGGTAAGAAAAGACAAACAATTAATAATCAGAATCTTGTGATTAGGCCTATAATAATAGTGGGTATTAGTTTATAATTAACACTAAATTCTTATAATGCATTAGTACATCCATGGATACACTAACACTGAATATTCGGTAAGAAAAGACAAACAATTAATAATCAGAATCTTGTGATTAGGCCTATAATAATAGTGGGTATTAGTTTATAATTAACACTAAATTCTTATAATGCATTAGTACATCCATGGATACACTAACACTGAATATTCGGTAAGAAAAGACAAACAATTAATAATCAGAATCTTGTGATTAGGCCTATAATAATAGTGGGTATTAGTTTATAATTAACACTAAATTCTTATAATGCATTAGTACATCCATGGATACACTAACACTGAATATTCGGTAAGAAAAGACAAACAATTAATAATCAGAATCTTGTGATTAGGCCTATAATAATAGTGGGTATTAGTTTATAATTAACACTAAATTCTTATAATGCATTAGTACATCCATGGATACACTAACACTGAATATTCGGTAAGAAAAGACAAACAATTAATAATCAGAATCTTGTGATTAGGCCTATAATAATAGTGGGTATTAGTTTATAATTAACACTAAATTCTTATAATGCATTAGTACATCCATGGATACACTAACACTGAATATTCGGTAAGAAAAGACAAACAATAATAATCAGAATCTTGTGATTAGGCCTATAATAATAGTGGGTATTAGTTTATAATTAACACTAAATTATTATAATGCATTAGTACATCCATGGATACATAACACTGAATATTCGGTAAGAAAAGACAAACAATTAATAATCAGAATCTTGTGATTAGGCCTATAATAATAGTGGTATTAGTTTATAATTAACACTAAATTATTATAATGCATTAGTACATCCATGGATACACTAACACTGAATATTCGGTAAGAAAAGACAAACAATAATAATCAGAATCTTGTGATTAGGCCTATAATAATAGTGGGTATTAGTTTATAATTAACACTAAATTCTTATAATGCATTAGTACATCCATGGATACACTAACACTGAATATTCGGTAAGAAAAGACAAACAATTAATAATCAGAATCTTGTGATTAGGCCTATAATAATAGTGGGTATTAGTTTATAATTAACACTAAATTATTATAATGCATTAGTACATCCATGGATACACTAACACTGAATATTCGGTAAGAAAAGACAAACAATAATAATCAGAATCTTGTGATTAGGCCTATAATAATAGTGGGTATTAGTTTATAATTAACACTAAATTCTTATAAAGCATTAGTTCATCCATGGATACACTAACACTGAATATTCGGTAAGAAAAGACAAACAACTAATAATCAGAATCTTGTGATTAGGCCTATAATAATAGTGGGTATTAGTTTATAATTAACACTAAATTCTTATAATGCATTAGTTCATCCATGGATACACTAACACTGAATATTTGGTAAGAAAAGACAAACAATTAATAATCAGAATCTTGTGATTAGGCCTATAATAATAGTGGGTATTAGTTTATAATTAACACTAAATTCTTATAATGTATTAGTTCATCCATGGATACATTAACACTGAATATTTGGTAAGAAAAGACAAACAACTAATAATCAGAATCTTGTGATTTGGCCAATAAGAACAGTGGGTATTAGTTTATAACCAATACTAAGTCCTCATAATGCATTAGTGAAACCATGGATACCCCTAACAGCGAACATTGAATAAGGAAATACAATCAACTAACTCAAATAATAATAGTGGTTATTATTTTATAACCAATACTAAGTCCTTATAATGCATTAGTGTATCCATGGATACCCCTAACAGCGAACATTGAATAAGGAAAAAACAAACAACTAATAATCAGTTACTGTTCCATCCGTCCTGGTATCCCAGTCTCTTTTCTTATCATCGTTCAAAATTTTAACTGATGTTGTAGCTTCGGTTCTGATCAAAAATCAAACTATCATTTTGGTACAAATAATGTTCAATATATATGAAATATTAATAGAAAATTTTTTGTCGATAATTTTTTTAAGGATGGTGGGATTAATTTTAAGAGGTGAATATGAAGGGTTGCTGAGAATATTTTCTATGGTGATGTCTATAGTTTCTTTGACCGGAACGTCGGTAAAAAGATTTTCAACATCAAGTGAAGCTATTTTGCTATCTGGTTTTGAAGTATGTCGGATTTGGAGTAGTTCATGGCTGCATTTCAAACTGTACTTAGTGGGTGTATATAGGGAAATGAGTTGATCAATAATATACAGGGTGTCCACAAAGTCTGGTTACATGGGGATTAACACATACTTTTAAAACAAAACAATTTTATTTAATTATAATGTTAATAAATAATATTTTCAATATGATTTCCATCATTTTCAATGCATATCTAAATTACCACATCTGCCTTCTCGGAAAAATAACATGGTTTATAATACCCCTGAAGATGGCCCACAATAGGGCGGGAAGTACTCGGGAAATAAGTTATAGCAAATACATCAGCCAATTTTCGTCAGATATAATCACATCAATCCGGCATCTTGAAAGGACATGGAACAAGATTTCCAGACAAAATATGGCTGCTTTGTTCAACAATATATATATATATATATATATATATATATATATATATATATATAGTTTTTTTCCGTAGTTAGGGTCTTTCCATATGTGGTTTAACCAAGCTGATGCAGGGATACCATAAGGAGAGCTCAATGTGCCTAATACCAGTGAGTAAAAGGACAGAGCAAGATATTTAGTAAATGAAGAAAAACTCTAAACTTGCTTCATTACAATAATTTATTTCAACCGTATTAATACGGCATCTTCAGGTAATCACAAGACATTTACGGTGAAGGAAATTCAGCCTATTAGGCCTCACCAGCAGCTATAGACAGGGCAGTGCTTTGTGCGTGATTCGAACCCTGCCTGTCAGGCTGACAGGCGGACACTCTAACCATTACACTAGCTGGCTTCCCTGGAATTTCTAGTTTATTTTAAACTGATATGTATTTCGCACTTTTTGGGTGACTTATAGCACGACAGTATGAAGTGGACAAACAATGTGTTTGAAATGGCGAAGTCCGACAATATATATATATATATATATATATATAATATATATATATATATTCAAGTTTTGTTGAACTGAACAGCCAATTCCTGTCTGACAAGTCATTCGTTGATCCGTTCCAATCTTCGGGCCATCCTTCTGGTGTCAGGGTGGAACTGGTTATAACAGTCCCCAAAGGTTTCAACACTAGCGCTTTCGGCAATACATTTTGCCATCTTCAGGTGGGAAACGATAGAATGGTTTCATGTCTCGTTTTTAACGAGAACGAGTAGTAGCAAAGAATTAGTGGGAGGTAATATCAATTGGTAATGGGAGGTTTATGGAATGGTAGTAGTTTGAGCAATGCAGTGGTGATTTATATATATATATATATATATATATATATATATATATATAATATGAATTTTTGATATTGAATTTTGATAGAGGAATTATATATATATAATTGATAATTTTTGAATCATATTACCACGACCAGACAACTCGGCAAACACCATTTGCGACATCCGGAGCACTGGACAGCTGTTTCGACCTCCTTTGGTCTCATCAGCAGTGCATACCACAATCTCCGCCACTAGAGATTGAACTCGTGGACCACAGCGTGAAGAGCGGGGACTTAACACACTGGGCCACCAGCCCATGCCACAAACGGAGAATGCCAAATCATCTAGTCAATGGTAATATTACTTCAAATGCGCAGTCACCTAACCTATACTGCCATGTATCCCATCGCAGTGTGTATATAATATATATATACACACACACACACACACATATATATATATATATATATATATATATATATATATATATATATATATATGATTTGACATGGAATTACTCTTTTTTTCTTTTTTCAGATTTACGGTGAAGGAACTTTTGATATCAAGATCGACGAATTAGGTTTTTGGAATGGTAGTAGTTTGAGCAATGCAGTGTGATTTATATATATATTATATATATAATATATATATATATATATGATATTACTCTTTTTTTCTTTTTCAGATTTACGGTGAAGGAACTTTTGATATCAAGATCGACGAATTAGTTTCTTCTTCGAAAGACGCTTTTGTTGATGTGAATGAAAACCGCCACTGGAGGCTTGACAGTGTTTCCTTTAATGTGTCCGTTACAGAGGATCTCACCGACAAGACACTGTACGCCCCCACGGTGCGAACGGCAGTCGTTCCTGCACCCGTTGAAATTCAATTCGCCAATCAAGATCGTTATTTCAAACCCGAGCTTCAATCACAACATCAGGTGAGTAACGTGCCGTATTAAGCACACTGACCGGTTTAGCTCGGTCGCTAGAGCATTCGCCACTGAGTCGGTTATCGAGGCATCAACACTTTACCAAGTAAAGAATATTTAATGATAAAAATATAATTTAATTTTTAAACATTGAATGGTAATCAGGGTTCCACCATATTGAAATAGGAATCAAAGGTGTGTATAGGTATAAAAAAAAAGGTTGAGAACATCCATACGTTACTAGTTGTCTAGGCATCACCACTTTACCAGTTGTCTAGGCATCACTACTTTACCAGTTGTCTAGGCATCACTACTTTACCAGTTGTCTAGACATCACTACTTTACCAGTTGTCTAGACATCACCACTTCACCAGTTGTCTAGGCATCACCACTTTACCAGTTGTCTAGGCATCACTACTTTACCAGTTGTCTAGGCATCACCATTTTACCAGTTGTCTAGGCATCACTACTTTACCAGTTGTCTAGGCATCACCACTTTACCAGTTGTCTAGGCATCACTACTTTAACAGTTGTCTAGGCATTACCACTTTACCAGTTGTCTAGATATCACCACTCTACCAGTTGTCTAGGCATCACTACTTTACCAGTTGTCTAGGCATCCCCATTCTACCAGTTGTCTAGACATCCGCACTTTAACACTTATCTAGACTGTTGATATTTGGTTTTATTCATTAGCAGTCAATATTAATATTATCCTGAAGAAGACTGGAAATACATAATTGATATATATCTATTTATAGATGATTATTTTATATGTATATAAGAATCGAAACGTGTGACATCGACATATTAACGTCAAACGTTACCTTTCTTAGAAATCTTACAAAATGATTTTAATGGGTTATAAAATTTCTCCGGTCGTATTTATTTAAAAAAAAAAATTAATTCGCTTTGCAAACTCACTTTTCCCTAATCTCAATTATCTACTCAGAGTTCAATGGTGACCCAACGGTTCATGTTTTGCCTAGTACATATATATATATATATATATATTATATATATATATATATATATATATAATATATATATATTGTAGTCAAGTGAATTTGTGTATCAAATGTTCTTATTCTATTGTCTAGTAATATATATATATATATATATATATATATATATATATATATATATATATATATAATCCAAAAGTCCGGAAATCTTCCTTACGACACAAGAGTTTTATTTAAAAAACCTGTCGCAGTTTGAGAGCTCAATGTGTGCTCTTAATGTTAGAGTCACAGAGCAAATTTATAAGTAAAGAAATAACAAAAGACTTAGAGATTTAGCTTTATAGTCTATTTCAGGGAGCTTAGACAAAGTGTCTAACTCTCCCGACTCATCAGATTCGCATCTGATGAGTCGGGAGAATTAGACACTTTGTCTAAGCTCCCTGAAATAGACTATAAAGCTAAATTTCTAAGTCTTTTGTTATTTCTTTACTTATATATATATATATATATATATATATATATATATATATATATATATATATATATATATAATTGGAAAATACATCTACAAGATGCGTTGGGATGCATCGTCAGTAATGTTTCCCTGTGTTCATTACCAGTTTCGGGTCTTATACTGGTTCCCACAGGATACCCAGTCTAAAATGTTAAATTTCGGGCTTGCATCCCAGCAATATTTTGCTACTTCATTGTGTGGTATCACTTTTTAAGTATGGCATTTTGTGTCAGTGTTGGTTTATAAGAGATTCCTTGACCATACCGAGGTTGAGTGGTGGCATCCCATTGGCCAGTGCTACTTGCTTCGAGTACCGCCGGCCAATGGGCATCCTCCTCTCTGCATCGGCACGGGCCATAATTGTTAAAAAGGCAAAGACCTTTTTTCTTGGTTTTCCGTTTCTAATCAGCTAAAGGGACTTCTTTACCGTCCACAACACAATATATATATATATATATATATATATATATATATATATATATATATATATATATATATATATATTAGAGCTTTAAAAAGACCCACTAATAGATTCATTATTAAAAAAATGTATATATTTTACAATATAAGGGGTGGGGGGGCTAGGTTTCTTCGTCTTTGACCCCCCCTTATATTGTAAAATATATACATTTTTTAAATAATGAATCTATCAGTGGGTCTTTTTAAAACTCTAATAAAATTTGTACACCTAAAAACATATATATATATATATATATATATATATATATAATATATATATATATATATATATATATATATTGGGAGAATATGTGCTTAATTGAAGTCGTACCTTATTTTGAAAGTTGATTAATTAATAATTAATTAAATAGGCGGGCATTATTAATTAATCAACTTTCAAAATTAGGTACGACTTCAATTAAGCACATATTCTCCCAAAAATTGTCGGCTAAAAAAGCCATATCATAAACACATCGTGTGTGTATTTACTTCTCATATATATATATATATATATTATATATATATATATATATATATATATATATATATATATATATATATATATATATCATGATTTATTTATTTATTCATTTATACTATTTTTTCCAGTTAATCATCACAAGACGAGATGGCAGACCATTGAGATACGATGATTATCGTCATCCTGTGGATGTATCCATTACTTCAGACAACCAAATATTTACCGAGGCCGCTTATAACATTACTAAAGAGGGAAAAGATGGAAAAGTCAAGATTATGTTTGATCCACCTATGAATGCCACAAGCATTACACTTGACGTAAGTAACTAATCCTCTTTGTTTGTTGTTTTTCTTTCAGTAGGGCTACCGGGTATTGTCCAGGATTTAAAAAAAGATTAAAATCAATCTTTTATCTATATTTATACAGTGTCCCATCATATTTTTTTTCCTGTTTTTTTTTAAAAATATATCTTTATTGATTTCAAAAACGTCATTATTATAGCAGGACCTGTGGATATATCACAATATGATAATTTAATTATTACAACATTTGATATGTTTACTTAAGAGCTATTGCTAAAATAGTTCAATATGTAAAAGGTATGTAAATAGACAATGGAGTAGACAACAGCTTTCTGACTACAATGATATAATTATACTAGCAGTACCTGTGGATATACCACAATATGATAATTTAATCATTACAACATTTGATATGTTTATTTCGCTTAACTCCCCCTCCCCCTCTCCCCACTCTCTCTCTCTTTATCTCTCTCTCTCCCTCTCTCTCTCTCTCTCTCTCTCTCTCTCTCTCTCTCTAAAAGCAAATAAAAGACAAATGAGAGAAAATATTCAAACAAAAAATAATAAAAACTAGCAAGACATGTGGATATACCACAGTATGATAATCTAATTATTTCAACGTTAGATATATGTTTATTTGGTTTACCCCCTCTCTCTTCCTCTCCCTCTCTCTTTCTCTCTGTCTGTCTCTGTCTCTGTCTCACTCTCTCTCCCTCTCTGTCTGTCTGTCTCTCTCTATGTCTCTCTCTATGTCTCTCTCTCTCTTTGAAAGGCAAATGACTCTCTTTCTCTCCCTCTCTCTCTCTTTCTCTCTGTCTGTCTGTCTCTGTCTCTGTCTCACTCTCTCTCCCTCTCTCTCTGTCTCTGTCTGTCTGTCTGTCTGTCTCTCTCTCTATGTCTCTCTCTCTCTCTCTGAAAGGCAAATGACTCTCTCTCTCCCCTCTCTCTCTCTTTTCTCTCTGTCTGTCTGTCTGTCTGTCTGTCTCTGTCTGTCTCCCTCTGTCTCCCCCTCTCTCTGTCTCTGTCTCTCTGTCTCTCTCTCTGTCTGTCTGTGTGTCTGTGTGTCTGTCTCTCTATGTCTCTCTCTCTCTCTGAAAGGCAAATGACTCTCTCTTTCTCTCTGTCTGTCTGTCTGTCTGTGTCTCACTCTCTCTCTGTCTCACTCTCTCTGTCTCACTCTCTCTGTCTCTCTCTATCTCTTTATCTGTCTCTCTCTCTCTCTCTCTGTCTCTCTCTTTGTCTCTCTCTCTCTCTCTGAAAGGCAAATGAGAGAAACTATTTAAACAAGATTAATAATAAAAACGAGCAGTACCTGTCGATATACCACAGTATGGTAATCTAATTATTGTAACGTTTGATATGTTTACTAGATTTAACTCTCTCTCTCTCTTTCTCTCTCTCTCTCTCTCCCTCCCTCCCCCTGCCTGTCTGTCTATCTGTCTGTCTGTCTAAAAGCAAATAAAAGACAAACGAAAGAAACAATGGTGCAAGTAAGAGATTTAGTTGTTGGTATCAGTATTCATTATACCACACACAACTTTAATTGTGCGAGAGAATTTGCAACTTTTAAGAAAGTGAAAAATCAACCTATCCTAATGTACGCCTTCACCTTTCGCACAATAAATGTGTTAAGTTTTAAAATGCCATCCTTGGCCAGTTGAAAAGGGCTTAAAGTAAGTAAGTCCTGAGTTATGAAATCCTTTGGTAAGTGAATAAGTCCTATCCTGCGTATTGTTAAAGGTCCAGTGATATAATCCTATGAGGTCCGTCGTCTACGAAGGTTCAAAGCAGTTATGGCCAGTAAGCTCAGTATGCTCAGTTTAAGTATTGTCTCATCAGCAGAGTACTGCCAATGATTGACCAAGAGAGATCACATGGTTATCGCCGAGTCTATAAATAAAAGTGGGCATCTAGCACACACCTTATATACCAATAATCCTCAACAAAATGTTTTTGGTTGATTCCATGGCGTTATGGGCCAGTTCGAACTTGAAAAGCACAAGTTCCCTATTGAGACTTAAATTGCTCATACATCTGTGTGGCTTTCAAATCACACACAAATCTTCTAATTAATTACCAGTTAACTTTTAAATTTTAATATTACATTACATTACAAAATGAAGAGGATACCCTATCTATTATGTAACAACTTTACTGAGACATTTCTGGGATCGGTGGATACTACTTCAAAAAATGAGTATATCTTTTAGTTCATATCATCATCATCATCATGTTACGCTAGGAGCACGGATATCTATGACTATCTCTCGCTAACCGTCCCTAACACTCATTGCTCTCACGTGGTCCTCTGTGCAGCATCCAGTATCCACGCAAAGCTGGTCAATGTACATCTTTGCTGGACGGCCCACACTGGCATGCCCATGTGCTGGTGTCCACAGGAGAACGTCACTTATGCGTTCGTCTTTGCTTCTCCAGCAGTGTCCAGCGTGTCTTGTTCGTCTTACTCGGATGGTTTGGATGATATGGGACAGGTGACCATACAGCTTTTTTTTCTCGCGGGATGTTGCTTTAAGATCACAGCAGCACTAATACGACTACGCAGTTCATAGCACTGTCTATATTCACCAGAAAAACTCATAGTCTTTATTTATTTTTGATGTTTAGTTTATTTGAATATTACACTACATTACAAAATGAATTGGCTACACCATTCATTATGAATTTTAAATTTAAATGTTACACTACATTACAAAATAAATAGGCTACACAATTCATTATGACATTTAAATTTAAATATTACACTATATTACAAAATGAATTGGCTACATCATTTATTATGACATTTAAATTTAAATATTACACTATATTACAAAATGAATTGGCTACATCATTTATTATGACATTTAAATTTAAATATTACACTATATTACAAAATGAATTGGCTACACCATTCATTATGAATTTTAAATTTGAATAATACACTACATTACAAAATGAATTGGCTACCCTACCCATTATGTAATTCACTTGAAAAACTCATAGTATTTATTCTTTTTGATTTTTTACAGGTAACTTATTACGCTGAGGACGATGGCATCAAATACAAACTCACTGCTACTAAATATCTTCGACCTTATCGAACACAATACGGAGACAACATTCAAGCGACACTGTTGACTAACAACATTTCAGTAAGTATATATAAGTATATATTTTGTTGAACAACGCAGCCATTTTTTGTCTGCAAAATCACCATTTAAAAACATATTCTTGTCCTACTTCTAAATTCCGTAAAATCCTCAATGACAACACTACCATTTTAGAAAAAACAAACCTGTAAACAAAGACTAAAGATTTTAGAAGTCCTACATATTAGATATAACAATACCTAACTAAACAAAATAAACTTTGATAATAGTACTAATGTTCAAAAATGCCTGTAATTACATTAACAATTTATACAATAATAATAATATTAACAAAAATGATAATAGTGGAAACAATGATTATGATAACAATGATAATAAAAATGATAATAATAATAACAATAATTAGAATAAAATAAAATAAAAATAGTAAGTATATACATGTTTCATATCTAAAAAAAGAAAACATAGCCTCGTTTAGGTATCGTGTTAAGATCAGGTCTCATTTCAATGAATTGTTAAATAGTATCAGCAATTTTATTATACCTTACACACACACACACACACACACACACACACACACACACACATATATATATATATATATATATATATATAATGATGGCATACACAGGAATAACCTACCCGCGTTTCATCATAAGGATCATCAGGGTTAAATCCACTGAATTAATCAAGATATTGATTAATTGCAGCCGATTGCACGCGTGTATTTAGTTGTTGCAACGGTTAATGTCTTATCATTGTGAAACTTGTATCAACTAAGCATTTTCATATATAAAATCATATATATATATATATATATATATATATATATATATATATATATATATATAGCCTTATGTCGTGTTTAATTATATTCTCTCGATATCTATCCCTTTATATATATATATATATATATATATATATATATATATATATATATATATAATATATTTATGAGGTATGGTAAATGGAAAAGTGGACAAAAAATAATCACTCAAACAAGTAGAAATAGGAGAGAAATATTTCGTTCCTCTTTACGCGAGGAACTTCATCAATCTAACTTTATTCAAAACAAAGTACGTACATTTGTATTTATAGAAGAGAAAGTGAGTTTGTGGTGAAGTTGAGGGGTAGGGAGGTTAGAGAGGATTTGATTGAACAGAGAATAATATCATATAAAATATCATATTCTCTGTTCAATCAAATCCTCTCTAACTTCCCTACCCCTCAATTTCAGTCACATTCTCTTCTATAAATACAAATGTACGTACTTTGTTTTGAATAAAGTTAGACTGATGATGTTCTTCGCGTAAAGAAGAACGAAATATTTCTCTCCTACTTCTACTTGTTTGAGTCATTATTTTTTGTCCACTTTTCCTTTTACCTTACCTCATACTGTCGGATTTTACTCCAACACTCCTATCTTCAGATATATATATATATATATATATATATATATATATATATATATATATATATATTGTGTGTGTGTGTGTGTGGTTGAAAAATAGAGGAAAAAGATATAACAACAAAGTTGCTGTGTTGTTATATCCACCTTTTCCTCTATTTTTCAACCACATTTTGTCGGATTTATTCAATCCTCACTCCCCATATATATATATATATATATATATATATATATATATATATATATATATAAAATTGCGTGCTCTATGCTCCTATGGCAGAGCAGTTTTTAAACCAAAAATATCCAAATTATTTATTCTTGAAGTTCGTTACTTAATGTTTAAAGTGGATCACCCAATCATCAGACGGAAATAGGATAATAAGCACTAATACTTCTAAAATATTTTTCTAGGGTCTTTCATGTAGAATTTCTATTGTTAATTTTATGTAATCTTTTATTCTTTTTCGTTTCTAGGTAGGAGAGCAGGTGAAATTCAGAATTGAATCAACACAGCCAATGGACAGACTAACATACACAGTAAGTATGGAATACACATCGAAATAGACCCCCTCATCCCCGCCATTTTCGTTGGCTCTTACTTAAGCTAGATGTTACACACTGGACCCGCCAAAGAACATAAACACTTGTATTTAGGAAAATGTAAGATGAGATGTTTATTCCCTCGGTTGTGTACAGCTGAGAGTCGTGGGCAGGGTTACGCAATGTGGAGCCTTCGGGAGTTCTTTTCAAGTGATCTCGAACCTGATCGTCGTCTGTCTAATCGATCTCTACGGGCTTCTTTTATTGTAGTCTGACCCCCGGTGTCACGCCTCTTTGTTCGTGACATCTACGCAGTTTTTTCTGTAGACACGCCTTTTCGCCCATAGGCAGTTTTCATTGGCTATGGGCTATGCCTACAGATTTCTGCACCAAAATCATGTCAAATATCCACCTGCATTTCCAGGTGCGAAAGGTCAGGTCAGGGCACATCCTGTTTTCGTTTCCAGGCTGCACCTGACCTCCATGCACTTCCGATTCAGCCTGGTCCTTGGGTGCACTGATCAGACAATATATTACATAGACATGCAGTCCCATATCTTAGGGGTTTTTTTTCTTCATCTGTTTCTTGTCTCGTTTATCGATTTTGGTCTGTATAAACACGAATTCAAACCAAAGGGGCCTCGGTTCTGAGCAAAAACCAAACTATCTTTTTGTAAACATGAGTCCACATATGTTTACATCTGGAGTCAGGAAAATCTGTCATATTTCTTGATTTGATTTTTCTTGTTCTTTTTCTTCTCATATATAGTTCTTAACACTAGTTTACAATATAAGTATTTGTCTCAATTTCTGATTCTTATTTCTTGTTTTTACCTATCTACATACCTAACTATATATCCAGTCGTTGTGTGTTCATGTCTATCTATCTATCTATCTATCTTAGTGTGTTTCTATCTATCTATCTATCTATCTATCTGTGTGTTTCTATCTATCTATCTTAGTGTGTTCCTATCTATCTATCTATCTATCTATCTTAGTGTGTTCCTATCTATCTATCTATATAACTATCTATATATCTATCTTAGTGTGTTTATATCTATCTATCAATATATGTGAAATAATAATAGAAGAAAAAAATTGTCATAGATGCAGTGCCACATCGGGATATTGATCTTGCTATGAAAAAAATCAGAAATCATCAATAACTTAAAATTGGTTTACTTAAAGATATTTTGATTGAATCTTTGGATTCTTGGTCAAAAATGCTTTTTATAAATCAATTTTTAAGGAGTAAGGAATATATATAGAAAAAGAATTGTCATAGATGCAGTGCCACATCGGGATATTGATCTTGCTATGAAAAAAATCAGAAATCATCAATAACTTAAAATTGGTTTACTTTAAGATATTTTTTATTAAATTTTTGGATTCCTTGGTCAAAAATGCTTTTATAAATCAATTTTTAAGGAGCAAGGAAGCTCTAGAACTCATTTTACAGACAAAAATAGATTACCAAAAGTGGCCATTCTTTCGCGACCCCGCTCAAATTTGGAGAACTAAAAATCGCCAATTTTCGGAATTGGAAGCTCAAATTTGAGGGATTTCTAAATTCAACATAGTCCACACCTGGATAAAATTTCAGAAAGATTGAAGGGGGTGCGTGACATGTTTTGGATGATTTGATATATATATATATATATATATATATATATATATGACATGGCATTACCCCCATTTGATTTCAAATCAAAGGGACTCTCTTCTCATTTGTCATATAGCAAAAAGGATGAGGTCAACAGTCCAAAAAATCCAATAAAATACAAATTATATTCAGTGGAGAAAATAAATATTTCATCCCCAACTGATTTTCTAAGTTTGCCATCTTTACAAAAATAAGAAAGGTCTATAATTTTCAGGTCCGTCTTGAAAGTGAGAGATAAAACATCTTTTTTTTAAATTCTAGAAAATCACATTATATTTACTAGCAAATATATGCACCCTTCGGGTGCAAGTATTCAGGTTTTGATGTAATAAAATATTGTATCAAATTAGAAACTATTTAGAAAATGATAACTGAGGGGGTATAATCGAAAAATAGAACAGCTTTTAATCTAACTCTTCCATCATTTTCCATCACTCCCATCTTTCATTTTTCCTAATTTATCTATTTAGTTAGATTATGAAGTATTTAATAAGATTACAGTTCTTTCGTCTTGTTTATGGATTTCTTTTAAGATTTATCCCAGAGATTATTGCTCAGATTCGTTAAGAGAAAACCAAACAATTAGAAATCAATAATGCTAAGCATATATTTATTAAAATCACATTTTTAAGATCAATATGCAAATTAGCCTTTCCATTCATACTGTAAACCGCTATTTTATTGTATATATAAATAAAATTGCATGTTAATAGTATGTAGATATGGTCAACAGTCTTAATGATGTAAAACAATTTTATTAATAATTGAGGTTTAAATAAAAATAAAATCATGGAGAATATGATGTAAATAACGAAAGGAATTGTGACTTGTATAGTAATATAGTTTCGGTTACAGACAGACAAACACACAATCTCCATTATAATAAGATTTTATTTAAAAAAAAAAGAAGAAAAGTATTTCACCCGATAGCAAAACATAACTCAGTATTTCGTGAAGAACCCCTTGTTGGCAAGCACAGCAGTCCGATGTTTCCTGTTGTTGGTTACCAAGTTTTTACAGACGACAGGGTGGATTTTAGCCCACTCCTTTTGCAGATCCTCTCGAGGCCGTGGGTCCGGTGTTCTTCGGCCACTGAACCGGTGTTATTAATTAATAGCGTCGATCCCAGGGGCTATCACCCCAGGCAATACCTGCCCCCTTGATTTAAAGGGGTAGGGCTGGTTTTTTTGTCCAGCGCCTGAGCCTGAGGCGCCTCCCTTGAGGGGTTTGTCTCATACCCCACCTGTATGGACTGAGCACAAGGCTTCGTTTTAACGTGGGCCCACCCACAAGCCGAAGCTAATGGGTGGGAGAGAACAAAAATTGCGTCGATCCCATCGGCATTCCCCTCAAGGGGGCGCCTCAGGCCCTGGGCAATAAACCCAGCCCTGCCCCCAAAGGGGCAGGTAATGCCTGGAGGGATGGCCCTCTGGGATCGACGCTATTAATTTAACACCTCCCGGTCCAGAGGCCGAAGCTCACTAGACCCCGTACGAAGGACGGGTTGCTTGAGGGGGAATGCCGACGGGATCGACGCAATTTTTCCACCTGCCATCCATGAGTCTCGGCTTGTGGGTCGTCCCACGTAAATAGAGCCTTTGTGTCTGACCTTGTACAAGTGGGGTACGAGGAAAATATACCCTCGAAAGGCCTCCAGTTCTGGCTCTCAGTTGCGCTGGAGTAAAGTACGCCATCCTGGAGTAAAGTACGCCATCCTGGAGTAAAGTACGCCATGGTTCACTCATTTGTTTTCCTGTTTATAACCCATCTGTTATATCCATTTATCGATTTTGGTCTGCCTCATTCCCTCTCTGTTTCTCTGTCTCATTCCCTCTCTGTTTCTCTTTTCAGATCTTTTCCAAAGGAATGCTCCTCGCAAGTTACCAAATTAATGCCAGGAACCAACACCATTTAACCATTTCATTTAAAGCCAACTATACAATGTGCCCGAAAGCCCGCCTTCTTGTCACTTTTGTAACTCCAGAAAAAGAGCTCCTCATTGATAGCGTAGATTTTAAAATTCGCGGAATCTTTAAACATTCAGTAAGTATATTTTTAG
>CM042176.1:18988220-19015720 GCA_023376005.1 Doryteuthis pealeii | reverse complement strand
GTGTGTGGTAGTATATTAGGAAAAATGAAATAAACAGGTTAAATCGGTTAAGTGGCGATTATTGGCTGACGCTGCAGTGTTTCGATCTATTAATTAGATCATCTTCAGGGCATTTGTTGGTTATGGAAGGATGAATAAATTATTTATCACAGAATAACGAGAAAAGCGAGTGGTAGTTATGTGTTATTCAGTTTTTAAAATTTTAAGTTTGAAAGAGAAACGGTTTGAATTAACGTCAAATGTTCATTTTACGGCGTTAGTATAGGATGGTGTATGTGTGTGTATCGAAAGGCAACATTTTCGAAATGTACATTCAGATTGACATTTTTCTCGATTCGTTTAGCCTTACATTTGAACATATATGCCCCTAAAAAATTCATTAATTATTAACTAATTAATTTTCAAAATTAGGTATGACTTCAATTAAGCACATATGTCAATTTTAGTCCAAATTAAGAGAAAAATCAAATTTAACAGGAACTATGTTCAGAATTGTTACCCTGTGTAATCGAAGTATGGCAAAAGGACATGAGGATTTTAAAAAGTCAAACTTACAAGATCATAGTTATATCATTTGGAGATTCCAAGAGGAGACGCTCTTATCCACTGCACCGATAAAGACATAGGAACCAGTTGAGGCGTCATTTTGAGGGACACTTCCTCTCCGGGGGTCCACCTCTGGGCACTGTAATTCAATACACCTGGAGGAAGAGGAAAGAACAAGAAAGAGTAATAATAACAGACCCATTCATATCAACAATGTCCTAAAATGTGATATGACAAAGAAATAAAGAAACACATCACTCATAACTAAAAAGACAATTAAAATATTTTACTATAAAAATGCATTACAATTTTAGCATAAAAATACATTATAATCGTTTCGCTATAAAAAAAATGCATTGCGATCTTTTTACTATAAAAATACATTACAATTTATTTTACTATGAAATCCATTGCGATATTTTTACTATAAAAATGAATTGCAATCTTTACGCTACAATAATTTTATTAGAAAAATACTTGAAAAATGCATTGCAAAATATCCAATATTAAAAAATAAAAACTTGCAAAACTTTTTACTCTAAAAACCTTTTAGATAATTTACTAAAAATATACTTACTGAATGTTTAAAGATTCCGCGAATTTTAAAATCTACCTATCAATGAGGAGCTCTTTTCCGGAGTTACAAAAGTGACAAGAAGCGGGCTTTCGGGCACCTTATAGTGGCTTAAATGAAATGGTTAAATGATGTTGGTTCCTGCATTAATTTGTAACTTGCGAGGAGCATTCCTTTGGAAAAGATCTGAAAAAGAAACAGAGAGGGAATGAGACAGAGAAACAAAAGGAATGAGGCAGAGAAACAGAGAGGGAATGGCAGACCAAAATCGATAAATGGATATAACAGATGGGTTATAAACAGGAAAACAAATGAGTGAACCATGGCGTTACTTTACTCCAGGATGCGTACTTTACTCCAGGATGGCGTACTTTACTCCAGCGCAACTGAGAGCCAGACTGGAGGCCTTTCGAGAGGTATATTTTCCTCGTACCCCACTTGTACAAGGTCAGACACAAAGGCTCTATTTACGTGGGACGACCACAAGCCGAGACTCATGGATGGCAGGTGGAAAAATTGCGTCGATCCCGTCGGCATTCCCCTCAAGCAACCGTCCTTCGGGACGGGTCTAGTGAGCTTCGGCCTCTGGACGGTGAGTGTTAAATTAATAGCGTCGATCCCAGAGGGCCATCTCTCCAAGCATTACCTGCCCCTTTGGGGGCAGCTTGGTTTATTGCCCAGCGCCTGAGGCGCCCCCTTGAGGGGAATGCCGATGGGATCGACGCAATTTGTTCTCTCCCACCCATTAGCTTCGGCTTGTGGGTGGCCACGTTAAACGGAGCCTTGTGCTCAGTCCATACAGGTGGGGTATGAGACAATAGACCCCAAAGGGAGGCGCCTCAGGCTCAGGCGCTGGACAAAAAACCCAGCCCTACCCTAAATCAAGGGGCAGTATTGCTTGGGGTAGCCCCTGGGATCGACGCTATTAATTAATAACACCGGTTCAGTGGCCGAAAGAACACCGGACCCCCGGCCTCGAGAGGATCTGCAAAAGGAGTGGGCTAAAATCCACCCTGTCGTCTGTAAAAACTTGGTAACCAACAACAGGAAACATCGGACTGCTGTGCTTGCCAACAGGGGGTTCTTCTCTCACTTTCAAGGCGGACCTGAAAATTATAAACCTTTCTTATTTTTGTAAGATGGGAAACTTAGAAAATTAGTTGGGGATGAAATATTTATTTTCTCCACTGAATATAATTTGTATTTTATTGGATTTTTTGGACTGTTGTCCTCATCTTTTTTGCTATATGACAAATGAGAAGAGAGTCTCTTTGATTTGAATTTATATTTTTCCTTCTCGGACCAAAATCGATAAACACAGACGAGAGACAGATGAACAAACCAAGATATAGGATAGGAAATCAAATGGGGGTAATGCCATGTCAAATCATCCAAGACATGTCACGCACCCCCTTCAATCTTTCTGAAATTTTATCCAGGTGTGGACTATGTTGAATTTAGAAATCCCTAAAATTTGAGCTTCCAATTCCGAAAATTGGCGATTTTTAGTTCTCCAAATTTGAGCGGGGTCGCGAAAGAATGGCCACTTTTGGTAATCTATTTTTGTCTGTAAAATGAGTTCTAGAGCTTCCTTACTCCTTAAAAATTGATTTATAAAAGCACTTTTGACCAAGGAATCCAAAGATTCAATCAAAAATATCTTAAAGTAAACTAATTTTAAGTTATTGATGATTTCTGATTTTTTTCATAGCAAGATCAATATCCCGATGTGGCACTGCATCTATGACAATTTTTTTCTTCTATTATTATTTCACATATATTGATAGATAGATATAAACACACTAAGATAGATATATAGATAGTTATATAGATAGATAGATAGGAACACACTAAGATAGATAATAGATAGAAGATAGATAGATAGATAGAAAGATAGATAGGAACACACTAAGATAATAGATAAACACACTAAGATGATAGATAGATAGATAGATAGATAGATAGAAACACACTAAGATAGATAGATAGATAGATAGACATGAACACACAACGACTTGGATATATAGTTAGGTATGTAGATAGGTAAAAACAAGAAATAAGAATCAGAAATTGAGACAAATACTTATATTGTAAACTAGTGTTAAGAAATATATATGAGAAGAAAAAGAACAAGAAAAATCAAATCAAGAAATATGACAGATTTTCCTGACTCCAGATGTAAACATATGTGGACTCATGTTTACAAAAAGATAGTTTGATTTTTGCTCAGAACCGAGGCCCCTTTGGTTTGAATTCGTGTTTATACAGACCAAAATCGATAAACGAGACAAGAAACAGATGAAAAAACCCCTAAGATATGGGACTGCATGTCTATGTAATATATTGTCTGATCAGGGCACCCAAGGACCAGGCTGAATAGGAAGTGCATGGAGGTCAGGTGCAGCCTGGAAACGAAAACAGGATGTGGCCCTGACCTGACCTTTCGCACCTGGAAATGCAGGTGGATATTTGACATGATTTTGGTGCAGAAATCTGTAGGCGTAGCCCATAGCCAATGAAAACTGCCTACGTGGGCGAAAAGGCGTGTCTACAGAAAAAACTGCGTAGATGTCACGAACAAAGAGGCGTGACACCGGGGGTCAGACTACAATAAAAGAAGCCCGTAGAGATCGATTAGACAGACGACGATCAGGTTCGAGATCACTTGAAAAGAACTCCCGAAGGCTCCACATTGCGTAACCCTGCCCACGACTCTCAGCTGTACACAACCGAGGAAAATAAACATCTCATCTTACATTTTCCTAAATACAAGTGTTTGTGTTCTTTGACGGGTCCAGTGTGTAACATCTAGTTTAAGTAAGAGCCAACGAAAATGGCGGGAAGGGGGGGTCTATTTCGATGTGTATTCCATACTTACTGTGTATGTTAGTCTGTCCATTGGCTGTGTTGATTCAATTCTGAATTTCACCTGCTCTCCTACCTAGAAACGAAAAAGAATAAAAGATTACATAAAATTAACAATAGAAATTCTACATGAAAGACCCTAGAAAAATATTTTAGAAGTATATGTGCTTATTATCCTATTTCCGTCTGATGATTGGGTGATCCACTTTAAACATTAAGTAACGAACTCAAGAATAAATAATTTGGATATTTTTGGTTTAAAAAACTGCTCTGCCATAGAGCATAGAGCACGCAATTTTATATATATATTATATATATATATATATAATATATATATATATATATATGGGGAGTGAGGATGAATAAATCCGACAAAATGTGGTTGAAAAATAGAGGAAAAGGTGGAATATAACAACACAGCAACTTTTTATATCTTTTTCTCTCTATTTTTTCAACCACACACACACACACACACATATATAATATATATATATATATATATAATATATATCTGAGATAGGAGGATTGGAGTAAAATCCGACAGTATGAGGTAAGGTAAAAGGAAAGTGGACAAAAATATAATGACTCAAACAAGTAGAAGTAGGAGAGAAATATTTCGTTCTCTTTACGCGAAGAACATACATCAGTCTAACTTTATTCAAAACAAAGTACGTACATTTGTATTTATAGAAGAGAATGTGACTGAATGAGGGTAGGGAAAGTTAGAGAGGATTTGATTAACAGAGAATATGATACTTTATATGATATTATTCTCTGTTCAATCAAATCCTCTCTAACCTCCCTACCCTCAACTTCACCACAATCTCACTTTCTCTTCTAAAATACAAATGTACGTACTTTGTTTTGAATAAAATTAGAATATGAAGTTCTCGCGTTTAAGAAAGGAACGAAATATTTCTCTCCTATTTCTACTTGTTTGAGTCATTGTATTTTTTGTCCACTTTCCATTTACCATACCCTCAAAATTATATATATATATATATATATATATATATATATAAAGGAGATATCGAGAGAATATAATTAAACACGACATAAGGCTATATATAATATATATATATTATATATATATATATATATGATTTATAATGAAAATGGTTAGTTGATACAAGTTTCACAATGATAAGACATTAACCGTTTGCAACAACTAAATACACGCGTGCAATCGACTGCAATTAATCAATATCTTGATTAATTCAGTGGATTTAACCCTGATGACCTCTATGATGAAACTCGGGTAGGTTATCCTGTGTATATCTCNAAGATGAGAGATGGACGCTGGGAGTAATGGCGATAAAAGGATACTTTACATTCTTCAAATTTCAGAACCGGAACTTCACTCTAGATGCAGTTTAACATCATACCCAGGACACTAAGACCCTTAGTCACCACATTCTATCATATATATGATAAAAAGGGTTTGGAGTTTGCCAAGGCAATCGGGCAAGACATTAGGAGGGGCTCTCTGACCAACCGTCTCTAGCCCGTAAGTAAAGCCCAAAGTAGAATCTTGTATGTTATGAACTGCTCAACCACCAGATTCCATCCTTAAGCATAATAGGTCGCCACCCACGACCAACAGGTAGTCCCATTGGGGGCGAGTCTTACCCCTCTGCAGAGGTGCAGTCGTTGTATTCTAAAGCCCCAGCCGACAATGCCCGGAAAATCTGTTGCACTAAATGGTGAGAGAGGTTCGGGGGAGGGGGAGTCAAAGTTTAGGTACCGGATATGTATGCCTAAACCATCATGTCAATTTTAGTCCAAATTAAAAGAAAAATCAAATTCAACAGAAACTATGTTCAAAATGTTACCCTGTGTAATCGAAGTATGGCAAAAGGACATGAGGATTTTTAAAAAAAAGTCAAACTTACAAGATCATAGGTTATATCATTTGGAGATTCCAAGAGGAGGACACTCAGCCACCACCTATTTTGATGCTAGGTGACACAAAAGGTAATTACCACGTGCCTCTCTTGTTAGTATAGCATTTATTTTTGAGACTAACAACAACAAATAAAATGAATTAAAACTTAGTTCAATTCCGTCTTTAAGCATCATGGGTCAAGGCAACAGGTGGCTCCATTAGGGAATTTTAACCCCTCTACAGACGTGCAGTCGGTATATTCTACAGTTTCAACCGACAGGGCGGAGTAATGGATTCTGAGTGACAGCAAGTCTCCCCAGGTCTCTGATACATTTTAACTCACATGTAGCGGTAACCACAAACAGAAAAACACGTCTGCTCAAAAAGGAACGCCTGGACTCAACTCCTTCTGAATTCTAATTCTATTTTCCCAATCTAGTCTGATCATGTGTCTTTCTAAGCTAATGAGAGTCCCATTCCAGAAAACCTAAGGTCAAGACCTATCAATCTATCATTTAGAATAGCAGTTATTTTAAGACTAACAACAATAAATAAATGAATTAAAAATTTGTTCAGTTCCGTCTTTAAGCATCATGGGTCACCACACAAGGCCAAACGGGTGGCTCCATTAGGGAATTTTAACCCCTCTACAGACGTGCAGTCGGTATATTCTACTGTCTCGACCAACAGGACGAAGTAATGGATTCTGAGTGACAGCAAGTCTCCTCGGGTCTCTGATCATTTTAACTCACATGTAGCGTGTAACCACAGACAGAAAAACACGTCTGCTCACGAACTTGGGAACCTTCTTTTCGAAAGAAATACCTGAAGGCGGCCGGAGGGCACACTGACCGAAACGTTGTACAGATAACATAAAGATGAGACAATAGTCCGAATAATCCAAATAACACAAATTATCAAGCCTCATCTTAAAAATTCAGAAAAATAATATCTTAACAATTATATGAGGACAATAGTCCGAATAATACAAATAATACAATTTATCAAGCTTCATCTCAAACTTTAGGGAAATAGTATCTTAACAATAATGATGAGGACAAGAGTCCGAATAATTCAAATAATACAAATCATCAGAGAAAATAAGTAGGTTAATTTAGACATTTATTTTTTTCTCTTCAGAACAGGAACGTGTATTTAAGACCACAGCATTAGGATCCGCACCCCCAACAGGTCTTTCCCCCCACGAACCACCAAGATACGGAACTTTTTCCCGAAACTTGGATCTGGAAGATGTACAAATTGGGTATTTTTTTTTTATTTTTTCATGTTTCAGAATCTTTTCACATATTCAGAATTTAAAAATTGTCCATGCGCAGGTCTCTTGTAACATTGTGAGCAAAATATTACCGGGTGTGAATAAAGAAATAAATAAAAAGGAGAGAGAGAGAGAGAGAGAGAGAGAGAGAGAGAGAGAGAGAGAGAGAGAGAGAGAGAGAGTTAAATAAGATTATCCTACTTTTCACATATTGAACTATTTGCAATAGCTCTTGAGTAAACATGCTATATACCCCTTTTAAGTCGTCGGGTGGCCTAAAGTCGGTATCAGCCAGACAGCAGGGGGGCTATCCTCTTTCACTAGCGCTATACATAGGAGATTTCTTTGTTTTTGCATCTGAGGCGAGGCGCCACACCTACCACCAGCTCCTTACTTTACCGCATAGATCCCTGTGCTAGTCATTTGCTGAGTTGGCGAGGGCCGGTATTAAACAAGAACCTTGTGATTCTTACGCGCGGCTCTACCGACTGAGCTAAACTGGGCTCTTCTTGTTACTCTTCTTTACTATTTCTCTGGCATTTTCTCTGTGGGCTGTTTCTCCGGGTTGTTTTTACTTCTTGTATTTCTTCGGGTTGGTCATTTCTTGTAATAACTCACAAAGACTATGTTTTCCTTTAAAGCTTTATTAAACAACCCAGTCTCGGATTCCGCGCGGATAGAGACCGACAACAACGTCCGCTCTCGCAAGTGACTAGTCGCATCTAAATTAAAACTATCTCACGCCTGTAATCGTGCGCATCCGGAGGGGTTAAGTCGGGGGTCATCATCGTCGGGTGGCCTAAAGTCGGTATCAGCCAGACAGCAGGGAGGCTATCCTCTTTTCACTAGCGCTATACTAGGAGATTTCTTTGTTTTTGCATCTGAGGCGAGGCGCCACACCTACACCAGCTCCTTACTTTACCGCATAGATCCCTGTGCTACTCATTCGCTGAGTTGGCAGGGCCGGTATAAGTCGGGGGTCATCATAAATCAAGCACAACCCTAACATTATGGAAATTTCCACTTATCACCCTCCGATTTTAAATCTAACGGACTCTTATTAAAAAATATTCTTACTACAGTACTACATAGGTAAATCAAACTTAACGGACCTAAATTTCACCATCGTATGTCACCCACCGAAAGCCCCCCCCCCAAAAAAAAAATATCAGGGAATTAACCGAATTTAAAGAAATGTTCAGTGTTGATATATTAATGAATAAAAGATATAATGCATCAGTTATTTTAATTCAAAACTATTACATTTTTTCAGGTCAGTTAACTTTGGACCGCCGTATCTTGGATAATTGTGTTACGACCTCAAAGATACGTGATTCAAAGTTAACTGACCTGAAAAATGTAAAAGTTATAAAATAAAATAACTGGTGCATTATATCTTTTATTCATTAATATATCAACACTAAAAATTTCATTAAATTCGGTTAATTCCCTTGTTTTTAGTATTTTTTTCTTTCGGTGAGGTGACATACAATGGTGAATTTAGTTCCGTTAAGTTCGATTTAACGCAGATTCTTATGGCTCCGAGGAAAACACCTACGAGAATGCCTCTTTTTATTTTGTCACTATTTCACTAAAGGTTATAAATATTATAAATATTATAAGTACTAGCAGGACTATGCACCCACCGTGCGTAATCTTGGTATCATATGTCAGAAGATCGAGGTGATTTCTTTGTTAGTTGACTGGCGATCTACAGCTAATGGATAACTTATTAACTTGGTTTGTTACCGAGTGGCAGGACATCAGAAAGCAGTATGGACGGCGACAAGGGATCAGACGTGTAGCGAGTCTTCTGGTTGCGGCGTGTCAGACTCTGGTGGACGTCTCTCCGCTTTTCTCTCGGTCTCTTTCGGTCTCTTCTTGGTCTCTTTCGGTCTCTTTCTGGTCTGTTATTTATGGAATCCAGACCTCCCCACCCCTTACATATGTCTCTGATTGGCCAGCCACTCGATACTATTGCCTACGTGTCTAAATGGCCTTGTGCCAGCCTAGCTTGTATCTTTCCATTTGGGTTTTTCCAACTCCAACGAGTCAAGGCCAACCATTATTTTATTTATGTAAGAATTTAAAATTGCTATCACCTAAGTCAAATTCCATAATTTAAGGAATTTCTTTACCTACATGAGAATTCTTTGTTTAGATAAATTTATATTTTTAATATAAACAATTATTATTATTATTATTATCATCATTATTATTATTATTATCATTATTATTATTATTATTATTATTATTTACTCCTTTTGAGTTTTCACATCAGTGTTAGCTGATGGTCTTTCACTGGAGTCTGAGTGACAGCAAGTCTCCTCAGGTCTCCAGGACTCTTCTGAGTATTCTGGCAGATTGCAGCAGTGCAGTGTTCTGAATGGTTTCAATCCTTCCTCTGATATCCAAACTTTATTATTATTATTATTATTTATTATTATTATTATATTATATCATTATTATTATTATTATTATCATCATCATCATTATTATTATTATTATTATTATTATTATTATTATTATTGTTGTTGTTGTTTTTCTTATTTTTACTATTAATTTTAACAAACTACCATAATTAATAATTAGGGTAGTTTTAATTAGATAGTAATTAACAGATCGCCAATCAACCCATGACACTTTAATAGTATTACAGTAAGTATTTAAGTTTTAATGTAATGAAATATATTAAATGAAATATATTAAATTAGAAAGACTAATGAAATTAAATAAGAACACACATCAAAAGATTACACTTTTTTAATTATATTTTAATTGGTATCTATATAAAATCATTATTATTATAATTTTAATTGTTATCTATATAAAATCATTATTATTATATTTAAATTGGTATCTATATAAAATCATTATTATTATATTTTAATTGGTATCTATATAAAATCATTATTATTATATTTTAATTGGTATCTATATAAAATCATTCATAGGATTGATTTCAATACATTGAATAATAAAACATTGGTAATTATTACTAAACCCGTTTTTGTTAAAACCAGTATGCAAATTAACTACACCCGTTAAGTTCGATTTAACTCGTACATATTTCATTGACTATCTATGAATTATGTAACAAACATATCAAACATTGTAATAATTAAGTTATCATACTATGGTATATCCATAGGTCCTGCTGTATTAATTTGATATCTATTAATAATAGAGATTCGCTTCCGGTTTTTGTCTGAAACAAAAACTACGTTACTGCTTACATCACATTACCCAAAATCGTCATAACATAGAATAAGTAAAAAAGTAAAGTCGTCGGGGCGGCCTAATGTCGGTATCAGCCAGACAGCGAGGGAGTCTATCCCCTTTTCACTAGCGCTAGACCAAGGAAATTATTTGAGCATCTGAGGTGGAGCGCCACACCTACCATCAGCTCCTTACTTTACCGCACAGATCCCTGTGCTACTCATACGCTGAGTTGGCGGGGGCCAGTATCGAACCAAGAACCTTGAGATTCCTAGCTGAACACTCTACCGACTGAGCTAGACCGTTGAACATGCAACATTAGACAGTCCTCATTGTTTTTTAAAACAAGTTTTAATAAATACATGACTGGTATTATATATCTATATATAGTTTGTTTTATTTTAATACATATTTAAAGTTTACATTTCAAATTGTTTTATTTTTTTAATCCTTTAATGAATTTGATGAATTTACTTACTTAGGGTACAAACTCGCTGACATTGAATTTTTTACTCCCACCCCTCAGACAATATGTTTCAAAAATCTATTTTTACATCGCCCGGAGGGTGTTTTTTTATTTTGCTAGTTGTGATAATTTTTAATTTCTTTACAGCCCACAAGGATATGAAACAATCAACCGTGTCGCCCCTGGTACCATCACAACCTGGGTCACCACAGCATTCTCCATTCACCCCACTGAGGGACTGGCTATCATGAGAGATCCTGTTACCGTAAGTCATTAAAATCATTATTAGTATTATTTGTATTGTGGAGGCGCGTGGGCTAGTGGTTAGAGTCGTGGAAAATGGACTCGTCGATTCGAGTTCAATTCCTAGACAAAGCTGTTGGCATTTCACATAGCACTTGGGAAAGGTATGAATCCATATATTCACCCCCAGCTATGGGTTAAATAGTAGGGCAGACTGTGCTCTTTAACCTTGGTAGGTAACCAGTCTAGGAGAGGGATAACTCTGAATTCAAAATTCCTGAGGTCAGTCGTTGATTGGGTTCGTGGCATTCCTTGATGCACCAATTCTTTCCTATCGACTGTGTCAAAAAGTGTGGAATGGTCTAACACAAGCCTTCACCACTATAAACAAATCACTGTGTTGGTTGTTCATTGGATGAATACTCATGCATCGAAAATCGACATGAGAGTCCATTATTTGTATTATTCGGACTATAGTCCTCATCTTCATTGCTATCTATACAACGTTTCAGCCAATGTGCCCTACGGCCTTCTTCAGGTATTTCTTGTCGGACTCGGGAGCCTTCTCGGACTCAGGGACCATCTCGGACTCGGGAACCTTCTTGTCATAATCGGGAACCCTCTTGTTGTAATCAGGAGCCATCACTTCGAACCTAACCCTTTATTCTGTCCACGAGTATCCTGTTCTCATTCCGCTAACCATAGCTGGGGTACAGGTGTTAAGCTGTGTTAATTAGTATTATTCCCGATTGAAGACAATAATCCGAATAATACTAATTATCAAAAAAATTATCTAAAAAATTCAGAGAAAAAATCACAGATTGGCAATTAATTTTCAGACCCGGAGTGGTAGTACATGTTAGGGTCCCATGTATGGGTTAAATAAATTAAAAATTGAGTATTAAAAACGTGTTTAAAAAATTGAGTTTTAAAAAATGAATACCCAATAAGAATGAATAAAAGAAAACGTCTTCGGCATAAACTTACCCAACAAGGGTTAACATGCCGTTAAATTCAACGGACTAACCAACAAATCAATTATATGCTTTTATAGCCCCGTCGGTGGGGCTTGTAATACGTCGATTCTATTCCCTGCATGTATAGGTCAAATCGACCAAAAAGGTTGTTGGCATCTTTCCGTCTACTAAAGACGATGGCGTAGTGACCACTTTAAAAAAAATTTTTTTATCTGAAACTGCGTGAGTGACTAAGCAGACCAATTTTTGAATGACAATCTCTGTCTTTCTTTTTTTGTCTAATTTTTTTGTCTAATTTCTTTTTTTTTTTTTTATCTAATTTCTTTTTTTTTTTGTCTAATTTTTTTTTTTTTGTTGTCTAATTTATTTTTTTTGTCTAATTTCTAATTTCTTTTCATTTTTTTTATTTCGATTCAGTTGCGAACATTCCAGAACTTCTACATCTCCTTGGATCTTCCCTATTCAGTAATTAGGAATGAAAAATTCAAACTCAGAATTGGCCTTTTTAATTACCTGAACACAACAGAAGAGGTAAGGACATTTCGAACATAGGTTATCGTCAGAATAAACAGGTATATATATTATATATATATATATATATATATATATATATATATATATATATATATATATATATATATATATTGAAAGAAAAAATAAAGGAAAGCAAGTACAGAATGGATAATAAAGGATAATTTTAATCAATATCACTTACACATGTGTTTCGGTCAGGAGTTAATCTATGTGTACATTATTCAAACTATTATTATTATTAAATAAACAAATGAAATGAAATAATAATAATAGAAAATTCGACCTTCATCAGTTCAAATAAACCTCTGATGAAGGTCGAATTTTCTTTGTGTACGGAATATTTTAATTTGAATAAGTTAATTATTCTCATAGATACATCAACTGGTGTTATTACATCAACCAGACTGTTGTTTTGCCATTTTTTTACTGGATGTAAAGAGAGGGATCATTTTGGTATTGTAAGCAAGTTGTAAACTGATCCCTCATTTGTAGATCACATTAGATTCAATTCATTTCTCTCATTGAGTAAATTTTAACTTTGTCTACTTTAAGCCGCTCACAGAAGGACTCAGATTACAATAATAATAGGACTTTATTTGAATAGAATGAGTTCTGAGGTGAATAGATAGTGAACTTTGAAATATCCCATCATACAGTTAAAAAATACCAAGAAAATTTGCTACAGTCGTAAGGGAAATTTGGTAGGCAAAGAGTTAAGTATTTTCATAGATACATCAACTGGTGTTATTACATCAACCAGACTGTTGTTTTGCTGTTTTTTTTTCTGTATATAAAGTGAGGGATCATTTTGGTATTGTAACCAAGCTGCAAACTGATCCCTCATTTATTGATCACAATAGATTCCATTCATTTCTATAATTGAGTAAATTTTAACTTTGTCTACTTTAAACCGCTCACAGAAGGACTCAGATTACAATATTAATAGGACTTTATTTGAATCGAATGAGTTCTGAGGTGAATAGATAGTGAACTTTGAAATATCCCATCATACAGTTAAAAAATACCAATAAAATTTGCTACAGTCGTAAGGGAAATTTGGTAGGCAAAGAGTTAAGTATTTTCATAGATACATCAACTGGTGTTATTACATCAACCAGACTGTTGTTTTGCTGTTTTTTTCCTGGATATAAAGTGAGGGATCATTTTGGTATTGTAACCAAGTTGAAAACTGATCCCTCATTTATTGATCACAATAGATTCCATTCATTTCTATAATTGAGTAAATTTTTGTCTACTTTAAGCCGCTCACAGAAGGACTCAGATTACAATAATGATAGGACTTTATTTGAATCGAATGAGTTCTGAGTTGAATAGATAGTGAACTTTGAAAAATACCAAGAAAATTTGGTACAGCCGTGGGGGAAATTTGGTAGGCAAAGAGTTATGTTTGTATTTGTGTCAGAATAAAAAAAAATCAATCATTCATATTTTTGTTTTATCTTTCTTCTCCCGTAGGTCCAAGTGATTTTGGAGGACTCCAAGTACTACAAAGTGTATGACCAAGAAAAGGAACTCCTTAGCAACTATACGAAGTTCGTTGAGGTAAGAAAAGTCAATAAACAATGCCAATTGCATATCGATTTCTTATTGTTTCGGTTCATCGGAAAATATATCGACAGGAAATAAAACAGCAACGTCCTGAATTTGTTTTAATGTAATCAAAATTGAAGGATCACGCACACACACACACATACATATATACATACACATACATTTAGTCTATACGTGTACATATGTATAAGTGTGTATGTATGTGTGTATATATGTGTGTTTACGTATTTATATGTGTGTGAATGTATATGTGAGTATACGTATGTATGTGTGTGTAGATATAAATGTATACTTGTGTGTATATTATGTGTGTATGTATATGTATATATGTGTATACATATGTGTATATGTATGTATATAGATATATGTGTATATCTATGTATATATGTATATAATTACGGTGGCTTTTCTATGAGAAAATAAGTACCGAAAATCGGCAAATAAAATGTAAAAAAATGATAAATAATTAATTTTTTGGAAATTTCTTTTTTACTCTTTTCGATAATTATTTAATTGGCTATTTTCTTATAAAAGAAAACAATTATACATCGATATTTTCTGCTTAAAGGGGGGGGGGTACATTTTCAATCAAGTTTTTCTTCAAAAAGTATACTTTGATGTAATAAAATAAGGTTTGCATTAAGTAGATATTTAATTTTAGAATCTAAAAATATAACATTTTAAACTTAACATCAGGTTTTTCATATTTTAAATGAATTTTATATATTAATTTTTCATAGCAAAAATACTAAATTAAAGTTTTGAAATAAAATAACTGATGCATTATAAAATTCATTAATTGATAAATCAATACTGAAAATTTCCTTAAAATCAGATAATTACCTGATTTTTGGTAATTTTTTTACAATCACGAATGTTACATTAAAATTGTAAACAAGCCAATAAAGCGACTTAAAAAGAACCAACAATGGCGTCAGCGAACAAAATTGGCAAAACAAATCGTTTTAAATATATCAAAAATAAATTGCTAATGTAATGATATTTTTCTTTTTTAATGATGGTTATTATGTTACTACTTATCGATTTAGACAAAGTTTGACCTTAAATAATAGATTTGATTATGTTTACTTCGCTTTTAAAACTCGTAGCAGCCGATTTTTTGGAGTATAGTTAATATATATTTATATATATATATATATATATATATATATATATATATATATATATATACTGTGTGTGTGTGTGTGTGTGTATGTGTGTGTGCATTTGTGTGTGTGAGCGTGTATGTGTGTGTATTATCAATACAATTATATCTAATTTGTTAATAATTTATTTTCTTGTAGGTCGAAAGCAACTCTGATCTTGGAGTTGATTTTTGGCTTCTTGCAAATCAAACTGGAACAATCTCTATTAATGTGAGAGCCATTGCCACTCATGCCAGTGACTATGTTCAAAGGAATCTACTTGTTGAAGTAAGTATAGAAATGTCGTTTATTTCCTAGTTGAGTAACATAATATTACAGGGTGACACAGAAAAAACAGACCCCAAATTATTTATTTATTTTCCCATTAAACTAACCCAAAACCCTAACCCTAACCCTAAACCCTAACCCTAACCACCTACCCTAACCTAACCCCCCTAGTTGAGTAACATGATATTACAGGGTGACCTAGAAAAAACAGAACCTAAATTATTTATTTATTTTCCCATTAAACTAACCCTAAACCCCAACCCTAACCCTAAACCCTAACCCCCCTAGTTGAGTAACATGATATTACAGGGTGACCCAGAAAAATAGAACCCAAATTATTTATTTATTTTCCCATTAAACTAACCCTAAACCCCAACCCTAACCCCAACCCTAAACACTAACCCTAACCCTAAACCCTAACCCTAACCATGAACCCCCTAGTTGAGTAACATGATATTACAGGGTGACCCCCCAAAAAAAAACAGAACCCAAATCATTTATTTATTTTCCTAAACTTATTATTATTATTATTTATTAAACTAACCCTAAACCCCAACCCTAATTTTGAATGTCACCGTGCGAAATAAACAAATCTTAGAAACTTTTTCGAAAACAATACAACTGCATGCTTTAACAGAAAAATATCATAAAATGTGTTCTTAATAACAATTAAGTTCATTTCAGATAATTTTATGCTAGGAATTTAGCCAACTGACTTTCACTTAGAAACAAGCCGGTAGCCATTTTGAAAGTCTCCGTGCGAAATAAACAAATCTTAGAAACTTTTCGAAAACAATACAACTGAATGCTTTAACAGAAAAATATCATAAAATGTGTTCTTAATAACAATTAAGTTCATTTCAGATAATTTTATGCTAGGAATTTAGCCAACTGACTTTCACTTAGAAACAAGCCGGTAGCCATTTTGAAAGTCTCCGTGCGAAATAAACAAATCTTAGAAACTTTTCGAAAACAATACAACTGCATGCTTTAACACAAAAACATCATAAAATATGTTCAAAAACATCATAAAATATGTTCTCAATTAAGTTAATTTCATTTAACGCGCACACATAATTTTATGCTAGGAATTTTGACAACTAAAGGTGAAAATTACCTAAACCGAAACGTTTAAACATCGATATAAACTTCCTAATAAGTGTATATATACATATATCGCACGGCATTTATTGAGTAACCCAACATGCGCTCGTGCTTACCATCCAGCCATGTTTTCCATCCTAGGAGAATCTAATAATGATCTTCAACTCCAAAAGATGAGTTTGATATCGTTTTTATTCCTAAATTATAAAAACGGTATCAAACTCATCCAAAACCATAAAAAATATTATTAATAACCAAAAAAACAACACTCACACAAGGTCCAATGCTGGTGTGTACACCATTCAATGTTTGGATTGCGACAAACAATACATAGGAGAGACGTCCAGACATATTGACCAACGAATCCGAGAACACAAGAGAGACATCAGAAATGGTCAAATGAACAACGCACTCACAAAACACATCTCAGAAACTAACCATTCCTTCATATCTTATTATAATGGAGATTGTGTGTTTTTCTGTCTGTAACCGAAACTATATTCCTACTCAAGTCACAATTCTCTTAGTTATTGACATCACATTCTCCATGATTTTATTTTTATCTAAACCTCAATTATTAATAAAATTGTCTTACATTATTAATACTGTTAACTATGTCTACATACTGACAACATGCAATTATATTTATATATACAACAAAATAGCAGTTTACAGTGTGAACAGGAAGGCTAATTTGCATATTAATATTAAAAAATCGAATTTAATAAATATGTGCTTAGTATTATTTGATTTCTAACTGTTTGGTTTTATTTTAATGAATGTAAGCAAAAATCTCTTCAATGAATCTTAAATGAAATCCATTAACAAAATAAAATAACTGTCATTTTATTCTTTACTTCCTCTTATAACTAAATACTTAAATTAGAAAAAATAACAATGAAAGACGAGAGTGATGGAAGAGTAAGTTTCAGTTGTTCCATTTTTTATTATACTCCCTCTGTTTCAAATCTTTTATTATACTCCCTCTGTTTCAAATCTTTTTATCTGTATTCTTATTTAGTTTCATTAGCCTTTCTAATTTAATACAATATTTTATTACATTAAAACTTTAATACTTGCACCCGGAGGGTGCATATATTTGCTAGTATATATGTATATTGTATTGTTCATTACTTTTTCCACAGGCTGAAGGCTACACTCTTTACTTCAATCAACCTTTCCTTGTGAACGTAACACCAGACGATCCTTTTGTGAAAACCTACTCCATTCCTATGCATCAACATATTGTGAACGGATCTCAAAGAATTGAATTGTCTGTTATTGGTAAGATTGTTTTATCTTTTAATTTTTTTACCCTTTTATTTCTTGTTGTAAATGAAGTAAAGTAAACGGGGTTAGGGTCCTATCTATGTGTTAAATAGAAACAAGTGTGTTTAAAAAAAATGAGTACCCATCAAGAATGAATAAAACAAAAACGTCTTCGGCATAAAATGACCCAACAAGGGTTGACCTGCCGTAAAACCCAAGCAACCAGCAACCAACTAATGTACGAAGTCCGTCGAATATATAAAGTGAATTTTCCTATGGAGTTCGCAAAAGGAAACAGTGTTTACATTTCCACCTTTTCCAAGGAAGTAAAAAGTAATAGATCTTTTCATGTTTTTTACTCTTGTATTTCTTGCTGTAAACGAAGTAAAGAAACTCGAATAAAATAAATGAATAGAGAATTAGATATCAAGTAAGTCGTCGGGGCGGCCTAATGTCGGTATCAGCCAGGCAGCAAGGGAGTCTATCCCCCTTTTTCACTAGCGCTAGACCAAGGAGATTATTTTAGCATCTGAGATGGAGCGCCACACCTACCATCAGCATGTTTAAGAAGACTATCAGCATAACCTTTTTACTGACCACAGCGCCCGACACTTTTTTGCCAGAGAGTCATGGACTATCTTTTCGAATCGGGCTCATTGTGTTTAACCCAGGTTTCTCAAAGTGGTCTACATACCCCTCCCCTGGGGTCTATACATCAACTCAGAGGATATGTAAGTATTTGGGGGTCTACTAGTGGTCAATAGAAACTACTAAGCCTTCTTAGTAATTAGAAGAAATTAGTTCCCCCAAAATCCTCGAGAACATGCTCATGTTCATAGATTTTCAAAATTTTAAGTCCAATTTTCCTATGGAGTTCGGAATAGGAAACAATGTTTACATTTCCACCTTTTCCAAGGAAGTAAAAAGTAATGGATCTTTTCATGTTTTTGACTCTGTATTTCTTGCTGTAAACGAAGTAAAGAAACTCGAATAAAATAAATGAATAGAGAATTAGATATCAAGTAAGTCGTCGGGGCGGCCTAATGTCGGTATCAGCCAGACAGCGAGGGAGTCTATCCCCCTTTTCACTAGCACTAGACCAAGGAGATTGTTTTTGCGTCTGAAGTGGAGCGTAAAGTCGTCGGGGCGGCCTAATGTCGGTATCAGCCAAATAGTGAGGGAGTCTATCCCCTTTTCAATAGCGCTAGACAAAGGAGACTATTTTAGGTGGAGCGCCACACCTACCATCTGCTCCTCACTTTACCGCACATATCCCTGAGTTGGCAGGGGGCCGGTATCAAACCAAGAGCCTTGTGATTCCTAGCCGAACACTCTACCGACTGAGCTAAACCGGCCCTAGATATTAAGTAATAAATTGAAAACATCGAAGGAAAGAAAGGAGTATAGGAAAAGAAAGAAAGGAAGGCGTAATGAGAAGGTAAAAGAAAGAAAGAAGAAAATAAAGAAAGAAGAAAAGAATGAAATGATGATACGATAAAAGAAAGAAAGAAAGAAGAAGAAAAGAATGAAATTATGATACGATAAAAGAAAGAAAGAAAGAAAGAAAAAGAAAAGAATGAATTATGATAAGGTAAAAGAAAGAAAGAAAGAAAGAAAAAAGAAGAAAAAATGAAATTATAAGGTAAAAGAAAGAAAGAAGAAAGAAGAAAAGAATGAATTATGATAAGGTAAAAGAAAGAAAGAAGAAAGAAGAAAAAGAAAATTATGATAAGGTAAAAAGAAAGAAAGAAAGAAAGAAAGAAAAAAGAATGAAATTATGATAAGGTAAAAGAAAGAAAGAAAGAAAGAAGAAAGAAGAAAAGAATGAAATTATGATAAGGTAAAAGAAAGAAAGAAAGAAAGAAAGAAAGAAAAAAAGAATGAAATTATGATAATGTAAAAGAAAGAAAGAAGAAAACGAATGAAATTATGATTAGGTAAAAGAAAGAAAGAAAGAAAGACTGAAAGGAAAAGAAAGAAGGAAGGAAAGAAAGAAAGGATGAGAAGGTGAAAGAAAGAAAGGAAGAAAGAAAGAAAGAAAGAAAGGCAGACGTGATGAGAAGGTAGAAGAAAGAAATATAAGAAAAAAGAAAGAAAGAAAAAAAAGAAAAAGAAAAAAGAAAGAAAGAAAAAAAAAGAAAAAGAAAAAAAAAGAAAGAAAGAAAAAGAAAGAAAAATAAAAAAAAAGAAAGAAAGAAAGGAAAGGAAAGAAAGAAAGACGAAAATGATTTTTTTTAGAAATAAATAAAAAAATTGATTAAAAAAACGTAATGCCAATTCATTATTAAACAGAAGGCCGAACATCGTAACGGTCGATATTCATGGATTAATAAGATTATTTGTTGATATATATATATTTTTATATTTCAGGTGACGTGATGGGTCCATCGCTTAACGGTTTGGGTAATTTGGTTCGAATGCCCCCATGGCTGCGGGAGCAAAACATGATTAACTTTGCCCCGAATGTTTACATTTACGATTATTTGAAAAACAGACAATTGCTGACAAAAGCTACGGAAGCCAATATTGTCAGATTCACAAAAGAGGTAAGGATCATTTATTTTCTTTACAAAGGTAGACCATCTATATATTACTAGAAACGGGTACCCGGCAACGCCTGGGTAGAGTTGTGGGGTGGGATGGGGTTTAAATAGGTAGTCGTGCAGATTCTTTATTGTTGAATCGTAAGTTGGATCCTCGCAGGATACCCCATTAAAATCCCTATGTAAAAAAAAAGACGTTGCGTGGATCCAGATACCCCGAGAAGAAAGGTTAAAACGAGAATTAATAAAAGAATATAGATTAAAGTAAGAATAAAAGACAAAAAGAAAAAAAAGAAAAGAAAAAAAAGGAAAAACGAATAAGTAAAATAATTGGAAATAGAAAATAGAAGAATGAACGAATAAACGAATAAGATAATTAAAGAATAAAGGAATAACTAAAATGATTGAATGGATTAACGGAATACACGAATTAAAGAAAATAAAGAACTGAAAGGCACAAGGAAGGAAAAAACGAAGCAAAGAATAAAAGAACAAAAATAAAAAAAATGAAAACAAGTACGGAAATAAGATTAACGAGAATGAAATTAAATGGAATAAAAATCAACTCAAAATTCAAAGTTTAATGTTTTATAGGTTTTTTTTTTCTTCAGATATAGAAATTCCATTCACTGGAAAAGAAAAAGAACTTGAACATTAAACATACTAGTACAAAATAAAAAAAACACCCTCCGGGCGATGTAAAAATAGATTTTTGAAACATATTGCCTGAGGGGTGGGAGTTAAAAATTCAATGTCAGCGAGTTTGTACCCTAAGTAAGTAAATAGTTTTTTTTAAAATTATTAATACTAGTACAAAATAAAAAAACGTACAAGTGCTCTGTTACTTTCAATTATAGGCATGTGTTGATTGAAAGCAGAAGGTAAGAGGAAATACTCATTGACTGAGTTAGCCACCTCCTTCTGTAACTCAAAGGAACGTGTGAGAGACCATGAGATGATAACAGACTGTTTCTTATCAACACTAGTACAAAATTAAAAAACACCTCCGGGCGATGTAAAATAGATTTTTGAAACATAGTGCCTGAGGGGTGGGAGTTAAAAATTCAAAGTCAGCGAGTTTGTACCCTAAGTAAGTAAAATCATCAAATTCATTAAAGGATTAAAAAATAAAACAATTTGAAATGTAAACTTTAAATATGTATTAAAATAAAACAATGAGGAGTGTCTAATGTTACATGTTCAAATTTTGAGTGTATTTATTCTGTTATGGCACTTTTGGGTAATGTAACGTAAGCAGTGACATAAGCACTGACGTAATTTTTGTAACAGACAAAAACCGGAAGCGAATCTCCATTATTAATAGATTTTTAAGTTGTTTCAACACATGCAGTTAAAATTAACATTTCAACAAGAATTGATCAAGTTATTATATTACAAAAGGATATTTATCTTTTTAAACACTCTGTATTTTATTTGTATTCAAAATTATTTTATGATTTTATCACTGGATGGGTTGACGTGCCGTTAAAAGCATTGCTATAACAACAAGCTTGTTCTTTACCCTATAAACTTGTCCCTTCAAAGCGATTCCCAATCCATTTAGGAACAAAAAACCTGCAGACGACTTAAACCACATCTCTCAATTTACCATTTCGCATAAAAAATAACTCTGGATGGGTTGACGTGCCGTTAAAAGCATTACTATGACAATAAACTTTAACCTTACCCTATGAACTTATAATGTAATATATGCATTTCTCTAAAAAGGCAGATAAGCGACTTCAGTTACGGTGTTTATTAGTTTTGATGGGAATTGATAATTGTTATTTGATAATCATAATTCGATAATTATAATTTCAGGATATGAAAACGAATTGAAATTCCGCCACTCTGATGGTTCGTACAGTGCATTCGGCGAGAGAGACATTAATGGAAGTACATGGTAAGTTATAATTGTTTAATAAACGTTGATATATTTAGGATCACTAACACAGCAGTTCTAGAGAGAGCTCAACTTCCCAGCTTGTGCTCTCTACTGAGACAGCGTCGTCTCCGATGGCTGGGCCATGTCTGCCGGATGGGTGATGGTGTTGCATATCATGCAACGGAAGAGGAATCTTCCGGTCAAAAGATAAATAGAATGATAAAGAAATATGTATTTATAAAAAGGGGGGGGGAGAACGGAAGAGAGGTCTTCCGGTCAAGAAGCAGGGAGAAGATGAAGAAATACATAAAAGAAAAAAGGAAAACGGAAGACTCCTCTTCCGGTGAGGAGGCGGAGAGAAAGATAAAGAAATATAAAAAAAGGAAGTCCGTTATCAGATCAAAAGATACAAATACGTGGGCATATTTATCGTATATAAATGTGAACACTCGTCGCCAACCCTCACCAACCCGCTGAGGCATTTTCATTGTGAACGCTCTGTGCCCCTCGCCACCCATAAACCGAAGAAAATAAAGACGGGTCATATTTTTATATACATGTGTATGTGGTTTCATTGAAGTCCAGTAGTAGCCGACTATACAACAATGGAAGAATCCCGAAGAACATCCTCTATGCAGAGCTTTCGTCTGGTAAGAGAAAGATTGGTCGCCCCCACCTGTGTTTCAAGAATGTCTGCAAGAATGATCTCAGATGCTTTGGCATTGTCACTTCCAGCTATGAAAATTTGGCCTAGGACCGACCTCGGTGGCGAGACGCTCTCCGAAGCGGACTGTTCATGTTTGAAGCCACCCTGGTGCAACACTATGAAGCCAAGAGACCCAGAAGAAAGCAGCGGCAACAAAGCACCGGCATATTAACATCTCCAGGGACAGCCTCCAAATGCGACATCTGTGGTCGGGAATGTTTTTCGAACATTGGACTTTACAGTCACAGGAGGTGCTGTAACTTCAAGGGCACAAAAACTACATTATAGTTTTCCGAGACTGAAATGCCAAGGAGTATTTATTCTAAGACTAACAACAACAAATAAATGAATTAAGACTTTGTTCAATTCTGACAATTTATTTAAGAAAAAAAAACAATTAACAATGATTTGAAACCGACGGTAATAAATAAGCCATTAATATATCGAATATAATAATAATAATAATAATAATAATAATAATAATAATAAAAGAACTTGTCAACTGGTGAATTTTGCAGTGCCAGCAGATCACAGGGTGAAGCTAAAGGAAAATGAAAAAATAGACAGTTATCTGGACCTTGCCAGAGAACTAAAAAAGTTATGGAATATGAAAGTGAAGGTGATACCAATTGTAGTTGGTGCACTTGGAACAGTCCCAAAAGGATTGGAAAAGGGTCTGGAATGTTTGGAAATCAGAGGAAGGGTTGGAACCATTCAGAACACTGCACTGCTGCAATCTGCCAGAATACCCAGAAGAGTCCTGGAGACCTGAGGAGACTTGCTGTCACTCAGACTCCAGTAAAAGACCATCAGCTAGCTGATGTGAACACTCATAATAATAATATATATATAGTGTGGGATTGTCACTGTTTTAGCTTTTACTGGAACGGTGTGTCAAACGCAGTATTATTGGGAGAGTGCTCAATATAGAATAGAGCTGTTATATAATACAATAAAATAAATATATAAAGGTTTTACATATCTATTTATTTGGTGACAAAAGAACATTCACAACCATTTTATTTTTATCCTTTGTCATCAAATAAATAGATATGTAATACCTTTATATATTTATTTTATTTTATTATATATACTAGCAAATATATGCACCCTCCGGGTGCAAGTATTTAAGTTTAAATGTAATAAAAGGCTAGTGAAACTAAATAAGAATTCAAATAAAAAGATTTGAAACGGAGGGGGTATAATCGGAAAATAGAACAACTGAAACTTACTCTTTTATCACTTCCGTTTTTCAATGCTAAATTTTCCTAATTTAACTATTTACTTAAAATAGGAAGTAAATAATAAAATTACAGTTATTTCTTCTTGTTAATGAATTTCTTTTAGGATTTATTGAAGAGATTTTTATTCATATTCATTAAAATAAAACCAAACAGTTAGAAATCAATAATACCAAGCACATTTTTATTAAAATCAGTTTTTTTAATATCAATATGCAAATTAGCTTTACGGTTACACTGAAAACTGGTATTTTGTTGTATATATAAATACAATTGCATGTTATCAGTATTTAGGTAAGGCCAACAGTATTAATAATGTCAAACAGTTTTATTATTAATTGCGGTTTAAATAGAAATAGAATCTTGGAGAATGTGACGTAAATAACTAAGGGAATTGTGACTTGAGTAGTAATATAGTTTCGGTTACAGACAGACAAACACACAATCTCCATTATAATAAGATATATATATATATATATATATATATTGTGATAGTTATTATTATCATCATTATTATTATTGTTATAATCATATTTATTGTTGTTATTATTATTATTATTATTATTATTATTATTATTATTATAATGGTTATTATTATTACTACTACTATTACTACTACTAAGTCGTGTTATTAATATTTTAAACGGTTTAATGATAAAGTAAACATGAAATAACAAAGGTGGTTTACCACTAGAGTAGGCTCAGTTCTAATTAGTTATCATCCTTCACACATTTTCTTAAATGTTATGTGTGATAATAAAGATATTTCTTTCTTTTTTAACCAGCTTTAGTGAAAATGACGTTAAAAAAACAACGTTAAAAAAAATCAAGACGCAACTAATAGAATTGAATTCAAACGTAAAATATGAATAAGGAAATATCTATCTAAGTAATTATTTATGTTTACGCAACTTTATATATAGTGAATATATAATATATATATATATATATATATATATATATATATATATATATAGTGAATGAAAAAATGAGAAAAAGTATTGGCATGAAAATTACTTTATATTTCCCATCGCGTGAAAACGCTTCATATAAACGCTAAAAAATTACTGGTTTTTAAAATCTCAACCATTTCACGACTGGTTTTTAAGATCTCAACCATTGAACTCATCTGATGATTGGATTACCATGAAACTTCAAGTTATGAGTGTAAAACCATAATATTACCATTGATTATATATATATAATATATATATATATATATATATATATGGATATCTATATATATATATATATATATATATATATATAGTTTGCTAATCTATCTGCCTATTTATCTTTTCTTTAAATTGTAATATTTTTTTTTGAACAGGTTGACTGCCTTTGTGCTTAAATGTTTTGCCCAAGCCCGAAAAAATATCCCCACCGTTCCAATTGAAGAATATTTGATAAAAGACTCTTTGCAATGGCTTCTAAAACAGCAGATAAAATCCGGCGGATTCAATGAATCAGGAAAAGTTATTCACCAAGATATGCAAGTAAGTTATCAACACACTTCCATGCTCACTGTACTAAGTATAGTAGTGGCGTGTTTATCATTGACAGGTTGATTTGGCAGGTTTCGTCTCATTGTAATTGCCTTAAAAATATAAATAATAATACAATACGGATTTCGTGTGCGACGTACCGGTAGCCCAGTGGTAGAGTGTCTGACTCTGCGTGCTGGGTTCTCGGATTCGATCTCAGTCGAGGGGAGATCATAGGTATACACCACTGAGACTTAATAAAGTTGAAACAGCTGTACGGTGTTCCACACGTCACACGCATTATTCGCCGGGTTTGCCTGTCATTATTATTTTCAATAATTATCGAATTTTATACGATATAAGCATTGTAATTGTCTTCAAAAAATATAAATAATAATATACTTTACTTAACAATGCTTCAAAAGCAAATTATCAAATACTATTATTCTTACGCATGAGCAAAAGCCTAATTCGCAATTCTCTCAACACTCACTGTACTAAGTATAGTAGTGACGTGTTTAGCATTGACAGGTTGATTTGGCGGGTTTCGTGTGCGACGTGCCGGTAGCACAGAGGTAGAGTGTCTGACTCTGCGTGCTGGGTTCTCGTGTTCGATCGCTATCGGAGGGAGATCGTAGGTATACACTGCTGATGAGACTTAATAAAGTTGAAACAGCTGTACGGTGTTCCACACGTCGCACGCATTATTCGCCGGGTTTGCTTGTCATGATTATTTTCAATAATTATCGAATTTTATACGATATACGCATTGCAATTGCCTTCAATATTTATTTATTTATTTATTATAATAATAATAGCACACACACACACACAGACAGACAGACAGACAGACACACACACACACACACACACAACATATATATATATATATATATATATATATATATATATATATATATGAAGGTAAAAATGGATATTGAATCCGACAATATGTAAGAATGTTAAACATTTTTGCTGACAGATATCTGTTTCGACATTATGAATATGTCTTTTTCAAAGCAACATTGTAAGCGGAAAAACGAAATGAATATGTCAGTAATTACAAGGCACAGAACGCTCTCGATCAGTACCGGAATTTTTTTTTTTAAATTTCAAAAATACATATTTGTTGAAAAAACATATTCCTAATGTCGAAACAGATATCTGTCAGCAAATGTTTAACATCTTGTTGTTTTTCTATAAAACTTTCTCACACACACACACACATATATATATATATATTATATATATATATATATATATAGTTGGCTGTCTGATAAAACTAGGCTCATTTATAGAGTTTTTGTTGAAATGAATCTATAATAGACAAATGATGGTTTGTTAAGTTTTTCTTGCTTATTGAAAGTGTAAATATTGCTCTGTATATAATTAATTTATTAGTTATTACGCATCTTAGAAGTTTCTCAAAATCTTTGTATGAATCTCTAAGTGTGCATCAATATGAGCATGCATTGTGGATGTACAGGTGATATTGATGATCCCAAATAGAATTATCCCCAACAATTGGATACTTTTACCATAATATATATTTTTCTCGTTAAATTTTCTCTTTTCATTTTTTCCATATTTATTGTTTTTTCTTCGCCTTCTAAGAATTACTTTTTTTTTCTTTTTTGCCTATCCAGGGAGGCGCCACGAAAGACGTCCCCATGAATGC
>CM042176.1:18978220-18985720 GCA_023376005.1 Doryteuthis pealeii | reverse complement strand
AATAAAGAGGTGAAGCAATTTTATTAAGAATTGAGGTTTAAATATAAATAAAATCATGAAGAATTTGATGTAAATAACTATGTTAATTGTTACTCGATTAGTAATATAGTTTCGGTTACAGACAGAAAAACACACAATCTCCATTATAATAAGATATATTTTATTATACATATATTTTTTTATGGGGAAATAATTTTTGGTTTATTTAAGAGCATGAAGGAAATGAATGAAATAAATAAGAGACTTCATGTTTAATATTATGTTCTAAATCCCATTTATGTACCGATATTTCGAGGAGCGTACATCGCTCTTTGACAAAAACGGGTTGAGATGCAGTAAGAATGAACGAATGAATGAATGAACGAATGAACCAATCAATAAATCAACCAATCAGATTACGTCTAAGGGAGATTTGAAAAAACACAAAAAAAAAAACGAATTTTTCTTTCTTTTTCAGGACGGTTATCAGAGAGCAGTTGACGCTCTTACAAACAACCTTAAACGCTGGATCGATTCAGACGTTACACAGGACCCATATTCCTTGGCCATTCTTCTGTACGGCATGAGTCTTCTTGGAGAGGACGATTACTTCCAGAAAATCTACAAGGAAATCGACCACATGGCAACAAAAGAAAGTATGTCATCGATTTTTTGTCAACATCATCATCATCATCATCATCGTAAAAATCATATCCAATGCATTTTTATGGTAAAAATCATTTCCAATGCATTTTTATAGTAAAAATCATTTCCAATGCATTTTCATAGTAAAAATGATTTCCAATGCATTTTCATAGTAAAAATCATTTCCAATGCATTTTTATAGTAAAAATCATTTCCAATGCATTTTTATAGTAAAAAACATTTCTAATGCATTTTTATAGTAAAAATAATTTCCAATGCATTTTTATAGTAAAAATCATTTCTAATGCATTTTCATAGTAAAAATCATTTCCAATGCATTTTTATAGTAAAAATCATTTCCAATGCATTCTATAATAAAAAACCCAAAAAACATTTCTAATGCATTTTTATTGTAAAAAACAATTTCCAATGTGTTTTTATGATAAAATAATTTTCAATGCATTTTAAAAGGTATTTTTTAGAGTCACCAAATATACTGTATATTTCTATATTATTGCACAATTAGCACGAATATCTATGACAATATCTCGCCAACCTTATCTATCATTCATTGTCCCCGGGAGGTCCTCTGCGAAGAGCAGGTCAATATAGGTATAACATGTGGGGATGTTGTATTAATGTTGGAAGGCTTTGTACGGTTCAAGGTTATGATAATTTGAACAAAACAACTCCAACAAGGGTGTTAAACATAACGTGGACTTTAATAAAAGCACATGGAGAAACATTTATAACATAGAATATATGTACGTGACAAATATACGCAAAAGGAATAAGATACAAAGTTATGAACAGCTATGGAAAGTCCATAGATTAAAGTCACTTACTAGTGGCTGTAATGGGGGCCGAAGCCCCCACACGAAAAGGTGTAGACATAAATGTCTAACCCATTGTAGTCAAGTCCCGAGAAGCAGAGAGAGAGAGAGAGAGAGAGAGAGAGAGAGAGAGAGAGAGAGAGAGAGAGAGAGGGGGGGGTCGAAACGGCCGCTTAAATACCATAAAACCCCTGGTGGTCAAAAACGGGAACCCAGAGGAATAACTCTTCCAGGCAAGGGAAGACAACCCAACAGCTTAAAGTAACTCCCAACGTAGGTAAAGGTGTGTACATACCCCGCCCCCCGGCAAAGGGTGTAAAACAGATACATATTTATTCCGCAAATGAGAAAGACTTTCTTTTACTGACCCAACATAGGTCTTTGATGGACGGCCTACACTAGCGTGCCCACTACGGGTACATTTTATCATTATCATGTCGCGCAATTAGCACGGATATACATAACAATCTCTCGCCAACCTTCTCTATCATTCATTGTCCCCGGGATGTCCTCTGCGCAGCATCCAGTATCCGCAAGGAGCTGGTCAATATAGGTCTTTGCTGGACGGCCCACACTAGCGTGCACACTCCCAGTGCATTTTATCATTATCATCATGTCGCACAATTAGCTGACAGGAGCTGGGGGTGGAAATGTCTGTTAACGGTAGTTTTTGTTTTTTAGAAATATATTTTTTAAAGAAATGAATACAAATGCTAAGACATTGTTTTGCTTGATTGTTTTGTAGATGGCATGCAGTTCTGGAAAATGAAAGAGAAAAAATCTCACTTCAGTTTTTCCTCTGAGGAGAATGGTAATGTTGAGATTGCTTCCTATGTATTATTGGCTTATTCACATGAGGGTATGCTGAATGAGGGTATCCCAATTATGAAATGGCTTCTAACACAGCGTAATTCCATGGGAGGTTACCATTCAACACAGGTGAGTTAGAGAACTATCAAAGTACACAATTTCACTTCCAATAAACAATATATATATATATATATATATATATATATATATATATATATATGATTAATTAGGCGGGATTTAACTACTTAAATGTAAGGCTAAACAAATCGAGAAAAATGTAAGGCTAAACAAATCGAGAAAAATCAATCTCTGTATGTACATTTCGTCCTATTACAGAGATTGATTTTTCTCGATTTGTTTAGCCTTACATTTAAGTAGTTAAATCCCGCCTAATTAATCATTAATGAATTAACTTTAAAAAAAAATTAGGTTTGACTTCAATTAAGCACATATTCTCCCAAATATTGTCGGCTGAAAATAGCCATATTTGTTTACATATATATATATGTGTGTGTATGTGTGTGTGTGTGTAAAATGGAAGTGAATCCGACGATATGTTGAAAAGAGAAATAAAGGAAAGAAAGTATAGAATGGATAAAATAGGATATTTTAATCAATTTTGCTTACACGTGTTTCGATCAGGAGTTTATCCATGTGTACATTATTCAATCTATCATTATTTTTAAATAATAATAGATTGAATAATGTACACATGGATAAACTCTTGACCGAAACACGTGTAAGTAAAATTGATTAAAATATCCTATTTTATCCATTCTATACTTTCTTTCCTTTATTTCTCTTTTCAACATAATATATATATATATATATATATATATATATATATATATATATATTATTGTTATTATTATTATTATTATTATTATTATTATTATTATTATTATTATATATGCATTCTATCCCTTTTCAGGATACAGTTCTTTCTTTGGAGGCTCTTTCTAAGTTCGCCGTTCTTCAAGGATGGTCTTCCAAGATGAAAGTAGACGTCTCCTCTTTTACTTCCGCCGGATATTCCTATACATTCCCGCCAATCACCCGGGATATTTCTACTATGCTTATCTCGCACACAGTAAGTCGGCCATTTTTCTTCTTCTCCACCCTACTTACACCATTACCGTTTCTTGGATCATTTTTTTCTTTTTAATGAAAATTGATTCTGTACATTATCGAGTTCGAATTGAATTGAATTTATAAAATGAGAAAAGACGTAACGATAGCATTCCTATACAAACTTGATTTAAGGAAGCGCGTGGTGCGATGGTTAAAGTCATGGGCAAATGGACTCGTCGCCCCGAGTTCAAATCCTGGATGTGGCATCCTTGCATTTCACTTTGCGCTAATACCCTTGGGAAAGGTATGAATCCTACTCTCCCCCCCAGCTATGGATAAATAGTACGGCAGACTGAGCTCTTTAACCTTGGTTAGGCAACCAGTCTAGGAGAAGGAAAACTCTGAATTCAAACCTGTTGAACTCCGCTTAAGAAATTGACCTTGTGTCACATCCTGCTCGGGCGGAGGGGTTGGTAAATTCAATATTCAAACTTAATTTGTGACTTTTGTCATATTTTGAATATATGTATGCGCGTGCGCGCACACACACACACACATATATATATATATATATATATATATATATATATATATATATATATACAAACAGACACACACGCATTCCCAAACAGACACACATATATATTTATAATGAAGGCGCGTGGTGTAATGGTTAGAGTCGTAGGAAGTGGACTCGTCAACCCGAGTTCAATTCCTGGAAGTAGCTGTTGGTATTTCACATGGCGCTAATACCCTTGGGAAAGGTATGAATCCAATTCTTCCTCCAGCTATGGGTAAATAGCAGGACAGACTAGGCTCTTTAACCATGGCTAGGTAACCAGTCTAGGAGAAGGAAAACTCTGAATTCAAACCTATTAAACTCCGCTTAAGAAATTGACCTTGTGTCACATCCTGCTCGTGCGGAGGGGTTGGTAAATATATATATTTATATTGTGGGGTGTCGTGTTGCTCGGTGGTTATGTGGATAAAGAAAATCCGAGTGTCGTATCCCACAATTTAAATATATGAGACTACTACTCACGCACACACACACACACACACACACACACATATATATATATATATATATATATATATATATATATATGAATTCATCCGTTTTTTTGTAATTCAAGCAATGCATTCTATTTCATTTAAATATTTTGAATATATGCATGCACACACACACACACACACACAGAGGAACACACACATACACACACACACACACAAACATACACACACACACACACACACACACACACACATATATATATATATATATATATATACACATACACATAAATATATATATGTGTGTGTGTGTGTGTGTGTGTGTGTGTTTGTGTGTGTGTGTGAAATTAATTTCGAAATCCAACGAAAGTCACCCATGAAATTTTAATAATTGTTTGTGGGGAAAGTAAAGACACACGTAAATCACATTTTCATTCATTTTTTCTTTCTTTCTTTCTTTCTTTCTTTCTTTCTTTCTTTCTTTCTTTAGTTAGTTATTTAGTTAGTTCTCTTTCTCTCTTTCTTTATCCCTTTCTTTGTTTCTGCCTTTCTCTCTTTCTCTCTATCTTTCTTGCTTTCTCTCTTTTTCCGCTCTTTCTTTTTTTCTTTCTTTCACCCTTTTCTTTCCCTCTGTTTTTTCCTCTTTCTTTCTTCCTCTTTTTCTCTCTCTCTTTCTCTTTTTCTGTTCACTTTCCTTTCACTTGCCTTCAAAGCCTTCTTCTTGTTCTTCTTGTTCTTCATGTTCTTGTTCTTGTTCTTCTTGTTCTTCTACATACATCACTTCTTCTTCTTCTTCTTCTTCTTCTTCTTCTTCTTCTTCTACATACATCCACTTCTTCTTCTTCTTCTTCTTCTTCTTCTACATACATCAACTTCTTCTTCTTCTTCTTCTTCTTGTTCTTGTTCTTGTTCTGTTCTTCTTCTTCTTCTTCTTACACTTTTATCTTCTTCTTCTTCTTCTTCTTCTTCTTCTTCTTCTTCTTCTTCTCTTCTTCTACATACATCTACTTCTTCTTCTTCTTCTTCTTCTTCTTCTACATACATCTACTTCTTCTTCTTCTTCTTCTTCTTCTCTACATACATCTACTTCTTCTTCTTCTTCTTCTTCTTCTTCTTCTTCTTCTTCTTCTTCTTCTTACACTTTTATCTTCTTCTTCTTCTTCTCTTCTTCTTCTTCTTCTTCTTCTTCTTCTTCTTCTTCTTCTTCTTCTTCTTCTTCTTCTTCTTCTCTTCTTCTTCTTCTTCTTCTTCTTCTTTCTTCTTCTTCTTCTTCTTCTTCTTCTTCTTCTTCTTCTTCTTCTTCTTCTTCTTCTTCTTCTTCTTCTTCTTCTTCTTCTTCTTCTTCTTTCTTCTTCTTCTTCTTCTTCTTCTTCTTCTTCTTCTTCTTCTTCTTCTTCTTCTTCTTCTTCTTCTTCTTCTTCTTCTTCTCTTCTTTACACTTTTATCTTCTTCTTCTTCTTCTTCTTCTTCTTCTTCTTCTTCTTCTTCTTCTTCTTTCTTTTATTATTATTATTATTATTATTATTATTATTATTATATTATTACTCTATAATAATAATCATTAGTCCACATCTATAAAATTCAACGTGTATTATTTGGATATTTCCTAATAATTTACAATGTCATTCTTTTACAGTTTCCAAGTAATACAAAGAATATTACATTATCTGCCCGTGGAAATGGAACCGCTTTACTTCAAGTAAGTCATCAACACCATTATATGTTTCACCATTAATGATCAGTTTACCATAAGTTTATTTTTAGGAGACATAGATAAAAATAATCTTAAACCAGGCTAGTGTATATAATATTAGATACTTAAATTTCTTTAATTCTCCTGAGGAAGTTATATCTTGAACACCGAAACCGTGGTAGAGAGAAAAAAAATTCTGCGACTATTAATGCTCTGTATTTTACGAGATGTATTGAACCCTCTTGGATTAACGATTTATGCTAATGCAATGAAAACGTGGTAGTAACCTTTTGATATATATATATATGAGAGTAAATATAAAATCCGAGGCTGGTGTTTACGCAATTCCATGTAAAGATTGCGACAAAAAATAAATTGGGGAAACCGCCAGAACTCTCAAGAAGCGTTTATATGAGCACAAACGTGATATTAAATTGGGCAATTTTCAGAACACCCTCGTCCAACATATGTCTGAAACTGATCATAACTTTAGTTTCAATGATGCCACAATATTAGCCCATATTCACAACAAAAAACTACGACAGATTTTTGAAGCCTGTGGAATTTCGCTTTTGCCCTCCCTTAATAATCGACATGGATTTTTTAACATATCACCGTTTCTAGCTAAAATAGTTTGAAATAACTGCAAAATACCAGACTTTATTTAATTATTTAGTTATCATTCCCACTTTGTTCTCATAAAATAAGTCCATTAATACGTTTTCTTGTCTTTTGTTGAAAGCATTTCTTCGAGTTACGTCACGCGTCATGACATCTTCGCGTGTGCGGATCGCGACTCGTCTTTTAAAAATATAACGCTGAACAAATACAGTTACACAACAAAAAAATCTTATACAGATTTTTTATCTCCTGTCATCTATAAAACATCCATCAATTTCTTCACCCCTTAATACATCCTGATGCAGGTTTAAAGAAACCGAAACGTTTAAACGTCGATGAATAAATTCATCTAATTTTGGAACAATTGTTTTTTCAAATTCCTTAATATATATATATATATATATATATAACAAAGGAGATTGTTTTTGCACCTGAGGTGGAGCGCCACACCAATAACAGCTCATCACTTTACCGCACAGATGGCCGTGCTACTCGTGCACTGAGTTGGCGAGGGCCGGTATCCAACCAAGGATCTTGCGATTCCTAGTCCAGTGCTCTACCGACTAAGCTAACCCAATATATATATATATATATATATATTATAATATATATATATATATATATATATATATGAAAATAGATGGAAATTAATCCGACAGTATGAAATTTAACATTATGAAAAAACATATGATGTTTGTTATGTAATAGCTGACAGTACTGTTTCGACCTAATCGATAAGTTGGTCTTCATCAAAGAGCGACATAGATGGGAAGAGAAGATATCCGTTAAAAAAGACTATTTACAGAAACAAACGCTAGCTCTCTCTTCTGGGGT
>CM042176.1:18937209-18978120 GCA_023376005.1 Doryteuthis pealeii | reverse complement strand
ATTCATCTCCCCGCCCTCCCTGCCTCTTCTTTCCCATTGCTCTTCCCTCGCCCCCACCCCGCTCGCTGCCCCCTCTTCCACTCCGCCTTCTCACCCCCCCTCACCTCTCTTCTTTCTTCTCCCTCTCCCCTCCTCTCCCTCCGACCCCCATACACTCACCCCCCCCCCCTCTGCCCCCTTCTTACTTCTACCACCCCCTCCCCCTATCCTCCTACCCCTCACGCTCCTCCTCCCACCCTCCACCCCCTCCCTCCCCCTCCCCCCTTCCATCACTCTCTCCTTAGCCACCACCCCCTCCTCCCTTCCCTCTTTTCCGGCTAACTCCCCCCCCTATCTCCTCTCATTTCGCCTTACGACACTACTCGCAAGCTAGCCTCCTTCTGCGATTCCATTATTCCTTGGTTAACGCTTTATGAATGCTTATATAGTATCTACTAGCTACTTAAACGATGCTTATAATTTATTATGCCATCATTCGTGTTCATAATAACATATCAACGTAGAAGTACTATGCACCGCGGAGGGTGCATTTACATAAATAGTCTTAAGTATATTATAGTACTAATAAGTTAAATTCTATATAGTAATGATATATACACATTCATCTACTATTATGATGACATTTAAAGATCGATAATACAACTCAAATTGCAGTTGCTGACTCATATGCTTACTATTGTCGACTCGCAAGATATATAACGATATTAGGATGAAAAGACAATTAGCTTCAAATATTATTTTATTTTTGACTATGTTAAATATAATCAGCTTCCACTGTCATTCCTATTAATGCGACACTCCTCACCATACTAAATGTACTGCCTTTCGTACGCTCAACACTCCAGTGGTCAATAGCTGCGACACCACGTGAGACCATCCACTCTACTTTAGTAAATATATACTGTATAGTTACATGGAGTTCTCAGATCAGCCTAGCCGTGGATATCGTCTCTTTTACTGGAGTCTGATGCTGTAACACCGTCAAGTATCTTCCCTCGCAGGTTCTACTACTGGGACTCTTAACTGGGTATATTCTAATGGCGGCACGTCTATTGCAGCTCCAACTTGTGCAGTGTTACTGATGTATTCGCGGTGTACAACCCTTTCCTCTCTGCTATCTTCATACCATCAACCTTTACCCCCTCACCACCCACTCGACCCTCCACCCCTACCAAATCCTCATCCCGACTCACCCCCACCACCCACTCTCATCATCCACGACCGCCGATCGTCTCCTAGACAACTTCTGGATTGACTTATCATAACTGTTGCCACAATTCCTTATGCTCAATTACAAGTATCACTTCACACCTTCCTCATATTCGATTATACTCTTTTAGATACCTCTTTCGAAGTACTAAGGTCAGCACATGATACTATATAGATGGACTACAGGGTCGATCCATTAGTCCTATCGTGATTTCAGTATTCCTTCTAAAGCATCATCTCGCTAAAGTGAGCTCTGGCATAACTAGCTCACGTAGCCAAGAGTAATTCACCAGCTGCAGCAATGTCTCTTTTATACTATTATTTACTCTCATCTCATTATAACTATCATATTTATTATTATTAATAAGTTATATCATTCCGGTAGTATCACTAGTTATTATCTTAACAGATAGTTATTAATGCTTAGTTTATTAACCTGAATCCCCGTTTATCCAAATACATCGTTATTACGTTACCTTTTGTTTATCTATAAAGTAAATTGACCCTAACCAGAACACACTGAACCAAAGCGCTCTCGATCCAATTTAATATTAACGCTTGTTATTAGCTTGCTTAGACCATACTAACTAGCTCAAACTATGGTCATCCTTAACAGTCTTCCCGAAAAACTATATGACCTAACAATGTTTTAGTATACCTATAGCCTTAGAGCATCTTTACGAGTCAGCCTCAATCACTAGCTTACCGACTGACTCGTGAAAGTCTTGCTTCGAACAAACCATTCCCGACCACAGCCTGTCGTCAATTGGTAGCCTACTACCTGCTCGCAAGAGGTGCTTCTCTATATGCTGCCGGTCGCGCTTTGTAATAGACTAGCTGCTCTCGCAGCTCTTCTGGCCCATACTATGCGCTTCATTTTAGCTTGCTTGCTGCATCTCTATTGGTGCTATACACAAACAACATGCCGATACACTATGGGTGCCGCCCTACTCTAGATGAGCTTGTCTCTTTCGCCCACCGCATGCGTCGGTACTTAGCCAATTATCAAGCCGGGACTAGGCATGCACGAAAGTGTAAGTCAAGCTCACATGAGACCGTAGCCACTTCTTCGTGCTCAGACATCATATGAACCACAGGATACGTCGGATTGCTGCCTGTAACGACTGCTGTTCATTCCGTAATCCAGCCTAGACTCTGAAGCTCTTCGCCATTAGACTGTATTGTTTCTTCGCATAGGAACTCCGACTCTATTCTTAACCGTATGCGATCTAGCCTGCTAATCCACGTTCCGAGCTATACCTTATTCTAGCGCATCTCAAATCGCCTAACCACAATTATCCACATGTATATAACTGACTCTATAGAATGCTCCACCCATCAACATTACGGGCTAATTCTGTTCCTACGCTACCGTTTACTTGCTTGTGCGAGCGCTAGCTGCCCACTCATGCATGCCCTGGATTTCCACAACTGGACAATGCTCCTGTACGCCGTTGGCTGCGCCATGGGCAGGCCAGCGCGACCCCCCACGTGTTTATAACTAGATTGCTCTGATGCCCCGCACACACTATACACTTCTGTCTATACACAGGAGCTACTGTCCTACACTCTACTGTGTTGTACGCATTACTCCTAGCATCTTGCGTACTATTGATCGTCGATCGACTCTCTGACTATCTCAGCTAGCGTCGGGCTCTTGACGGTCATTGCACATAATCTCCCGATCTTAGCCAGACCTGCTCCTATCCTCACACTACTGATATTTATCATGCACGACACGAAATAATATGACCCATCCATGATATCAGCTTTCCTCATCTTAATATCGTACTCATTAGACACTCACTGCCATTATCGCGAACTCCATTCCTTTAACTGTCAAGCGAGAAATAAGAGCCATATCCACAAGCGCCGCTTAACGCGATCAATTCATCGAAGACTCATTCTACGTCGCAACTGACCACACCGTCCACGCGTACATCACCGAGCAGTGGAATGATCAACTCTAGAGCCGTATCCTTATCATACGATATACATAATAGAATAAAGATAATATATACATCAGTCATTACTACTACCACTCCGCCTCGCCTCTCATAGACGACAAAGAAGCTCTCTCCCGGGGGTATTACTCGCCCTTTCTTTATACTAGTAATCGGTACATACATATAATTCTATTGGTTCAATTCCTTATTTATTCTATTTGACCAGGCAAGCTTGCCTCTTACCGTTGCACCGATCAATGCACACCTACTAACCCATCCGCCGATGCATGACCAGCACATCCAGGGACGACCCGGGATCAGCGCTCATGTAGAAGTATAGCACACTCAGCTAGCGAAGTATGAGCCCTCATCTCTAGACTGCCTGTAGATTATGTGCAATCCTAGATATAAACGTTATAAATACCCAGAATTATCAACACCATGTACTTCATTAATAGTCATCTAAACATCGCCGAATTGCACTGTACGGAACAATCAGAGCCCTGCCGGGGAAATTTTTCAATTTCCGGTTTTTTCATATCCCTTGGAAATTATAAAAAATTATCGGGGAATTTATTTGGATTATCAAAATAAAAAACCCAATTTTCAATCTTCCCACATCACCAAAAAAAACTTAATAAAACACCCGTAACTGAAAAAAGTCGCTTATTCTGCCTTTTTTAGGAGGAAAATGGGGCATATTTCCGATTATATTTACAATTTAATTTAAGTTTATAGGGTAAAAAAAAGGTTTTCAAAGTTTATTGTATTTAGTAATTGCTTTTAAAAACGGCGGGGCACGTCAAAAACCCATTCCCAGGGTCTATTTTATGCGAAATGGCTAAAAAAAAAAAAAAACAGTAGGAGAAACCGAAAATTTTACTTTTTGAGAAAAAAAAAAATTAAATTTTTGAAGATTTTAATTTTTCATATTTCGTGAAGACAAATAAGGGAAAAATAAATTTTAAATGATAAAACAACCATAAGATTTTTTCTTTTTTAATTTTATTTTTTTTATTTTTGGGGGCAACTTTTAGTTTTTTAAAATATATTTTTCTTCTTTTTCTTTCTTTGATTTTTTTATTTTCCCATTTGATTTTTCATTCTCGTAAATCTTATTTCTTAAACTTGTTTTTTCATTTTTATTTTCGTTTCTTTATTTCTTTGCTCGTTTTTCTTCCCTTGTTTCCTTTCTGTTTTCTTTATTTCATTAATTTCGTGTATTTCCGTTTAAAATCCATTCAATCATTTTTAGTTATTTCCTTTTATTTCTTTAATTATCTTATTCGTTTATTTCGTCCATCTTTCTATTTCTATTTCCAATTATATTTCTTTCGTTATTTCCTTTTTTTTTCTATTCTTTTTTTTATCTTTTGGGTCTTTATATTCTTTAACCTTTATTAATCTATATTCTTTTATTAATTCTCGTTAACCTTTCTTCTCGGGGTATCTGGTCCACGCAGGTCTCTTTTTTTACATAGGGGATTTAATGGGGTATCCTGCGAGGATCCAAACTAAACGATTCAACAATAAAGAATCTGCACGACTACCTATTTTAAACCCCATCCCACCAACCACAACTCTACCCAGGCGTTGCCGGGTACCGTTTCTAGTATATATAGATGGTCACCTTTGTAAGAAAAAAATGATTCCTTACTCTTTTGTGAACATTTTCTTTATGACAATATTGGCTTCCGTAGCTTTTGTCAGATTGTGTTTTTCCAAATAATCGTAAATGGTAAACATTCGGGCAAAGTTAATCTGTTTTTGCTCCCCGCAGCCATGGGGCATTCGAACCAAATTACCCAAACCGTTAAGCGATGGACCATCACGTCACCTGAAATATAAAAAATTATACTATATATCAAACAAATAATCTTATTAATCCATGAATATGACCGTACGATGTTCGGCCTTCTGTTTTAATAATGAATTGCATTACTTTTTTTATATCCATTTTTTTTTATTTCTTAAGAAATCATTTTCGTCTTTCTTTCTTTCCTTTCTTTCTTTTTTCTTATCTTTTCTTCTTTTTCTTTTTCTTTTTTTTTTTCTTCTTTTTTCTTATATTTCTTCTTCTACCTTCTCATCATGTCTTTCTGTTCTTTTCTTCCTTCTTTCTTACCTTCCATCCTTTCTTTCTTTCCTTCCTTCTTTCTTTCTTCCTTCAAGTCTTTCTCTTTCTTTCTTTTACCCATCCCCCTAATCAATATCATCGTTCTTCTTTCTTTCTTCTTTACATTATATAATTTCATTCTTTTTCTCTTCTTTCTTCTTTCTTTCTTTTCTTTTACCTAATCATAATTTCATTCGTTTCTTTTCTTTCTTTCTTTCTTTTACCTTTCATAATCATCTGTTTTTCTTTCTTTCTTCTTTTTTACCTATATAATTCATTCTTTTTCTTCTTCTTTCTTCTTTCTTTTTCTTACCTTATCATAATTTTCATTCTTTCTTTCTTCTTTCTTTCTTTTTACCTTATCATAATTTCAATTCTTTTCTTTCTTTCTTCTTTCTTTCTTTTCCGTATCATCATTTCATTCTTTTCTTCTTCTTTCTTCTTCTTTTATCGTATCATAATTCATTCTTTCTTTCTTTCTTTCTTCTTTCTTTCTTTTACCTATTCAAATTCATTCTTTTTTCATTCATTTTTCAAAAATACTTTTCTATTTTAACCCATAGATGTGACCCTAACAGTTCACCACTTTCCGGGTAGAGTGAATCTGGGAGCAATTGTAATAAGGGGTTCCACATTCCCCAGACTTCCAGAACTGGGGACCTCATCATGAGATAGAAGTTTAAATGCATACCCGAACACGAAGACCACCTTCTAAACACAATGAGCATGATACGAAAAGATAGTCCATGACTCACTGGCAAACAAAAAATGACCAGGTACACCTGTAAAATGTTATGCCTGATAGTCTTTCTTAATATTTGCTGATTGGTAGGTGTGGCGCTCCACTTCAGGATTGCAAATAATCTCCTTGGTCTAGCGCTAGTGAAAAAGGGGATAGGACTCCTCGCTGTCTGGCTGATACCGACATTTAGGCCGCCCGACGACTTACTTTGATATAAATTCTCATTTCATTTTATTTATTCGAGTTTCTTTACTTCGTTTACAGCAAAAATTACAAGAGCTAAAAAAACATGAGACAGATCCTTACTTTTTACTTCCGTGGAAAAGGTGGAAATATAACACTGTTTCCTATGCGAACTCCATAGGAAATTTACTTTAATATATTCGAGGACTTCGTACATTAGTTTGGATTGCTGGTTGTGGGTTTACGGCAGGTCAACCCCTTGTTGGTCATTTTATTGCGAAGACGTTTTTGTTTTTTTCATTCTTGATGGGTACTCATTTTTTAAACACACTTGTTTCTATTTAAACCCAGAAGGACCCTAACCCGTTTACTTTACTTCAATTTACACAAAGAATAGGAAGGGTAAAAAAATTAAAGATAAACAATCTTACCAATAACAGACAATTCCAATTCTTGAGATCCGTCACAATATGTTGATGCATAGGAATGGAGTAGGTTTTCACAAAAGGACGTCTGGTGTTACGTTCACAAGGAAAAGGTTGATTGAAGTAAGAGTGAGCCTTCAGCCTGTGGAAAAATAATGAACAATACAATATACATATATACTAGCAAATATATGCACCCTCCGGGTCAATTATAAAGTTTTATGTAATAAAATATTGTTATTAAATTAAGAAAGGTAATGAAACTAAATAGAAACAGATAAAAAGATTTGAACAGAGGGAGTATAAAAAAGATTTGAAACAGAGGGAGTATAATAAAAAAATGGAACAACTTGAACCTTACTCTTCCATCACTCTCGTTCTTTCATTGTTATTTTTCTAATTTAAGTATTTAGTTATAAGAGGAAGTAAAGAATAAATGACAGTTATTTTTATTTTGTAATGGCTTTCATTTAAGATTCATTGAAGAAGATTTTTGTTACATTCATTAAAATAAAACCAAACAGTTGAAATCAAATAATACTAAGCACATATTTATTAATTCTATTTTTAATATTAATATGCAATTAGCCTTCCTGTTCACACTGGTAAACTGCTATTTTTGTTGTATATATAAATATAATTGCATGTTGTCAGTATGTAGACATAGTTAACAGTATTATAATGTAAGACAATTTTATTAATAATTGAGGTTAGATAAAAATAAAATCTGGAGAATGTGATGGTAATAACTAAGAGAATTGTGACTGAGTAGGAAATATAGTTTAGGTTACAGACAGAAAAACACACAATCTCATTATAATAAGATATGAAGGAATGGTTAGTTTCTGAGATGTGTTTTGTGGAGTGCGTTGTCATTTGACCATTTCTGATGTTCTCTCTGTGTTCTCGGATTCGTTGGTCAATATGTCTGGACGTCTCTCCTATGTATTGTTTGTCGCAATCCAAATCATTGAATGGTGTACACACCAGCATTGGACCTTGTTGTGAGTGTTGTTTTTTTGGTTATTAATAATATTTTTTATGGTTTTGGATGATTTGATACCGTTTTTTATAATTTAGGAATAAAAACGATATCAAACTCATTCTTTGAAGTTGAAGATCATTATAGATTCTCCAGGAGGAAAACATGGCTGGATGGTTAAGTACGAGCGCATATTGGGTTAACTCAATAAATGCGTGCGATATATGTATATATACACTTATTAGGAAGTTTATATCGATGTTTAAAACATTTCGGTTTAGGTAATTTTCACCTTTAGTTGTCAAAATTCCTAGCATAAAATTATGTGTGCGCGTTAAATGAAAATTAACTTAATTGAGAACATTTTATGATGTTTTTGAACATGTTATGATTGTTTTTGTGTTAAAGTATGCAGTTGTATTGTTTCGAAAAGTTTCTAAGATTTGTTTATTTCGCACGGAGACTTTCAAAATGGCTACCGGCTTGTTTCTAAGTGAAAGTCAGTTGGCTAAATTTCCAGCATAAAATTATCTGAAATGAACTTAATTGTTATTAAGAACACATTTTATGTATTTTCTGTTAAAGCTGCAGTTGTATTGTTTTCGAAAAAGTTTCTAAGATTTGTTTATTTCGCACGGTGACATTCAAAATTAGGGTTGGGGATTTAGGGTTAGTTTAATAAATAATAATAATAATAAGTTTAGGAAAATAAATAAATGATTTGGGTTCTGTTTTTTTGGGGGGTCACCCTGTAATATCATGTTACTCAACTAGGGGGGTTCATGGTTGGGTTAGGGTTAGGGTTAGGGGTAGTGTTAGGGTTGGGGTTAGTTGGGGTTTAGGGTTAGTTTAATGGGAAATAAATAAATAATTTGGGTTCTATTTTTCTGGTCACCCTGTAATGTCATGTTACTCAACTAGGGGTTAGGGTTTAGGGTTAGGTTGGGTTAGGTTAGTTTAAGGGAAAATAAATAAATAATTTAGGTTCTGTTTTTTCTAGGTCACCCTGTAATATCATGTTACTCAACTAGGGGGTAGGGTTAGGGTTGTGGTTAGGGGTTAGGGTTTGGGTAGTTAATGGGAAAATAAATAAATAATTTGGTCTGTTTTTTCTGGGTCACCCTGTAATATTATGTTACTCAACTAGGAAATAAACGACATTTCTATACTTACTTCAACAAGTAGATTCCTTTGAACATATCACTGGCATGAGTGGCAATGGCTCTCACATTAATAGAGATTGTTCCAGTTTGATTTGCAAGAAGCCAAAAATCAACTCCAAGATCAGAGTTGCTTTCGACCTACAAGAAAATAAATATTAACAAATTAGATATAATTGTATTGATAATACACACACATACACGCTCACCACACAAATGCACACACACATACACACACACACACACACACAATATATATATATATATATATATATATATATATATATATATATATAATATATATATTAACTATACTCAAAAAAATCGGCTGCTACGAGTTTTAAAGCGAAGTAAACATAATCAAATCTATTATTTAAGGCCAAACTTTGTCTAAATCGATAAGTAGTAACATAATAACCATCATTAAAAAGAAAAATATCATTACATTTGCAATTTATTTTTGATATATTTAAAACGATTTGTTTTGGCCAATTTTGTTCGCTGACGCCATTTTTGGTTCTTTTTAAGTCGCTTTATTGGCTTGTTTACAATTTTAATGTAACATTCGTGATTGTAAAAAAATTACCAAAAATCAGGTAATTATCTGATGTTAAGGAAATTTTCAGTATTGATTTATCAATTAATGAATTTTATAATGCATCAGTTATTTTATTTCAAAACTTTAATTTAGTATTTTTGCTATGAAAAATTAATATACAAAATTCATTTAAAATATGAAAAGCCTGATGTTAAGTTTAAAGTGTTATATTTTTAGATTCTAAAAATAAATATCTATTTAATGCAAACCTTATTTTATTACATCAAAGTATACTTTTTGAAGAAAAACTTGATTGAAAATGTACCCCCACCCTTTTTAAGCAGAAAATATCGATGTATAATTTTTTTTCTTTTATAATAAAATAGCCAATTAAATAACTATCGAAAAGAGTAAAAAAGAAATTTCCAAAAAATTAATTATTTATCATTTTTTTACATTTTATTTGCCGATTTTCGGTACTTATTTTCTCATAGAAAAGCCACCGTAATTATATACATATATACGTAGATATACACATATATCTATATACATACACATACACACATGTATACACATATATACATATACATACACACATAATATACACACAAGTATACATTTATATCTACACACACATACATACGTATACTCACATATACATTCACACACATATAAATATGTAAACACACATATATACACACACATACATACACACTTATACATATGTACACGTATAGACTAAATATATGTGTATGTATATATGTATGTGTGTGTGTGTGTGTGCGTGATCCTTCAATTTTGATTACATTAAAACAAATTCAGGACGTTGCTGTTTTATTTCCTGTCGATATATTTTCCGATGAACCGAAACAATAAGAAAATCGATATGCAATTGGCATTGTTTATTGACTTTCTTACCTCAACGAACTTCGTATAGTTGCTAAGGAGTTCCTTTTCTTGGTCATACACTTTGTAGTACTTGGAGTCTCCAAAATCACTTTGACCTACGGAGAAGAAAGATAAAACAAAAATATGAATGATTGATTTTTTTTTATTCTGATACAAATACAACCATAACTCTTTGCCTACCAAATTTCCCCCACGGCTGTACCAAATTTTCTTGGTATTTTTCAAAGTTCACTATCTATTCAACTCAGAACTCATTCGATTCAAATAAAGTCCTATCATTATTGTAATCTGAGTCCTTCTGTGAGCGGTTTAAAGTAGACAAAGTTAAAATTTACTCAATTATAGAAATGAATGGAATCTATTGTGATCAATAAATGAGGGATCAGTTTGCCACTTGGTTACAATACCAAAATGATCCCTCATTTTACATCCAGAAAAAAACGGCAAAACAAGTCTGGTTGATGTAATAACACCAATTGATGTATCTATGAGAATACTTAACTCTTTATCTACCAAATTTCCCTTACGACTGTAGCAAATTTTCTTGGTATTTTTTACCTGTATGATGGGATATTTCAAAGTTCACTATCTATTCACCTCAGAACTCATTCTATTCAAATAAAGTCCTATCATTATTGTAATCTGAGTCCTTCTGTGAGCGGTTTAAAGTAGACAAAGTTAAAATTTACTCAATTATAGAAATGAATGGAATCTATTGTGATCAATAAATGAGGGGTCAGTTTGCAACATGGTTACAATACCAAAATGATCCCTCATTTTACATCCAGAAAAAAACGGCAAAACAAGTCTGGTTGATGTAATAACACCAATTGATGTATCTATGAGAATACTTAACGCTTTGCCTACCAAATTTCCCCCATGGCTGTACCAAATTTTCTTGGTATTGTTTTTTTACTTGTATGATGGGATATTTCAAAGTTTATTATCTATTCACTTCAGAACTCATTCTATTCAAATAAAGTCCTATCATTATTGTAATCTGAGTCCTTCTGTGAGCGGCTTAAAGTAGACAAAGTTAAAATTTACTCAATTATAGAAATGAATGGAATCTATTGTGATCAACAAATGAGGGATCAGTTTTCAACTTGGTTACAATACCAAAAATTATCCCTCACTTTATATCCAGAAAAAAACAGCAAACAACAGTCTGGTTGATGTATAACACCAGTTGATGTATCTATGAGAATACTTAACTCTTTGCCTACCAAATTTCCCTTACGACTGTAGCAAATTTTCTGGTATTTTTTAACTGTATGATGGGATATTTCAAAGTTCACTATCTATTCACCTCAGAACTCATTCGATTCAAATAAAGTCCTATCATTATTGTAATCTGAGTCCTTCTGTGAGCGCTTAAAGTAGACAAAGTTAAAATTTACTCAATTATAGAAATGAATGGAATCTATTATGATCAACAAATGGGGATCAGTTTTCAACTTGGTTACAATACCAAAGTATCCCTCACTTTATATCCAGAAAAAAAAACAGCAAAACAACAGTCTGGTTGATGTAATAACACCAGTTGATGTATCTATGAGAATACTTAACCCTTTGCCTACCAAATTCCTCACGACTGTAGCAAATTTCTTGGTATTTTTTAACTGTATGATGGGATATTTCAAAGTTCACTATCTATTCAACTCAGAACTCATTCGATTCAAATAAAGTCCTATCATTATTGTAATCTGAGTCCTTCTGTGAGCGGCTTAAAGTAGACAAAGTTAAAATTTACTCAATATAGAAATGAATGGAATCTATTATGATCAACAAATGAGGATCAGTTTTCAACTTGGTTACAATACCAAAGTTATCCCTCACTTTATATCCAGAAAAAAAAACAGCAAAACAACAGTCTGGTTGATGTAATAACACCAGTTGATGTATCTATGAGAATACTTAACCCTTTGCCTACCAAATTTCCCTCACGACTGTAGCAAAATTTTCTTGGTATTTTTTAACTGTATGATGGGATATTTCAAAGTTCACTATCTATTCAACTCAGAACTCATTCGATTCAAATAAAGTCCTATCATTATTGTAATCTGAGTCCTTCTGTGAGCGGCTTAAAGTAGACAAAGTTAAAATTTACTCAATTATAGAAATGAATGGAATCTATTATGATCAACAATGAGGGATCAGTTTTCAACTTCGTTACAATACCAAATTATCCCTCACTTTATATCCAGAAAAAAAACAGCAAAAACACAGTCTGGTTGATGTAATAACACCAGTTGATGTATCTATGAGAATACTTAACCCTTTGCCTACCAAATTTCCCTCACGACTGTAGCAAATTTTATTGGTATTTTTTAACTGTATGATGGGATATTTCAAAGTTCACTATCTATTCACCTCAGAACTCATTCGATTCAAATAAAGTCCTATCATTATTGTAATCTGAGTCCTTCTGTGAGCGGCTTAAAGTAGACAAAGTTAAAATTTACTCAATTATAGAAATGAAATGAATCTAATGTGATCTACAAATAAGGGATCAGTTTACAACTTTGTTACAATACCAAAATGATCCCTCATTTTACATCCAGAAAAAAACGGCAAAACAAGTCTGGTTGATGTAATAACACCAGTTGATGTATCTATGAGAATACTTAACTCTTTATCTACCAAATTTCCCCCATGGCTGTACCAAATTTTCTTGGTGTTGTTTTTTTAACTGTATGATGGGATATTTCAAAGTTCACTATCTATTCACCTCAGAACTCATTCGATTCAAATAAAGTCCTATCATTATTGTAATCTGAGTCCTTCTGTGAGCGGCTTAAAGTAGACAAAGTTAAAATTTACTCAATTATAGAAATGAATGGAATCTATTATGATCAACAAATGAGGGATCAGTTTTCAACTTGGTTACAATACCAAAGTTATCCCTCACTTTATATCCAGAAAAAAAAACAGCAAAACAACAGTCTGGTTGATGTAATAACACCAGTTGATGTATCTATGAGAATACTTAACCCTTTGCCTACCAAATTTCCCTCACGACTGTAGCAAATTTTCTTGGTATTTTTTAACTGTATGATGGGATATTTCAAAGTTCACTATCTATTCAACTCAGAACTCATTCGATTCAAATAAAGTCCTATCATTATTGTAATCTGAGTCCTTCTGTGAGCGGCTTAAAGTAGACAAAGTTAAAATTTACTCAATTATAGAAATGAATGGAATCTATTATGATCAACAAATGAGGGATCAGTTTTCAACTTCGTTACAATACCAAAGTTATCCCTCACTTTATATCCAGAAAAAAAAACAGCAAAACAACAGTCTGGTTGATGTAATAACACCAGTTGATGTATCTATGAGAATACTTAACCCTTTGCCTACCAAATTTCCCTCACGACTGTAGCAAATTTTATTGGTATTTTTTAACTGTATGATGGGATATTTCAAAGTTCACTATCTATTCACCTCAGAACTCATTCGATTCAAATAAAGTCCTATCATTATTGTAATCTGAGTCCTTCTGTGAGCGGCTTAAAGTAGACAAAGTTAAAATTTACTCAATTATAGAAATGAAATGAATCTAATGTGATCTACAAATAAGGGATCAGTTTACAACTTTGTTACAATACCAAAATGATCCCTCATTTTACATCCAGAAAAAAACGGCAAAACAAGTCTGGTTGATGTAATAACACCAGTTGATGTATCTATGAGAATACTTAACTCTTTATCTACCAAATTTCCCCCATGGCTGTACCAAATTTTCTTGGTGTTGTTTTTTTAACTGTATGATGGGATATTTCAAAGTTTATTATCTATTCACCTCAGAACTCATTCTATTCAAATAAAGTCCTATCATTATTGTAATCTGAGTCCTTCTGTGAGCGGCTTAAAGTAGACAAAGTTAAAATTTACTCAATTATAGAAATGAATGGAATCTATTGTGATCAACAAATGAGGGATCAGTTTTCAACTTGGTTACAATACCAAAATTATCCCTCACTTTATATCCAGAAAAAAAAAACAGCAAAACAACAGTCTGGTTGATGTAATAACACCAGTTGATGTATCTATGAAAATACTTAACTCTTTGCCTACCAAATGTCCCTTACGACTGTAGCAAATTTTCTTGGTATTTTTTAACTGTATGATGGGATATTTCAAAGTTCACTATCTATTCACCTCAGAACTCATTCGATTCAAATAAAGTCCTATCATTATTGTAATCTGAGTCCTTCTGTGAGCGGCTTAAAGTAGACAAAGTTAAAATTTACTCAATGAGAGAAATGAATTGAATCTATTGTGATCAACAAATGAGGGATCAGTTTGCAACTTTGTTACAATACCAAAATGATCCCTCACTTTATATCCAGGAAAAAAACAGCAAAACAACAGTCTGGTTGATGTAATAACACCAGTTGATGTATCTATGAAAATACTTAACTCTTTGCCTACCAAATTTCCCTTACGACTGTAGCAAATTTTCTTGGTATTTTTTAACTGTATGATGGGATATTTCAAAGTTCACTATCTATTCAACTCAGAACTCATTCGATTCAAATAAAGTCCTATTATTATTGTAATCTGAGTCCTTCTGTGAGCGGCTTAAAGTAGACAAAGTTAAAATTTACTCAATTATAGAAATGAATGGAATCTATTGTGATCAACAAATGAGGGATCAGTTTGCAACTTGTTTACAATACCAAAATGATCCCTCACTTTATATCCAGGAAAAAAAACAGCAAAACAACAGTCTGATTGATGTAATAACACCAGTTGATGTATCTATGAGAATACTTAACTCTTTGCCTACCAAATTTCCCTTACGACTGTAGCAAATTTTCTTGGTATTTTTTAACTGTATGATGGGATATTTCAAAGTTCACTATCTATTCAACTCAGAACTCATTCGATTCAAATAAAGTCCTATTATTATTGTAATCTGAGTCCTTCTGTGAGTTGCTTAAAGTAGACAAAGTTAAAATTTACTCAATGAGAGAAATGAATTGAATCTAATGTGATCTACAAATGAGGGATCAGTTTACAACTTGCTTACAATACCAAAATGATCCCTCTCTTTACATCCAGTAAAAAAACAGCAAAACAACAGTCTGGTTGATGTAATAACACCAGTTGATGTATCTATGAGAATAATTAACTTATTCAAATTAAAATATTCCGTACACAAAGAAAATTCGACCTTCATCAGAGGTTTATTTGAACTGATGAAGGTCGAATTTTCTATTATTATTATTTCATTTCATTTGTTTATTTAATAATAATAATAATATTTTGAATAATGTACACATAGATTAACTCCTGACCGAAACACATGTGTAAGTGATATTGATTAAAATTATCCTTTATTATCCATTCTGTACTTTCTTTCCTTTATTTTTTCTTTCTACATATATATATATATATATATATATATATATATATATACCTGTTTATCCTGACGATGACCTATGTTCGAAATGTCCTTACCTCTTCTGTTGTGTTCAGGTAATTAAAAAGGCCAATTCTGAGTTTGAATTTTTCATTCCTAATTACTGAATAGGGAAGATCCAAGGAGATGTAGAAGTTCTGGAATGTTCGCAACTGAAACGAAATAAAAAATGAAAAAAAATTAGAAATTAGACAAAAAAAGAATTAGACAACAAACAAAAAAATAAATTAGACAAAAAAAAATAAATTAGACAAAAAAAAAAGAAAAAAAAAAAGAAATTAGAATTAAAAAAAAAAGAAATTAGACAAAAAAAGAATAGATAAAAAAAAAGAAATTAGACAAAAAAAAAGAAATTAGACAAAAAAAGAAATTAGATAAAAAAGAAATTAGACAAAAAAAAAGAAATTAGACAAAAAAAAAAAATTAACAAAAAAAAAAGAAATTAGACAAAAAAAAAGAAATTAGACAAAAAAACAACAAATAAAAATTAGAAAAAAATATCATAGTTGCATCCTTCCGTCTATGAGAGACGATGGCGTAGTGTCCAATTTTTTTTTTAACTACGTGGCTTGGGCGGGTTCATATGGAGGATGAGCTGTTGCCCAAGCGAAAATCCTCCCTCTCCACACTGCCGCTGTGATCCAAAGGAAAGGTAAGGAATCAATGCAATTTGACAGCGGTAGTGCCGCAGGAGTTACTGAGTAACAATGGATTTTAGCATCACACTACTTTAGGGACTCCAGCTCCTGATTTATTTTCGGGTCATAGGTTAGTCATATCTAATTCTGTTTTGGTTTGGTTTGGTTTGGTTTTTACGGCATATCAACTTCAATGGGTTATTTAATAACCAAAATGTTTAACTCCCCATTCTTCGGGTATATAATTCAAAAATAAATTTTTACACCGCCTGGAAGGTGTTCTTTTTTTGCTTGCTTTTATATACAAAAAAAACAAACATTGGTATTAAAAATTAACCCATTGAAGTTGATAGCCGTAAAAACCAAACCAAACCAACCAACAAGAATTAGATATGACTAACCTATGACCCGAAAATAAATTCAGGAGCTGGAGTCCCTAGTAGTGTGATGCTAAAATTCCATTGTTACTCAGTACTCCTGCGGCACTACCGCTGTCAATTGCATTGATTCCTTTACCTTTTCCTTTGGATCACAGCGGCAGTGTGGAGGGGAGGATTTTCGCTTGGGCCAACAGCTAATCCTCCATATGAAACCCGCCCAAGCCACGTAGTTAAAAAAAATGGGACACTACGGCCATCGTCTCTCAGACGGAAGGAAGCCAACTATGATATTTTTCTAATTTATTTGTTGTTTGTTAATTTCTTTTTTTTTTGTCTTAATTTCTTTTTTTGTCTAATTCTTTTTTTTGTCTATTCTTTTTGTCTAATTTCTTTTTTTTTTTTATCAATTCTTTTTTTTTTCTAATTTCTTTTTTTTTGTCTATTTCTTTTTTTTTTTTATCTATTTCTTTTTTTTTTTTTTGTCTAATTTCTTTTTTTTTTTGTTAAATTTCTTTTTTTTTGTCTAATTTCTTTTTTTTTGTCTAATTCTTTCTTTTTTTGTCTAATTTTATTTTTGTCTAATATTTTTGTTTGTTGTAATTTCTTTTTTTTGTCTAATTTCTAATTTTTTTTTCATTTTATTTCGTTTCAGTTGCGAACATTCCCAGAACTTCTACATTCCTTGGATTTCCTATTCAGTAATTAGAATGAAAATACAAACTCAGAATTGGCCTTTTAATTACCTGAACACAAACAGAAAGAGTAAGGACATTCGAAACATAGGTCATCGCAGGATAAACAGGTATTAATATATTATTATATATATATATATAATATGTGAAAGAAAAAAATAAGGAAAGAAGTACAGAATGGATAATAAAGGATATTTTAATCAAACACTTACACATGTGTTTCGGTCAGGAGTTAATCTATGTGTACATTATTCAAATATTATTATTATTATTAAATAAACAAATGAAATGAAATAATAATAATAAATTTCGACCTTCATCCCAGTTCAAATAAACCTTGATGAAGGTCGAATTTTCTTCTGTGTACGGAATATTTTAATTGAATTAAGTAATTATTTCATTAGTACATCAACTGGTGTTATTACATCAACCGACTGTTGTTTTGCTGTTTTACTGGAATGAAAGAGAGGATATTTTGGTATTTAAGCAAGTTTGTAAACTGATCCCTTCATTTGTAGATCACATTTAGATTCAATTCATTTCTTCATTGAGTAAATTTTAAACTTTGTCTACTTTAAGCAACTCACAGAAGGACTCAGATTACAATAATAATAGGACCTTTATTTGAATCGAATGAATTCTGAGTGAATAGATAGTTGAACTTGAAATATCCCATCATACATAAAAAATACCAAAAAGCAACAGTAAATTTGTTATCAATATGATATTCTCATTAGATACATTCAATGTGTTATTACTCATAGACTGTGTTCTCAAGAAAGTGAGACATGGAAACAATGTGTCAAACACCATGTGATCACAATAGATTCCATTCCAAATTAGTAAATTTTAACTGTCTACTTTACCGCCACAGAAGACTCAGTATCATAATAATAACTATGGAATCGAATATTCTAGGAATAGAACGAAATCGCCACTATACAGTTAAAAATACCAAAACAACAGTCGTTAAGCGGAAGACAAAGAGAAACAAGAGACATCAACTGGTTATACAATCAACCAGATGTTTCTGTTTTTTTCCTGATATAAAGTGAGGGATCATTTATATCTAAAGAACGATACCCCATTTGTTGATCACAATAGATTCAAACCTCATAAAATAGCTGTACTTAAGCCGCTCACAGAAGGACTCAGATACAATAATGATAGACTTATTTGAATCGAATGAGTTTCTGAGGTGAATAGATAGTGAACTTTGAAATATTATTCCCATCATTTACAGTAAAAAACCATGAAAATTGCTACAGTTCGTAAGGGACATTGAGCAAAGATGTTAAGTATTTTCATATAACACAAACAACCATACTTCGTGTTTTTATAGGAAAGGAGAATGGTATTGTAATCCAAGTTGAAAGACCTCCATTTGGTACACATAACGACATTTCTATTAATTGAGGTAAATAACTTTGTTCTACTTTAAGCCTGCTCACAGAAGACTCAGATTACATAATGATAGGGACTTTATTTGATAGAAGATCGAGGTGAATAGATAAATACTTAGATTATATCCTCATCAGTTTAAAAACACACCAGAAAATTTGTGACAGCCGGGGAAATTGGTAGATAAAGAGTAATCCAAGATACATCCAACTTGGTGTAACAAAAACAACCCTCTGAAAAGTCAGTAACAAATAAGATACCTTATTTGTTAGATCACATTTAGATTCATTCATCTATAATGAGTAAATTTAACTTGTCTATTAAAGCGCTCACAGAAGGATCAGATTACAATAATGATAGGACTTTTTGAATCGAATGAGTTCTGAGGTGATAGATAGGAACTTTGAAAATATCCCATCATACTAAAAAAATACCAATAAATGCTACAGCGTGAGGGAAATTGGTAGGCAAAGGGTAAAGTAGCAGAACTACAAACTGTTACATCAACAGAGAGCTGTTTTTCTGGAAAAAGTGAAACTGGATTGTAACGAAGTGAAAACTATCCCTCATTTGTTGATCATAATAGATCACTTCTATTAATTATGTAAATAACTGTTCTACTTAAGCCCTCAACAGAAGACTCAGATTACATAATGATAGGACTTATTGTGTAATTTCAGAATGAGTTCTGAGTGAATAGATAGTGAACTGAAATATCCCATCGATTACAGTTAAAAAAATACCAAGAAAATTTGTAACAGTCGTGAGGGAAAATTGTAGGCAAAGGGTTAAGTATTCCATAATAATCAATTGGTGTTCTACATCAACCAGACTTGTTGTTTTGCGTTTTTTTTTCTGGATATAAAGTGACGGGATAACTTTGTATTGTAACCAAGTTGAAAACTTGATCCCTCATTCTTGTTGATCAAATAGATTCCATTCATTTCTTATTAAGTAAAATAAACTTTGTCTACTTTTAGCCGCTCACCAGAAGGACTCAGTTACAATAATGATAGGACTTTATTTGAATCGAATAAAGTTTGGAGGTGAATAGATAGTAACTTTGAAAAAATATCATCATTACAGTTAAAAAAACAACACCGCCAAGAAATTTGTACAGCCATGGGGAAATTTGGTAGATAAAGAGTTAAGTATTCTCATAGATACATCCAAATGGTGTTATTACATCTTCAACCAGACTTGTTTTGCCGTTTTTTCTGATGTTAAAATGAGGGATCATTTGGATTGTAAACAAAGTTGTAAACTGTCCCTTATTGTAGTTCACATTAGATTCATTCATTTCTATAATTGAGTAAATTTAATTTGTCTACTTTAGCCCGCTACAGAAGGGACTCAGATTACAAATAATGATAGACTTTATTTGAATCGAATGAGTTCTGAGGTGAATAGATAAGTGAACTTTAAATTCCCATCATACAGTTAAAAAAATACCAAAAAATTTGCTACAGTCGTGAAGGGAAATTTGGTAGGCAAAGGGTTTAAGTATTCTCATGATACATCAACTGTGTTATTACATCAACCAGACTGTTGTTTTGCCTGTTTTTTTCTGGATATTAAAGTGAGGGATAACTTTGTATTGTAAACGGAGTTGAAAAACTGACTATTTTGTGGCATAATAGATTCCATTTCATTTCTATAATTGAGTAATTTTAAACTTTGTCTACTTTAAGCCGCTCACAGAGGACTCAGATTACAATAATGTAGGACTTATTTAATCGAATGAGTTCTGAGGTTGAACCTGTAGTGGAACTTTGAAATATCCCATCATACAGTTAAAAAATACCAAGAAAATTTGCTACAGTCAGTGAGGGAAATTTGGTAGGCAAAGGGTTAAGTTTTCTCATAGATACATCAACTGGTGTTATACATTCAACCAGGACTGTGTTGCTGTTTTTTTTCTGGATATAAGTGAGGATTAACTTGGTATTGTAACAGTGAAAACGATCCCTCATTTGTTGATCGTAATAGATTCCATTCATTTCTATAATTGAGTTAAATTTAACTTTGTCTACTTTAAGCCGCTCACAGAAGGACTCAGATTACAATAAGATAGGACTTATTTGAATCGAATGAGTTCTGAGTTGAATAGATAGTGACTTGGAAATATCCATCATACAGTTAAAAAAATACCAAGAAAAATTTGGCTACAGTCGTGAGGGAAATTGGTAGGCAAAGGGTTAAGTTATTCTCATAGATACATCAACTGGTGTTATTACATCAACCAGACTGTTGTTTTGCTGTTTTTTTCTGATAAAGGAGGGATAACTTTGGTATTGTAACCAAGTTTGAAAATTGATCCTCATTGTTGATCATAATAGATCCATTCATTTTCTATAATTGATAATTTTTAACTTTGTCTACTTTTAAGCCGCTTCCACAGAAGACTGCAGATTAACAATAATGATAGGACTATTGAATCGAATGAGTTCTGAGGTGAATAGATAGTGAACTTTGAAATATCCATCATACAGTTAAAAAATACAAGAAAATTGCTACAGTCGTAAGGGAATTGGTAGGCAAAGAGTAATATTCTCATAGATACATCAACTGGTGTTATTACATTCAACCAGACTGTTGTTTTGCTGTTTTTTTTTCTGGATATAAAGTGAGGATAATTTTTTGTTTTGTAACCAAGTTGAAACTGTCCCTCATTTGTGATCCATAGATTCATTCATTTCTATAATTGAGTTAAATTTAACTTTGTTCTAACTTTAAGCCGCTCACAGAAGGACTCAGATTAACAATAATATAGGACTTTATTTGAATAGAATGAGTTCTGAGTTGAATGAGATAATAAACTTTGAAATATCCATCATTACCAAGTAAAAAAACAATACCAAGAAAATGGTACAGCCATGGGGAAATTGGTAGGCAAAGCCGTTAAGTATTCTCATAGATACAATCAATTGGTGTTATTACATCAACCAGCTTGTTTGCCGTTTTTTCTGATGTAAAATGAGGGATTCATTTGTATTGTAAACCATGTTGCCCAAACTGGACCCCCTCATTTATGATCACAATAGATTCCATTCATTTCTATAAATTGAGTAAATTTTAACTTTGTCTACTTTTTAAACCGCTCACAGAAGGACTCCAGATACAATAATATAGGACTTTATTTGAATTGAATGAGTTCTCGAGTGAAATAGATAGTGAACTTTGAAATATCCCATCTACAGGTTAAAAAATACAAGAAAAATTTGCTACAGTCGATAAGGGAAATTTGGTAGATAAAGGTTAGTATTCTCATGATACCATCAATGGTGTATTACATCAACCAGGACTTGTTTTGCCGTTTTTTTTCTGGATGTAAAATGAGGATCATTTGGTATTGTAACAAGTGGCAACTGATCCCTCATTTTATTATCACAATAGATTCCATTCATTTCTATAATTGAGTAAATTTTTACATTTGTCTACTTTAAACCGCTCACAGAAGGATCAGATACATAATGAAGACTTATTGAATCGAATGAGTTCTGAGTTGAATAGATAGTGAACTTTTGAAAAATACCAAGAAAATTTCGTACGCCGTGGGGGAATTTGGTAGGCAAAGAGTTATTGGTTGATTTGTAATCAGAATAAAAAAATTCAATCATTCATATTTTTGTTTTAATCTTCTTCTCCCGTAGGTCCAAGTGATTTTGGAGGACTCCCCAAGTATACAAAGTGTTATGACCAAGAAAAGGAACCTCCTTAGCAACTATACGAAGTTCGTCGAGGTAAAAAAGTCATACAATGCCAATTGAATATCGATTTCTTATTGTTTCGGTTCATCGGAAATATATCGGACAGGAAATAAAACAAGCAACGTCCTTGGAATTTGTTTTAATGTAATCAAATTGAGGATCACGCACACACAACCACACATTACATATATACATACACATATATTTAGGTCGTATACGTGTACATATGTAATTAAGTGTGTATGTATGTGTGTTGTATATATGTGTGTTTACATATTTATAGTGTGGAATGTATATGTGGAGTATACCGTTATTGTATGTGTGTGTAGATATAAATGTATACTTGTGTGTATATTATGTGTTGTATGTATATGTATATATGTGTTACATGTGTTGTATGTGTTATGTATAGATATATGTGTATATCTACGTTATAATATGTAATATAATTACGGTTGGCTTTTCTATGAGAAATAATTACGAAAAATCGGCAAATAAAATGTAAAAAAATGATTAAATTAATTATTTTTTGGAAATTTCTTTTTTTACTTCTTTTCGATAGTTATCTTAATGGCTATTTATTAAAAGAAAAAAAAATATACATCGATAATTTTCTGCCTAAAAAGGGTGGGGGTACATTTTCAATTCAAAGTTTTTCTTCAAAAAGTATTTAAAAAACTTTTTTTTTTTGGAGGATTAATAAATAAGGTTTGCATTAAATAGATATTTATTTTTAGAATCTAAAAATATAACACTTAACTTAAACATCAGCCTTTTCATATTTTAAATGAATTTGTATATTAATTTTCATAGCAAAAATACTAAATTAAAGTTTTTGAAATAAAAAAACTGATGCATTATAAAATTCCTTAATTTGAAAATCAATACTGGAAAATTCCTAACATCAGATAATTACCTGATTTTTGGTAAATTTTTTACAATCACGAATGTTACATTAAAATTGTAAAACAAAGCCAATAAAGCGCTTAAAAAAGAACCAAAAATGGCGTCAGCGAACAAAATGGCCAAAACAAATCGTATCTTAAATATATCAAAAATAAATTGCAAATAATGATATTTTCTTTTTAATGATGGTTATTATGTTACTCTTATCGATTTAGACAAAGTTTGGCTTAAATAATAGATTTGATTATGTTTACTTCGCTTTTAAAACTCGTAGCAGCCGATTTTTTTGAGTATAGTTATATATATATATATATATATATATATATATATATATATATATATATTATATATTATATATATTGTGTGTGTGGTGTGTGTATGTGTGTGTGCATTTGTGTGTGTGAGCGTGTATGTGTGTGGTATTATCAATTACAATTATATCTATTGTTAATAATTTATTTCTTGTAGGTCGAAAGCAACTCTGATCTTGGAGTGATTTTTGGCTTCTTGCAAATCAAACTGGAACAATCTCTATTAATGTGAGAGCCATTGCACTCATGCCAGTGACTATGTTCCAAGGAATTACTTGGTTGAAGTAAGTTATAGAAATGTCGTTATTTCCTAGTTGGTAACATAATATTACAGGGTGACCCAGAAAAAAACAACCCCAAAATTATTTATTTTTTTCCCATTAAACTAACCCAAAACCCTAACCCTAAACCACCAACCCTAACCCTAACCCCCCTAGTTGAGAGTAACATGATATTACAGGGTGACCTAGAAAAAACAGAACCTAAATTATTTATTTATTTTCCATTAAACTAACCCTAAACCCCAACCCTAACCCTAAACCCTAACCCCCCTAGTTGAGTAACATGACATTACAGGGTGGACCCAGAAAAATAGAAACCCAAAATTATTTATTTATTTTCCCATTAAACTAACCCTAAACCCCAACCCTAACCCCAACCCCTAAACACTAACCCTAACCCTAACCCTAACCCACCATGAACCCCTAGTTGATAACATGATATTACAGGGTGACCCCCAAAAACAGAACCCAAATCATTTATTATTTTCCTAAACTTATTATTATTATTATTTATTAAACTAACCCTAAACCCCAACCCTAATTTTGAATGTCACCGTGCGAAATAAACAAATCTTAGAAACTTTTTCGAAAAACAATACAACTGCATGCTTTAACAGAAAAAATATCATAAATGTGTTCTTATAACAATTAAGTTCATTCAGATAATTTTATGCTAGGAATTTAGCCAACTGACTTTCACTTAGAACAAGCCGGTAGCCATTTTGAAAGTCTCCGTGCGAAATAAACAAATCTTAGAAACTTTTTCGGAAAACAATACAACTGCATACTTTAACACAAATCATAAAATATGTTCCAAAAACATCATAAAATATGTTCTCAATTAAGTTAATTTCATTTAACGCGCACACATAATTTATGCTAGGAATTTTGACAACTAAAGGTGAAAAATTACCTAAACCGAAATGTTTAAACATCGATAAAACTTCCTAAAAGTGTATTATAACATATATCGCACGGCATTTATTGAGTAACCCAATATGCGCTCGTACTTACCATCCAGCCATGTTTTCCATCCTAGGAGAATCTAATAATGATCTTCAACTTCAAAGATGAGTTGATATCGTTTTTTATTCCTAAATTATAAAAACGGTATCAAACTCATTCCAAAACCATAAAAAATATTATTAATAACAAAAAAACAACACTCACACAAGGTCCAATGCTGGTGTGTACACCATTCAATGTTTGGATTGCGACAAACAATACATAGGAGGACGTCCAACATATTGACCAACGAATCCGAGAACACAAGAGAGACATCAGAAATGGTCAAATGAACAACGCACTCACAAACACATCTCAGAAACTAACCATTCTCATATCTATTATAATGGAGATTGTGTGTTTTTCTGTCTGTAACCTAAACTATATTCCTACTCAAGTCACAATTCTCTTAGTTATTGACATCACATTCTCCATGATTTTATTTTTATCTAAACCTCAATTATTATAAAATTGTCTTACATTATTAATACTGTTAACTATGTCTACATACTGACAACATGCAATTAATATTTATATATACAACAAAATAGCAGTTTACAGTGTGAACAGGAAGGCTAATTTGCATATTAATATTAAAAAATAGAATTTAATAAATATGTGCTTAGTATATTTTGATTTCTAACTGTTTGTTTTATTTTAATGAATGTAAGCAAAAATCTCTTTCAATGAATCTTAAATGAAATCCATTAACAAAATAAAATAACTGCATTTTATTCTTTACTTCCTCTTATAACTAAATACTTAAATTAGAAAAAATAACAATGAAAGACGAGAGTGATGGAAGAGTAGTTTCAGTTGTTCCATTTTTTATTATACTCCTCTGTTTCAAATCTTTTTTATACTCCCTCTGTTTCAAATCTTTTTATCTGTATTCTTATTTAGTTTCATTAGCCTTTCTAATTTAATACAATATTTTATTACATTAAAACTTTAATACTTGCACCCGGAGGGTGCATATATTGCTAGTATATATGTATTTGTATTGTTCATTACTTTTCCACAGGCTGAAAGCTACACTCTTTACTTCAATCAACCTTTCCTTGTGAACGTAACACCAGACGATCCTTTTGTGAAAACCTACTCCATTCCTATGATCAACATATTGTGAACGGATCTCAAAGAATTGATTGTCTGTTATTGGTAAGATTGTTTTATCTTTTAATTTTTTTTACCCTTCTATTTCTTGTTGTAAATGAAGTAAAGTAAACGGGGTTAGGGTCCTATCTATGGGTTAATAGAAACAAGTGTGTTTAAAAAAAATGAGTACCCATCAAGAATGAAAAAAACAAAAAACGTCTTCGCATAAAAATGACCCCAACAAGGGTTGACCTGCCGTAAAACCCAAACAACCAGCAACCAACTAATGTACGAAGTCCGTCGAATATATAAAGTAAATTTTCCTATGGAGTTCGCAATAGGAAACAGTGTTTATATTTCCACCTTTTCCACGGAAGTAAAAAGTAATGGATCTTCTCATGTTTTTTACTCTTGTATTTCTTGCTGTAAACGAAGTAAAGAAACTCGAATAAAATAAATGAATGGAGAATTATATATCAAGTAAGTCGTCGGGGCGGCCTAATGTCGGTATCAGCCAGACAGCGAGGGAGTCTATCCCCCTTTTCACTAGCGCTAGACCAAGGAGATTATTTTGGCATCTGAAGTGGAGCGCCACACCTACCATCAGCATATTTAAGAAAGACTATCAGCATAACATTTTTACAGGTGCAGTACCTGGTCATTTTTTTTTGCCAGTGAGTCATGGACTATCTTTTCGTATCATGCTCATTGTGTTAGAAGGTGGTCTTCGTGTTCTGGGTATGACATTAAACTCTATCTCATGATGAGGTCCCAGTTCTGGAAGTCTGGGGAATGTGGAGAACCCCTTTATTACAATTGCTCCCAGATTCACTCTGACCCGGAGTGGTAGTAACTGTTAGGGTCACATCTATGGGTAAATAGAAACAAGTATGTTTGAAAAATGAATGAAAAAAAGAATGAAATTATGATAAGTAAAAGAAAAAAGAAAGAAAGAAAGAAAGAAAAGAATGAAATAATGATACGATAAAGAAGAAAGAAAAGAAAGAAAAGAATGAAATGATGATACGATAAAAGAAAGAAAGAAAGAAAGAAAAGAAAAGAATGAAATTATGATAAGGTAAAAGAAAGAAAGAAAGAAAGAAAGAATGAAATTATGATAATTAAAAGGAAAGAAAGAAAGAAGAAAGAAGAAGAAAAGAATGAAATATGATAGGTAAAAGAAAGAAAAGAAAGAAAAAAAAAGAATGAAATTATGATAAGGTAAAAGAAAGAAAGAAAGAAGAAAAAACGAATGAAATTATGATTAGGTAAAGAAAGAAAAGAAAGAAAAGAAAGGAAAGAAAGAAAAAAAGAATGAAATTATGATAATGTAAAAGAAAGAAAGAAAGAAGAAACGAATGAAATTATGATTAGGTAAAAGAAAGAAAGAAAGAAAGACTGAAAAGAGAAAGAAAGAAGGAAGGAAAGAAAGAAAGGATGAGAAGGTAAAGAAAGAAAGGAAGAAAGGAAGAAAGAAAGACATGATGAGAAGGTAGAAGAAAGAAATATAAGAAAAAAAGAAAGAAAGAAAAAAAAAAGAAAAAAGAAAGAAAGAAAGAAAAAGAAAAATAAGAAAAAAAGAAAGAAAGGAAAGAAAGAAAGACGAAAATGATTTCTTATAGAAATAAAAAAAAATGATATAAAAAAAGTAATGCCAATTCATTATTAAACAGAAGGCCGAACATCGTAACGGTCGATATTCATGGATTAATAAGATTATTTGTTGATATATATATATTTTTATATTTCAGGTGACGTGATGGGTCCATCGCTTAACGGTTTGGGTAATTTGGTTCGAATGCCCCATGGCTGCGGGGAGCAAAACATGATTAACTTTGCCCCGAATGTTTACATTTACGATTATTTGAAAAACAGACAATTGCTGACAAAAGCTACGGAAGCCAATATTGTCAGATTCACAAAAAGAGGTAAGGATCATTTATTTTCTTTACAAAGGTAGACCATCTATATATTACTAGAAACGGGTACCCGGCAACGCCTGGGTAGAGTTGTGGGGTGGGATGGGGTTTAAATAGGTAGTCGTGCAGATTCTTTATTGTTGAATCGTAAGTTGGATCCTCGCAGGATACCCCATTAAAATCCCTATGTAAAAAAAGAGACCTTGCGTGGATCCAGATACCCCGAGAAGAAAGGTTAAACCGAGAATTAATAAAAGAATATAGATTAAAGTAAGAATAAAAGACAAAAAGAAAAAAAAAGAAAAGAAAAAAAAAGGAAAAACGAATAAGTAAAATAATTGGAAATAGAAAATAGAAGAATGAACGAATAAACGAATAAGATAATTAAAGAATAAAGGAATAACTAAAATGATTGAATGGATTAACGGAATACACGAATTAATGAAAATAAAGAACAGAAAGGAACAAGGAAGGAAAAAACGAAGCAAAGAATAAAAGAACGAAAATAAAAAAAATGAAAACAAGTAAAGAAATAAGATTAACGAGAATGAAATCAAATGGAATAAAAAATCAAAGAAGAAAAGAAGAAATATATTTAAAATACTAAATGCAAAAAAACTAAAAAAAATAAAAATAAAAAAAGAAAGAAATCTATGTTGTTATCATTTAAATTTATTTTCTTATTGTCTTCACGAATATGAATTAAATCTTCATTATTTTTTCTCAAAAAGTAAATTTCGTTTCTCCTACTGTTTTTTTTTTTACCATTTCGCATAAAATAACCCTGGATGGGTTGACGTGCCGTTAAAAGCATTACTATAACAATAAACTTGAACTTTACCCTATAAACTTATAATGTAATATAATCGAATATGCATTTCTCTAAAAAGGCAGATAAGCGACTTCAGTTACGGTGTTTATTAGTTTTGATGTGAATTGATAATTGTTATTTGATAATCATAATTCGATAATTATAATTTCAGGATATGAAAACGAATTGAAATTCCGCCACTCTGATGGTTCGTACAGTGCATTCGGCGAGAGAGACATTAATGGAAGTACATGGTAAGTTATAATTGTTTAATAAACGTTGATATATCTAGGATCACTAACACAGCAGTTCTAGAGAGAGCTCAACTTCCCAGCTTGTGCTCTCTACTGAGCGTCGTCTCCGATGGCTGGGACATGCCTGCCGGATGGGTGATGGTGTTGCATATCGTGCAACGGAAGAGGAATCTTCCGGTCAAAAGAAAAATAGAATGATAAAGAAATATGTATTTATAAAAAAAAGGGGGCAGAACGGAAGAGAGGTCTTCCGGTCAAGAAGCAGGGAGAAGATGAAGAAATACACAAAAGAAAAAAGGAGAACGGAAGACTCCTCTTCCGGTGAGGAGGCGGAGAGAAAGATAAAGAAATATAAAAAAAAGGAAGTCCGTTGTCAGATCAAAAGATAAAAATACGTGGGCATATTTATCGTATATAAATGTGAACACTCGTCGCCAACCCTCACCAACCCGCTCAGGCATTTTCATTGTGAACGCTCTGTGCCCCTCGCCACCCATAAACCGAAGAAAATAAAGACGGGTCATATTTTTATATACATGTGTATGTGGTTTCATTGAAGTCCAGTAGTAGCCGACTATACAACAATGGAAGAATCCCGAAGAACATCCTCTATGCAGAGCTTTCGTCTGGTAAGAGAAAGATTGGTCGCCCCCACCTGTGTTTCAAGAATGTCTGCAAGAATGATCTCAGGTGCTTTGGCATTGTCACTTCCAGCTTGGAAAATTTGGCCTAGGACCGACCTCGGTGGCGAGACGCTCTCCGAAGCGGACTGTTCATGTTTGAAGCCACCCTGGTGCAACACTATGAAGCCAAGAGGCCCAGAAGAAAGCAGCGGCAACAAAGCACCGGCACATTAACATCTTCAGGGACAGCCTCCAAATGCGACAGCTGTGGTCGGGAATGTTTTTCGAACATTGGACTTTACAGTCACAGGAGGTGCTGTAACTTCAAGGGCACAAAAACTACATTATAGTTTTCCGAGACTGAAATGCCAAGGAGTATTTATTCTAAGACTAACAACAACAAATAAATGAATTAAGACTTTGTTCATTTCTGACAATTTATTTAAGAAAAAAAAAAAACAATTAACAATGATTTGAAACCGACAGTAATAAATAAGCCATTAATATATCGAATATAATAATAATAATAATAATAATAATAATAATAATAATAATAATAATAATAATAAAAGAACTTGTCAACTGGTGAATTTTGCAGTGCCAGCAGATCACAGGGTGAAGCTAAAGGAAAATGAAAAAATAGACAGTTATCTGGACCTTGCCAGAGAACTAAAAAAGTTATGGAATATGAAAGTGAAGGTGATACTAATTGTAGTTGGTGCACTTGGAACAGTCCCAAAAGGGTTGGAAAAGGGTTTGGAATGTTTGGAAATCAGAGGAAGGGTTGAAACCATTCAGAACACTGCACTGCTGCAATCTGCCAGAATACCCAGAAGAGTCCTGGAGACCTGAGGAGACTTGCTGTCACTCAGACTCCAGTAAAAGACCATCAGCTAGCTGATGTGAAAACTCATAATAATAATATATATATAGTGTGGGATGGTCACTGTTTCAGCTTTTGCTGGAATGGCGTACCAAAGGCAGTATTATTGGGAGAGTGCTCAATATAGAATAGAGCTGTTATATAATACAATAAAATAAATATATAAAGGTTTTACATATCTATTTATTTGGTGACAAAGGAACATTCACAACCATTTTGTTTTTATCCTTTGTCATCAAATAAATAGATATGTAATACCTTTATATATTTATTTTATTTTATTATATATACTAGCAAATATATGCACCCTCCGGGTGCAAGTATTTAAGTTTAAATGTAATAAAATATTAGATTAAATCCGAAAGGCTAGTGAAACTAAATAAGAATTCAAATAAAAAGATTTGAAACGGAGGGGGTATAATCGGAAAATAGAACAACTGAAACTTATTCTTTTATCACTTCCGTTTTTCAATGCTAAATTTTCCTAATTTAACTATTTACTTAAAATAGGAAGTAAATAATAAAATTACAGTTATTTCTTCTTGTTCATGAATTGCCTTTAGGATTTATTGAAGAGAGTTTTACTCATATTCATTAAGATAAAACCAAACAATTAGAAATCAATAATACCAAGCACATTTTTATTAAAATCAGTTTTTTTAATATCAATATGCAAATTAGCTTTACGTTTACACTGAAAACTGGTATTTTGTTGTATATATAAATACAATTGCATGTTATCAGTATTTAGGTAAGGCCAACAGTATTAATAATGTCAAACAGTTTTATTATTAATTGCGGTTTAAATAGAAATAGAATCATGGAGAATGTGACGTAAATAACTAAGGGAATTGTGACTTGAGTAGTAATATAGTTTCGGTTACAGACAGACAAACACACAATCTCTATTATAATAAGATATATATATATATATATATATATATTGTGATAGTTACTATTATCATTATTATTATTGTTTATAATCATATTTATTGTTATAGTATTATTTATTATTATTATTATTATTATTATTATAATGGTTATTATTATTTACTACTACTATTACTACTACTAAGTCGTGCTATTAATATTTTAAACGGTTTAATGATAAAGTAAACATGAAATACAAAGGTGGTTTACCACTAGAGTAGGCTCAGTTTCTAATTAGTTATCATCCTTCACACATTTTCTTAAATGTTATGTGTGATAATAAAGATATTTCTTTCTTTTTTAACCAGCTTTAGTGAAAATGACGTTAAAAAAACAACGTTAAAAAAAAATCAAGAAGCAACTAATAGAATTGAATTCAAACGTAAAATATGAATAAGGAAATATCTATCTAAGTAATTATTTATGTTTACGCAACTTTATATATAGTGAATATATATATATATATATATATATATATATATATATATATATATATATATAGTGAATGAAAAAAAAAATGAGAAAAGTATTGGCATGAGAATTACTTTATATTTCCATCGCGTGAAAACGCTTCATATAAACGCTAAAAAATTACTGGTTTTTAAAATCTCAACCATTTCACGACTGGTTTTTAAGATCTCAACCATTGAACTCATCTGATGATTGGATTACCATGAAACTTCAAGTTATGAGTGCAAAACCATAATATTACCATTGATTATATATATATATATATATATATATATATATATATATATATATATATATATATAGTTTGCTAATCTATCTGCCTATTTATCTTTTCTTTAAATTGTAATATTTTTCTTTGAACAGGTTGACTGCCTTTGTGCTTAAATGTTTTGCCCAAGCCCGAAAAAATACCCCACCGTTCCAATGAAGAATATTTGATAAAAGACTCTTTGCAATGGCTTCTAAAACAGCAGATAAAATCCGGCGGATTTAATGAATCAGGAAAAGTTATTCACCAAGATATGCAAGTAAGTTATCGACACACTTCCATGCTCACTGTACTAAGTATAGTAGTGGCGTGTTTATCATTGACAGGTTGATTTGGCGGGTTTTGTGTGCGACGTGCCGGTAGCCCAGAGGTAGAGTGTCTGACTCTGCGTGCTGGGTTCTCGGATTCGATCTCAGTCGAGGGGAGATCATAGGTATACACCACTGAGACTTAATAAAGTTGAAACAGCTGAACGGTGTTCCACACATCGCACGCATCATTCGCCGGGTTTGCCTGTCATGATTATTTTCAATAATTATCGAATTTTATACGATATACACATTGTAATTGTCTTCAAAAAATATAAATAATAATATACTTTACTTAACAATGCTTCAAAAGCAAATTATCAAATACTATTATTCTTACGCCTGAACAAAAGCCTAATTCACGATTCTCTCAACACTCACTGTACTAAGTATAGTAGTGGCGTGTTTATCATTGACAGGTTGATTTGGTGTGTTTCGTGTGCGACGTGCCGGTAGCCCAGAGGTAGAGTGTCCGACTCTGCGTGCTGGGTTCTCGGGTTCGATCGCTGTCGGAGGGAGATCGTAGGTATACACTGCTGATGAGACTTAATAAAGTTGAAACAGCTGTACAGTGTTCCACACGTCACACGCATTATTCACCGGGTTAGCTTGTCATGATTATTTTCAATAATTATCGAATTTTATACGATATACGCATTGCAATTGCCTTCAATACATATTTATTTATTTATTTATTATAATAATAATAGCACACCACACACAGACAGACAGACATATATATATTATATATATATATATATATATATAATATATTATATATATGAAGGTAAAAATGGATATTGAATCCGACAATATGTAAGAAAGTTTATAGAAAAACAACAAGATGTTAAACATTTTTGCTGACATATATCTGTTTCGACATTATGAATATGTCTTTTTCAAAGCAACATTGTAAGCGGAAAAACGAAATGAATATATAAGTAATTACAAGGCACAGAACGCTCTCGATCAGTACCGGAATTTTTTTTTTAAATTTAAAAAAATACATATTTGTTGAAAAAGACATATTCCTAATGTCGAAACAGATATCTGTCTGCAAAAATGTTTAACATCTTGTTGTTTTTCTATAAAACTTTCTTACATATATATATATATATATATATATATATATATATATATAGTTGGCTGTCTGATAAAACTAGGCTCATTTATAGAGTTTTTGTTGAAATGAATCTATAATAGACAAATGATGGTTTGTTAAGTTTTTCTTGCTTATTGAAAGTGTAAATATTGCTCTGTATATAATTAATTTATTAGTTATTACGCATCTTAGAAGTTTGTCAAAATCTTTGTATGAATCTCTAAGTGTGCATCAACATGAGCATGCATTGTGGATGTACAGGTGATATTGATGATCCCAAATAGAATTATCCCCAACAATTGGATACTTTTACCATAATATATATTTTTCTCGTTAAATTTTCTTCTCTTTTCATTTTTTCCATATTTATTGTTTTTTCTTCGCCTTCTAAGAATTACTTTTTTTTTCTTTTTTGCCTATCTAGGGAGGCGCCACGAAAGACGTCCCCATGAATGCCTACATTCTAATTACGCTCTTGGAAACCAAGGACTATGAGGTGGTAAGTAAATTTTATAAAACAATGGCGTATAGTTATTTACGAAGGCCAGAACTATGGGGAACCCAGTGAGAATCGAACTCACTAACAATGATCTACAAAACTAGCTTGCTAACCATTACACCATATGAGGTGCCTAAAATATAGTTATTTACGAAGCTTAGCTTAGATCTGGCACAAGGCCAGTTGTATTATGCACCCAATGAGAATCGAACTCACTAACAATGGTTTGCGAATCTAGCTTGCTAACCATTACACCACGCGAGTATAGGTAATCAAGCGCGGCCCTGTTGTCTGGGGCTTTAGAATACACCGATTGGTCGCCTGTTGGCCGTGGGAGGCGACCCGTGATGGTTAAGAATGGAACCCTGGTAGCTGAGCAGTCCAGAACATGCAACACTTCACTTTGCTTTGGCGAGACGGGCGGTCAGAGAGGCCCACTCCGATCAAACCGGCAGGTCAGGAAAAGCCTTAGCACCTATATGATTGTCCAAACCTTATTGCTTTTAAGGCAAGCCCTAACCCTTTTTATCATATATGTGCTAGAAATTGGTGGCTGAGTGTCTTAATGTCCTGGGTATGACGTTAAGACTTTTTCATTGCTAAACATATTGTGCTGTATATAATTCCCCATTAATTATACATTGAACCATCCCAATGGACTATACCAATTTTAACATTCCATACTAAAATCGGCCCTGGCTGGAATCATCCCTAACACCAAGTACAAACACAAAACCCAAATATATATTATATACACACACAGACACACAAATATATATATATATATATATATATATATATATATATATATATATATATATCAAAAATGAAGGAAGAACTCAATACAGTGATCCCATAATAAATTTATTTCGACGAAAATTGGGCCATATAAATCTAGTTGATTTAAGCCGGTTTAAATCAACTTAGATTTATATGGGCCCCAATTTTCGTCGAAATAAATTTATTATGGGATCACTGTATTGAGTTCTTCCTTCATTTTTTGATAAATATTGCTCTGTATATAATCTAAAAGGTTATTTACATTGAGCTCTCTTCAGTGATTTAAAGATTCGCTGTATTTATACATACGGATCATCAATATTTGTACAGTGGATCTTAGAAATCACATATAGATCATCCCTTACTACCAAGTTTTAGATAAATCTCTTATATATTATATATATATATATATATATATATATATATAATATATATGGACTTTCCCGTCGATTTTCGACGTATGCGGGTTCATACACACAATGAACTCCCACACAGGGATTTGTTTATAGTGGTGAAGGCTTGTGTTGGACCATCCACACTTTTGGCACAGTCGATAGGAAAGAATTGGTGCATCAAGGGTTGCCACAAACCCAATCAACGACCGACCTCAGGAATTTTGAATTCAGAGTTATCCCTCTCCTAGACTGGTTACCTACCCAAGGCTGAAGAGCCCAGTCTGCCCTACTATTTAACCCATAGCTGGAGGGAGAATATATGGATTCATACCTTTCCCAAGGGTATTAGCGCTATGTGAAATGCCAACAGCTTCGTCTAGGAATTGAACTCGAATCGACGCTTCCATTTTCCACGACTCTAACCACAAGCCCACGCGCCTCTCTCTCTCTCTCTCTCTCTCTCCTCTCTCTCTCTCTCTCTCTATATATATATATATATATATATATATAATAATATAATATATAATATGATAAAATAAATATATAAAGGTATTACATATCTATTTATTGATGGCAATAGAACAGTCACAACCTTAGGTTTCATACATGCAAAAAAAGAAAAAATGAAACCTAAGGTTGTGACTGTTCTATTGCCATCAAATAAATAGATATGTAATACCTTTTATATATTTATTTTATCATATTATATATAATATATATATATATATATATATATATATATATATAATCTTTCTTTCTTTCTTTCTTTCTTTCTTCATTCGTTCATTCTTTCTGTCTGTCTGTCTCTTCTTCTTCATTCATTCTTTCTTTCTTTTTTTCTTCTTTCTTTTTCTTCTTTCTTTCTTTCTTTTTCTTTCTTTCTACTTTTCTTCCTTTCTTTCTTCATTCATTCTTCTTTCTTTCTTTCTTTCTTTCTATCTTTCTCTTTCGTCCATTATTTTTTTTCTTTCTTCTTTCTTCTTTCTACCTTTCTTTCTTTATTTTTCTTTCATTCCTTCTTTCTTAGTTTCTTTCTACTTCTTCTTTCTTTCTTCTTTCTTTCTTCTATATAAATATATATATATATAATATATATATTATATATATGTATGTGTGTGTGTGTGTGTGCGCGCACGCGCATGTGTGCTATGACTGCCGATTCGTATGGCGCCACAGGTTCTTACTGTGTATGAGTTTGAGTTGCGTTGGTGAAATTGAATGTATGGTTGTAGTCTGCAGTGTGTGTGTGAATAAAGCATTTAGGTTATCATTCAACTCAGCGAATGAGTAGCACAGGGATATGTGCGGTAAAGTGAGAAGCTGATGGTAGGTGTGACGCTCCACCTCAGATGCTAAAATAATCTTCTAGTGAAAAGGGGATAGACCTCCTCGCTGTCTGGCCGATAACGACATTAGACCGCCCCGACGACTTTACTTATATATATATATATTATATATATATATTTTATTATATATATATATATATTATATATATTTTATATATACTAGCAAATATATGCACCCTCCGGGTGCAAGTATTTAAGTTTTAATGTAATGAAATATCGTATTAAATTAGAAAGTCTAATAAGAATGCAGATAAAAAGATTTGAAACAGAGTGGGGGTATAATAGAAAAATAGAAATGAAACTTACTCTTCCATCACTGCCGTCTTTCATTGCTGAATTTTACTTATTTAACTATTTAGTTAAATTAGGAAATAAAGAATAAAATTAAGCTTATTTTTTCTTGTTAATGGATTTCATTTAAGATTCATTGGAGAGATTTTTGCTTATATTCATTAAAATAAAACCAAACAGTTAGAAATCAATAATACTAAGCACACATTTAATAAAATCACATTTTTAATATCAATATGCAAATTAGCCTTCCCATTCACACTGGCAAACCGCATTTTTGTATATATAAATACAATAGCATGTTATTAGTATATAGATATGGACAACACTAATAAAGAGGTGAAGCAATTTTATTAAGAATTGAGTTTAAATATAAATAAAATCATGAAGAATTTGATGTAAATAACTATGTTAATTGTTACTCGATTAGTAATATATTCGGTTACAGACAGAAAAAACACACAATCTCCATTATATAATAAGATATATTTTATTATACATATATTTTTTTATGGGGAAATAATTTTTGGTTTGTTTAAGAGCATGAAGGAAATGAATGAAATAAATAAGAGACTTCATGTTTAATATTATGTTCTAAATCCCATTTATGTACCGATATTTCGAGGAGCGTACATCGCTCTTTGACAAAAACGGGTTGAGATGCAGTAAGAATGAACGAAACGACGAATGAATGAATGAACCCAATCAATAAATAACCAATCAGATTACGTCTAAGGGAGATTTGAAAAAAAAACGAATTTTCTTTCTTTTTCAGGACGGTTATCAGAGAGCAGTTGACGCTCTTACAAACAACCTTAAACGCTGGATCGATTCAGACGTTACACAGGACCCATATTCCTTGGCCATTCTTCTGTACGGCATGAGTCTTCTTGGAGAGGACGATTACTTCCAGAAAATCTACAAGGAAATCGACCACATGGCAACAAAAGAAAGTATGTCATCGATTTTTGTCAATATCATCATCATCCATCATCATTCATCATTCGTAAAAATCATATCCAATGCATTTTTATAGTAAAAATCATTTTCCAATTGCATTTTTATAGTAAAAAAGATTTCTAATGCATAAGTAAAAATCATTTCCAATGCATTTTAGTAAAAATTCATTTCTAATGCATTTTTATAGTAAAAATCATTTCAATGCATTTTTTAGTAAAAATCATCTAATCTTTTTATAGAAAATCATTTCCAATGCATTTTTATAGTAAAAATCCAATGCATTTTCATAGTAAAAATCCTTTATAATGCATTTTATAGTAAAATCATTTCCAATACATTTTTATAGTAAAAATCATTTCCATGCATTTTTATAGTAAAAACATTTCTAATGCATTTTTATAGTAAAATCATTTCCAATGCATTTTTATAGTAAAATCATTTCTAATGCATTTCATAGTAAAAATCATTTCCAATGCATTTTATAGTAAAAAATCATTTCCAATGCATTCTATAATAAAAAAACCCAAAAAACATTTCTAATGCATTTTTATTGTAAAAAACAATTTCCAATGTGTTTTTATGATAAAATAATTTTCAATGCATTTTAAAAGGTATTTTTTAGAGTCACCAAATATACTGTATATTTCTATATTATTGCACAATTAGCACGAATATCTATGACAATATCTCGCCAACCTTATCTATCATTCATTGTCCCCGGGAGGTCCTCTGCAAAGAGCTGGTCAATATAGGTATAACATGTGGGGATGTTGTATTAATGTTGGAAGGCTTTGTAAGGTTCAAGGTTATGATAATTTGAACAAAACAACCCCGACAAGGGTGTTAAACATAACGTGGAATTTAATAAAAGTACATGGAGAAACATTTATAACATAGAATACATGTACGTGACAAAGATACGCAAAAGGAATAAGATACAAAGTTATGAACAGCTATGGAAAGTCCATAGATTAAAGTCACTTACTAGTGGCTGTAATGGGGGCCGAAGCCCCCACACGAAAAGGTGTAGACATAAATGTCTAACCCATTGTAGTCAAGTCCCGAGATGCAAGAGAGAGAGAGAGAGAGAGAGATAGAGAGAGAGGGGGGGGTCGAAACGGGCGCTTAAATACCACAAAACCCCTGGTGGTCAAAAACGGGAACCCAGAGGGAAGATAACTCTTCCAGTCAAGGGAAGACAACCCAACAGCTTAAAGTAACCTCCCAACGTGGGTAAAGGTGTGTACATACCCCGCCCCCCGGCAAAGGGTGTAAAACAGATACATATTTATTCCGCAAATGAGAAAGACTTTCTTTTACTGACCCAACATAGGTCTTTGATGGACGGCCTACACTAGCGTGCCCACTACGGGTACATTTTATCATTATCATGTCGCGCAATTAGCACGGATATCCATAACAATCTCTCGCCAACCTTCTCTATCATTCATTGTCCCCGGGATGTCCTCTGCGCAGCATACAGTATCCGCGAGGAACTGGTCAATATAGGTCTTTGCTGGACGGCCCACACTAGCGTGCGCACTCCGGTGCATTTATCATTATCATCATGTCGCGCAATTAGCTGACAGGAGCTGGGGGTGGAAATGTCTTGTTAACGGTAGTTTTTGTTTTTTAGAATATTATTTTTTTAAAGAAATGAATACAAATGCTAAGACATTTTTTTGCTTGATTGTTTGTAGATGGCATGCAGTTCTGGAAATGAAAGAGAAAAAAATCTCACTTCAGTTTTTCCTCTGAGGAGAATGGTAATGTTGAGATTGCTTCCTATGTATTATTGGCTTATTCACATGAGGGTATGCTGAATGAGGGTATCCCAATTATGAAATGGCTTCTAACACAGCGTAATTCCATGGGAGGTTACCATTCAACACAGGTGAGTTAGAGAACTATCAAAGTACACAATTTCACTTCCAATAAACAATATATATATATATATATATAAAAACAATTTTTTTTTGTGATGAAACAAAGAAAATACAGTGCTCAATCACAAATTGTGAGAGCTAATATTTATTTAAATTGCTGAGTTTTTATAGATCAATGTTTATTATAAACAGCTACCCAGGTTTCATGCTAAGGGGCAATCATCAGGTCGTTGAGTTAGATCCCATGGTGTTTATTGAAGATCTTTTCTTAATGTCACATTCTGGACCGCAAATAACGTCGATTACTTTCGCGGACGCTAGTGTACTTCGGATTTATTAAAAATTTTAATTTTTCCAAAAATTGCATTTTTTTGTAACAATGCCAACGAAGTTACCTCCCTTTATTCGTTAAAAATAGAAACATTTTTCTTTTGAAAAAAAAATTTTATTTTTTATTTTTAAATTAATTCCGTTTGATAAAGGATGTATATGTTTTCAAAAAAACATTTTTATATATGGTAGAGTCTTTTAAATTTTTTCCAACATAATACATATAATATATATATATAAACTACTAAAAGTAGAGGAATCATATGTAAAATGGGGAGGTGATATTTTATTATGAAATAAGATATAAAATAAAAGGGGATACGAAGGCCTTTTCGACCGGTACTTTTTCAAGTATTTACACCGATGACCATTAAAAGTCATAAATGTAAAGAATTTGTTAAGAACAAATGGGGTAAACCAGAGAGTGGGGGGATAAAAATGGGGAAAGAGGGGTATGTGTGTGTGCCCTAGGTTAAACCAGGGTTATGTTATGCCTCCCAACAAATAAATGGAGTGTCTCGGTGTTTGTCTGCACAGAGTAGGTCTAAGAAAAGAAATACTAACAGCCTCAAGGACTGCTAGATGTTGTTTAGACCTAGCTCTGTGCAGAATAGAGAAGCACTCATCTGTGTAATCGGAAAACAAGCATTCATAGAAAGGTATATATATATATTATATATATATATATATATATATATATATATATATAAAGTTAAAAGAAAGGAAATGAATCCGACGGTATGAGTATAGATAAAAGGATATGAAAACAACACAATATGCTGTTAAAGTGAA
>CM042176.1:18884709-18932209 GCA_023376005.1 Doryteuthis pealeii | reverse complement strand
GTTATGCCATGTCTTTCCATCTCTGCTGATGGTTCTCCCGAGTTGCGTGGTTAAGTTGGAATCGAGGAAATAAAGTTACGCGTACAAGAAATTATGTCTCCGTGTTCCTGATTTAATAAGAGCCAAAATGGAACTCAGAATTGCGGAGAGAGATAACCCATAACTACAGGAATAGATTTCATAAATAAATGATTCCATTGTCATAAACTAAGGGTCGACCTATACACGGGTAATGATTTTGTGACGCTTAAATAAGTATAAATAAATATGAGCAAAAAAATGAATAAATAATGCGAAAAAATATTTTCAAACGTTTCCAGGTTAAACTTTAGTTTTGTCCAATTCCATCATTGCACGGAATAATCGTCCTAACCCGCCCAAGAGGAAACCAGTGCCACACATTACGAGTCCAGTGGCCTACGGGGAAGGGGCAAAGTCAGAAAGGCTCATATCTACGCATAGGATGGCTCAAGGGTTATGAATCACTGTCAGGCGTCACCATTGGCCACATGTTGCCGGATTTGGTTCTAACCCAGCCCTAGAGGGAAGCCAGAGCCACAGATTACCAGTTCGGTGGCTACGGGGAGGCAAAGACAGAAAGGCTCATATCTACGCATAGGATGGCTTAAGGGTTATGAATCACTGTCAGGCAAGCAATGTAAACAAAAGAATAATTGATTTTTTTTCTTTATCGCATCAGTCAAAAGCACCAATACAAAATCCAATTTTTTGAGATTAAAATTTTTAAAACTCTTTTTGCAGGTCGCCTGGCAATACAATTTGAACACTTCCCACGTCAAGAAACATCTTCGATTGAAGATCGTGGACAACTCAACCGACAAAGACAGGGTGGCAATTGAGGCATGTGCAAGGTAAGATATATTCGTGGTTATCTATTCAAACCAGTGGTTCTCAAACTTTTTAAAAATTCCATGAACCCCTTTTCCTCTTAATTTTGTTTGCGGACCCCCATAGTCATTCTACAGTAAAATAATAATAATAATAATAATAATAATATAATAATAATAATAATAATTAATAATAATATTTTTCACTAATAAGAAAGTAAAGGAATTGTATAAAAAATTGAATAAATAGTAAATGATTATGCTTAATTAATTTATTGCAAATAAATATATTTACTAATTAAATCTTATAGAGCATTTATGTACACCAGTAAATAATTCCTAATAGAACCTTTTAAGATAGACCTATGGTTAAAGATAATTTTCAATGCATTTATATTGCAAAAACCATTTCTAATGCATTTATAGTAAAAATCATTTTCAATGCTTTATAGTAAAAATCATTTCCAATGCATTTTTATAGTAAAAATCATTTCCAAAGGCATTCTATAATTAAAAAAACAAACATTTCTAATGCATTTTTATTGTAAAAAACAATTTCCAATATGTTATAATATATCAAAAATTTGAAGGCGATTACAATGCGTATAAAAAAAAAACAAAAAAGATGTTTTTTGTCTTACGATTTCAAAGAACACTTTATCTTCACAGACGAAAATCAGAAATGGACGTGCTTAATTTTTTTTGCGTGGTGAAAATTTCCAATATGTTTTTATGATACAATAATGTTTTTATGATAAATAATTTTCAATGCATTTTTATAGCAAACATTTCCAATGCATTTTAAAAGGTATTATTTAGAGTCACCAAATATACTGTTAATTTATATATATATATATATATATATATATATATATATATAATATATATATGTAATAATATATATAATATATATATATATATATATATATATATATAATAATATATATATGTGTGTGTGTGTATGTTGTGTGTGCGTGTGTGTGTGTGTTGTATATTTTGGCAGCAAGTTATTTTGTAGGCAGGTATTATTGAACAACACGGAACATTCCTTTTTCATTATTTGTACTAGCAAAATAAAAAAACGCCCTCTGGGCTACGTAAAATAAATATTGCCTGAGGGGATGGGAGTTGAAAATTTAATATCAGAGAATTTGTATCATAAGTAAAGTGAAATCATCAAATTTATTAAAGGAGTAAAAAATAAAATAGATTTATTAAAGGAGTAAAAAATTTGAAAAATGAAATGGAAACTTAGTTCTGATAACTTTAAATATATATTAAAATAATACAATATATATAGATAGATAATACCAGGTATGTATTTATTAAAACTTGTTTAAAAAGTCAATGAGGACTGTCTAACATTGTATGCTCAAATTATGACGATTTTAGGTAGTGTGACGTAAGCAGTATCGTAGTTTTTGTTACAGACAAAAACCGGAAGCGAATCTCCATTATTAATAGATTTGTATTTTTTTCAATCTTCTGTCGATTTTTTGAATGTTGGGATCCAGTTGGAATAGGACTAAAGAAGAAGTCGAAAGCGCTCGGGCAGATAGTATGGGAAGAATCCTATTCCAACAAGATCCTAACATTCGAAAAATCTCCAGAAGATTGGAAAAAATACAAATACAAATACAAATAATGAAAAAGAAATGTTCCGTGTTGTTCAATAACACCTGCCTACAAATATATAATATATATATATATATATATACATATATGAGGAAAAGGGGTTGGAATGAATCCGACAGAATGAGGTAAAATATAAGGAATGAAAGAACAAAACTCAGACAAAAATGTGTAGTATATTTCGCTGGAGTTTGAACTCGGCCTCTTCAGCTTTTATTGAATTATCAGGATCATACAAGTGTTTTATAGAAGAGGAAGTAGGTAGATGGGTAAGTTTTGTGGTGGGAAAGATTTGATTGGTTATAGGGGACATCTTTGGGGAAGATGAGAAGGAAATCAGATGGGAAGAGAGTTGAGGGAGGTAGGTAGAAAAAATGAATGGTGAGAAATACCTGATAGGGGAGGGGAGTAGCCTTTCTTGGGGAGTGATTTGAGTAGAGGAAGTAGAAAATGGAGTAATAAAAGGGGGGGGGTTAGATGATCATAAAATCAAAATCAAACCTGTTTGTTAGTTTGTGGGTTATGGCCAAGTACGTCACCAAGTGAGGGTCAACATATACATCTTATTATAATGGAGATTGTGGGTTTGTCTGTCTGTAACCGAAACTATATTATTATACAAGTCACAATTCCTTTCGTTATTTACATCATATTCTCCATGATTTTATTTTTATTTAAACCTCAATTATTAATAAAATGTTTTACATTACTTACACTGTTGACCATATCTACATACTAATAACATGCAATTGTATTTATATATACAACAAAATAAGGTTTACAGTGTGAATGGAAGGCTAATTTGCATATTGATCTTAAAAAATTGATTTTAAATAAATATATGCTTAGTATTATTGTTTCTAATTGTTTTGGTTATCTTATTGAATATGAGCAAAAATCTCTTAATAAATCTTAAAAGAAATTAACGAAGAAATGACTGTAATTTATTCTTTACTTTTATTTAACTAAAAAAGTAATTAGAAAATTTATCAATAAAGACGGGAGTTAACGGAAAATTGATGAAGAGTTAGTTTCAAAGTTGTTCTATTTTTCAACATTCTGAAAAATCTTTTCATCTACATTATTAAGTTTCATTAGCCTTTCTAATTAATAACTAGCAAATATATTGCACCCACCGGAGGGTGCATATATTTGCTAGTATATGTAATCAATATTGTTTTGTGTTCCTGAGAACGTTTTATATTTGAATATAAATTTTTTTTCATAGCTGGAAGGGTCAACAAAAATCTGGTATGGTACTGGTTCAAATTGGAATCCCTAGCGGTTTTGTTCCGGACACCGATAATCTCAATGACATTGAATTAATCCGAAAAACCGAGTTTGAAGGAAGAAATCTGGTCATATACTTAGAAGAGGTAAGAGATATCTTTTGGTTTGGTTTGGTTTGGTTTGGTTTTTTTGTTTTACGGCATATCAACCTCAGTGGGACATTTAATGCCGACAAAGTTGTGAAATAAATTCATTCTTAATGCATAGTACAATTTTAACAGTTAACAGCACCAATACAAAACCCAATTTTTTATAGATTTGTGCAATCTGTAACAAACTCTGTAAGTCAGCTTCTGGTCTAAACAGACATGTGGTGGTACATAAGCACCAAATTTTATCGTCTGATACAATGGTAAGGACATCCATCCTAGGTCATATTTGCATCAAACTTTGTGGATCTGCAGTGGCTTTGATGAGTCATTTGAAGGCTCATGAGAGGAAAATGTTCTGGTGGTGGGGTTATAGGATTGTGAGGGACGGTAGTGATCTGTAAATGATGATGCTATTGCTATATGTATGTTTGTATAACCTGGTAATGATAGATACTACTACTACTTGCTGTCCATTGTATCCGATGATGACCCACGCGAATCATTTTCCTCCAATTTATCAGTCTCTGGTTGCGTCTTGTCAGCTGCCTATGGGGATGTTCCAGTCCTTCAGATTTCTTGATTTTTTCTTGTACCTGAGCTTTGTTCTACCGATTCTACATGATCCCTCTCTCAGTTGAGAGTACAGAATCTGCTTTGGTTGTATGTCATCCCCAAGTCTGTTTAAGTGGCCAGCCCATCTCAGGTTGCGTTGGACAGTATTTCGTATGCCATAGTCCAGTTCTCTTCAGGATGGTCCTATTTGAAACATGTTGCCACCACTTGACATTTAATATACTCACGCAAGTGACGCATGTAGTAGACATGTAGTCTATGAGCATCCGCTTTGTATACAGTCCAGGCTTCCGCACCGTACAGGAGGGTTGAGAGAACTATGGTACGGTATACTGCAGACAAATTTGAAATTGATATATGACTGATATATTATTGCCTTTACATGTTTAATTCTTATACCTATTTTTTTCTTTTCCTTATTTAGTTGACGCAGGAAGAGTTTTGCTTTAACGTTTTTGCGAATCGCAATTTCCTGGTGCTAGAAAACCAACCACAACCAGTTCGATTGAGGCTTTATTACAAACCAGGTAAGACAGTCAAAATCACACGTATACACGTATACGTATTTACCATATCCAGGGTGATTAAACTAATGTCAACACCCTTTATGGATTAACCTTTATGAATAAAAGATATAGTATTTAAAATACTTATAAATAATACTTACGATATGTATACATATTTTATTAGGATACTTATAGATAATACTTATAAATAATCTTATTATAATGGAGATTTGGAGTCTGTCTGTAACCGAAACTACGTCACTGCTTACGTCACAATTCCCTCAGGAATTGCTTAAGTTTATCAATGAGTATTTATTCTATAGTCAAAATCATTAATACATAGAATAAATCTTATTAATTAACTACGTCTCTATGAAAATTTGAGTTAGATTTGCCACAAACCAGCACGTGTTATTAGTGCGTATAAAATTCTTCTATGTGTTTTATATATCACTAAAAAAAATAAACGTTTACATAATATAGGCTGTAGTTAATTTGCATACTGATTTTAACAAAAACGGGTTTAATAAATAATTACTTGGTATTATTAATCTCTAATATTATCTTTTATTCTTCGACGTATTAAAATCAATCCTATGAATGATTTTATATAGACACCAATTAAAATATCATTAAAATAAGTGTAATCTTTTTTATGTGCATTCTTATTTAATTTCATTAGTCTTTCTAATTTAATATATTCTATTACATTAAAACTTAACTACTTACGCACGGTGGGTACATAGTCTTTCTAGTACTTAAAATGTATAAATATTTACAACCTTAATAAATAAAATATACATTTTATCGAACCATAGTGACAAAATAAAAAGTGGTATTCTCATAGGCTTTTTCCTCAGTCCTAAGAATCTGCTCTTTTAATTTCCTAAATGATGAATTTGAATTGATTGTATATCTGTCTGTCTGTAAGCGAAACTACGTCACTACCAGCAGTCACACTTCCCTTAGTTATTTACGTTATATTCTGATAACTATTTAATCTATACACATATAAAGGGCAGTTGTGTATATGTGTATGTCCGGAGGAAATTTCGAAAATAAAACAATTAACGACAAAGTAAATATATATATATACATTCACTATCACCAGGGCTTGGTTTTTGAGCAAAAATAAAAAAGATTTTATTTATATTTGGGAAAATATTTAAAAATTAAATTTTGTATAGTAACAGACTCAGGCGCTGGGCAATAAACCTAGCCCTGCCCCTTTAAGTCAAGGGGGCAGGTATTGCCTGGGGTATAAATTGCGTCGATCCCTTCCGTATTCCCTCTCAAGGGGGAGGGCACCTCAGGCGCTGGGCAATAAACCCAGCCCTGCCCTCAAGAGGCAGGTATTGCCTGGGGGGAAAGCCCCCTGGGATCGACGCTATTAATTTTACTTTACCGGTCCAGTGGCCGAAGCACACTGGATCCCCCGAGGGGACTAGGTAAGTACCCAAAACTATCTCAGCTAGACCTTAATAGAGACATCGTTAATACATAAAATGCTAACTATTTAATCTTAATTAGCATTTTATCTATTAACAATGTCTCTATTAAGGTCTAAGCTGAAATAGATTTGCCTCAAAATAAAAATCTTGCGATGCGTGTTATATATCATTAAGAAATAAATGTTTACATAGTATATGGTTTGAATAATTTGCATACCAGTTTTAACAAAACCTTGTTTAATAAATTATTATTGTTTTATCCTCAAATATATTAAAAGAAATACTATGTATAATTTTAAATTGAAATCAATTAGAATAAAGTAAAAATAAGTGTAATCTTTTTTGTATTCGTATTTGATTTCATTAATCTTTCTAATTCAATATAATATTTAATTGTATCAAAACTTAAATACTTGCGCCCAGAGAGCGACATTTTTGACTAGTATATATATATATATATATATATATATATATATATATATATATATTATATATACTATAGTGTGAGATGGTCACTGTTTCAGCTTTTGCTGGAATGGTGTACCAAAGCAGTATTAATTTAGAGTGGTCAATATAAAATAGAGCTGTTATATAATATAATAAGATAAATATATAGGTTTTACATATCTATTTATTGGGTGACAAAGGATATATATATATATATATATATATATATATATATATATATATATATATAGATAGATAGATAGAAGATAGTGTGAGATAGTCACTGTTTCAGCTTTTGCTGGAATGGTGTACCAAAGGCAGTATTAATTGGTAGAGTGCTCAATATAAAATAGAGCTGTTATATAATATAATAAGATAAATATATAAAGGTTTTACATATCTATTTATTAGGTGACAAAGGAACAGTCACCTAATAAATAGATAGTAAAACCTTTATATATTTATCTATATATATATATATATATATATATATATATATATATATATATATATATATATATATATATATATATATCAATGTGTATGGTTGGCACTATTATACTTGAAAAAGCGTAGTAATCCAACGTACAGTGTTATTAGAAGAGTGCTCAATATCTGTGGTAGAGCGTTAATAGATAAATAAATAAATAGATAAAAGGTTTAGCTTTTTTTTATTCATAACGTACGCGTTATTTCTCTCTCTCTCTCTCTCTCTCTCTCCTCTCTCCTCTCTCTCTATATATATATATATATATATATATATATATATATATATTATATATGAAATTCTATGTATGTTTAGACAATTTTTAATCTTTTTCGTTTTTATTTTGTTTTCAGAGGAGGAACTAGTTAGTTTCTACACAATAGATTCCCTGCAATCGCTGGACGTTCACAGCTGGGATAGTCTGAATTCACTTCGGAAATCAGGCTCCAACAATGTGTTCATGAGCCTCACCCACCTGTCCGTGGTTGTTTGCGTGGCTGGATTCCTACTTCTCATCTAAACTGACATGAAGTGAAGTTTCTTTATAAAAAAGAAGTGAAAAAAAAAGCAAAAAAAAAAAAAAAAAAAAAAGACGACTTTTTGTTATTTTGGGGATTTTTGTTATTTTTTTTCTTCTTAGATTCGATTTTTTTAGGGGAGGCACAAGAAAAGGGAGAAAGTGGGAACCTTTTTATTTTTTTCTTCTATTTCTGTATCTTCTTTTTTTTTTTTTACCTGTATCTCTTAAAAGATGAAGATTTAATAAAGGGGCTGATCGCCATTAATATCGATTTTGAATTTGATTAGAATTTATATTTCAGCTTGAAACATAACGATCAGGGTGAACGTGAACGCAGATATCACTCTGTTGTATTGTCGAGGTGGAATGATACACAGAGAAATTGACTGCTTAATATATTTATTTAGCACCAATATCAGGTCCTAACGGATACATACAAAAACACAGAACAATAAGTTACAAAACAATTAACAAGACAAACATACAAGAAATAGAGGAGGGTCAAATGCGGTATAGCCAACGCTATAGATCAGTCTGATTATTGATTAGATTATTTATCCAATGTTGAAGTTCTTAATCGTAGACTATTTAAAGCTATGAGTCAGGCCATCTGGTAGAGTGTTGAAGGGGTGCTAGCTACTCTACAGCACACATTATCATTAATAGATTGCAGATTGGTTTAATAACACTCGATAATCATTTTAACACTATTGAGCAAACACCAATCTCGCTAGAATGTGCCATTCTTGTTGTGTTACGATAACATCCAATCAAATGAATAAATAAGAGGCTGTAAACATGAAATGCTTGTTATAAATTATATTCGTTGAAAAATTATAACGGTCGGGCTGAACGTGAACGCAAACATCACATTATTATTAATAGGTTGCAGAAACGTTTAAATACACCTGATGATCATTTTAACACTATTGAGCTAACACCAATCTCGCTAGAAGGTGTCACTTTTTGTTTTATTACGACAGCATACAAAGAAATGAATAAATAAAAGGCAGTAACACCATTTATAAATTATATTCGTTGAAAAATAATAAGGATCGGGGTGAACGTGAACGCATATATCAAAATATTATCAATAGGTTGCAGATTGGTCAAATAACGCCCAATGATCATTTTAATACTAGTGAGCTATCACCAATCTCGCTAGAAGGTGCCATTTTTGTTGTGTTACAACATTCAAAGAAATGAATAAATAAGAGGCAGTAAACACCATTTATAAATTATATTCGTTGAAAAATAATAACGATCGGGGTGAACGTGAACGCATATATCAAAATATTATCGATAGGTTGCAGATTGGTCTAATAACGCCCAATGATCATTTTAATACTAGTGAGCTATCACCAATCTCGCTAGAAGGTGCCATTTATGCTGTGTTACATACAAAGAAATGAATGAATACAAGGCATTAAACATTAAATACATTATAATGATCGGTGTGAACGTGAACGCAGATATCAAACTATGGTTAATAGGTTGCACGTTGGTTTGTAACGCTCTATGATCATTTTAACACCCTTGAGCTAACACCAGTCCCGCTAGAATGTGCTATTTTTTTTGTTGTGTTACGACAGTATACAAACATACAATACTCTATCATTATAATATATATGCATATCAATATAGATGCATATAATGTTGTATATATTTCGTTTATGTGGTCAGTCACGTTTTGTCCATATTTATTCTCAGTGTTTTCATTATTCCACTGATTTTTATTTCTCCTAAAAACTAGCCACTTCATATTTCTACCCTTTTAATCCCTTTTTGGCCAAATATAACGGGATGTATCAAAAGTGTTTTCGTTTTTAGATTAACTGAGAGTTCACGGGTTAGATGACCTTCTTAGTTTTATTTTCCCAGTACCCCACGCGTACCGAGTCAGGCACGAAGGCCCTATTTATGTGGGACCACCCACAAGCCGAGACTCATGGGTGGTGGGTAGAAAAATTGCGTCGACCCCGTCGGCATTCCCCCTCAAGGGGGGCGCCTCAGGCGCTGGGCAATAAACCCAGCCCTGCCCCTTTAAGTCAAGGGGGCACGTATTGCCTGGAGGGATGGCCCTCTGAGAAAAAATTTAAAGTTAGATGACCTTCTTAGTGCGCCTGTATCTTTCTCGAAGCTTAGGTTATGCTCTACTAGAGTTATCTTTCAAGGATCCTAGCTCTTCTGAAATGTTTTAAAGCTGATGTAACGCTCTACATATCAACTTATGTAATGCTTTACAGAGTTTATTTTTCAATGATCCTAGCCCAAGAAAGTTATTAAAGCTTATGTTATGCTCTACATATTATACATTTCGATGATCTAGCTCTTCTGAAAGCTTTTAAAGCTTATATCATACTCTACATGTCATCTTATATAGTACTTTACATGGTGTATTTTTAATGATCCTAGCTCTTCTGAAAGCTTTTAAAGCTTATATCATACTCTACATGTCATCTTATATAGTGCTTTACATGGTGTATTTTTAATGATCCTAGCTCTTCTGAAAGCTTTTAAAGCCTAGCTCTTCTGAAAGCTTTTAAAGATCTAATGTCATCTTATATAGTGCTTTACATGGCGTATTTTTAACGATCCTAGCTCTTCTGAAAGCTTTTAAAGCTTATATCATACTCTACATGTCATCTTATATAGTGCTTTACATGGTGTATTTTTAATGATCCTAGCTCTTCTGAAAGCTTTTAAAGCTTATATCATACTCTACATGTCATCTTATATAGTGCTTTACATGGTGTATTTTTAATGATCCTAGCTCTTCTGAAAGCTTTTAAAGCTTATATCATACTCTACATGTCATCTTATATAGTGCTTTACATGGTGTATTTTTAATGATCCTAGCTCTTCTGAAAGCTTTTAAAGCTTATATCATACTCTACATGTCATCTTATATAGTGCTTTACATGGCGTATTTTTAATGATCCTAGCTCTTCTGAAAGCTTTTAAAGCTTATATCATAATCTACATGTCATCTTTATATAGTGCTTTACATGGGTATTTTTAATGATCCTAGCTCTTCTGAAAGCTTTTAAAGCTTATATCATATCTACATGTCATCTTATATAGTGCTTTACATGGTGTATTTTTAATGATCCTAGCTCTTCTGAAAGCTTTTAAAGCTTATATCATACTCTACATGTCATCTTATATAGTGCTTTACATGGCGTATTTTTAATCCTAGCTCTTCTGAAAGCTTTTAAAGCTTATATCATACTCTACATGTCATCTTATATAGTGCTTTACATGGTGTATTTTTAATGATCCTAGCTCTTCTGAAAGCTTTTAAAGCTTATATCATACTCTACATGTCATCTTATATAGTGCTTTACATGGTGTATTTTTAATGATCCTAGCTCTTCTGAAAGCTTTTAAAGCTTATATCATACTCTACATGTCATCTTATATAGTGCTTTACATGGTGTATTTTTAATGATCCTAGCTCTTCTGAAAGCTTTTAAAGCTTATATCATACTCTACATGTCATCTTATATAGTGCTTTACATGGTGTATTTTTAATGATCCTAGCTCTTCTGAAAGCTTTTAAAGCTTATATCATACTCTACATGTCATCTTATATAGTGCTTTACATGGTGTATTTTTAATGATCCTAGCTCTTCTGAAAGCTTTTAAAGCTTATATCATACTCTACATGTCATCTTATATAGTGCTTTACATGGTGTATTTTTAATGATCCTAGCTCTTCTGAAAGCTTTTAAAGCTTATATCATACTCTACATGTCATCTTATATAGTGCTTTACATGGTGTATTTTTAATGATCCTAGCTCTTCTGAAAGCTTTTAAAGCTTATATCATACTCTACATGTCATCTTATATAGTGCTTTACATGGTGTATTTTTAATGATCCTAGCTCTTCTGAAAGCTTTTAAAGCTTATATCATACTCTACATGTCATCTTATATAGTGCTTTACATGGGTGTATTTTTAATGATCCTAGCTCTTCTGAAAGCTTTTAAAGCTTATATCATACTCTACATGTCATCTTATATAGTGCTTTACATGGTGTATTTTTAATGATCCTAGCTCTTCTGAAAGCTTTTAAAGCTTATATCATACTCTACATGTCATCTTATATAGTGCTTTACATGGTGTATTTTTAATGATCCTAGCTCTTCTGAAAGCTTTTAAAGGCTAGTGCTTTACATGGTTATTTTAATGATCCTAGCTCTTCTGAAAGCTTTTAAAGCTTATATCATACTCTACATGTCATCTTATATAGTGCTTTACATGGTGTATTTTTAATGATCCTAGCTCTTCTGAAAGCTTTTAAAGCTTATATCATACTCTACATGTCATCTTATATAGTGCTTTACATGGCGTATTTTTAATGATCCTAGCTCTTCTGAAAGCTTTTAAAGCTTATATCATACTCTACATGTCATCTTATATAGTGCTTTACATGGTGTATTTTTAACGATCCTAGCTCTTCTGAAAGTTTTAAAATCTTATGTAATGCTCTACGTAGTGTATTTTTCAATGATCCAAGCTCTTCTGAAAGTTATTAAAGCTTATGTTATGCTTTATATATAAAGATGATCCTAGCTCTTCTGAAAGCTTTTAAAGCTTATATCATACTCTACATATCATCTTATATAATGCTCTACATGGTGTATTTTTAACGATCCTTGCTCTTCTGAAATTTCTAAAGCTTATATCATACTCTATATATCATCTCAAGTAATGCTATACCTGGTGTATTTTTCAATGATCCAAGCTCTTCTGAAATTTATTAAAGCTTATGTTATGCTTTATATATATACGTTTCGATGATCCAAGCTCTTTTGGAAGTTTTTAAACTAATGTAATGCTCTACATATACCTTTCGATGAACCTAGCTCAATTAAAAGTTATCAAAGCTTATGTAACGGTATACATATACCCTTCGATGATACTAGCTCAATTGAAAGTTATTAAAGCTTATGTAATACTCTACATATGATACCTTTCGATAATCCTACCTCTCTTGAAAGTTTTTAAAGCTTATGTGATGTTCTACATATCATAACTTTCTATGATCCTAGCTCTTCTGAAAGTTTTAAAGCTTGTGTGATGCTCTACATATCATAACTTTTTATGATCATAGCTCTTCTGAAAGTTTTAAAGCTTATGTGATGCTCTACATATCATAACTTTCTATGATCCTAGGTCTTCTGAAAGTTTTAAAGCTTATGTAATGTTCTACATATAACTTTGATGATCCTAGCTCTTTTGAAAGTTTTTGAAGCTTGTGTTATGCTGTGCATATCATGCCTTTCTATGATCTTAGTTCAGCTGAAAGTTTTTAAAACTTATGTGATGCTTTACGTATCACAACTTTTTATGATCCTAGTTCAATTGAAAGTTTTTAAGCTTATGTAATGCTCTACATATCATAACTTTTTATGATCCTAGCTCTTCTGAAAGTTTTTAAAGCTTATGTAATGCTTTACATATCATGCCTTTCATTGATCCTGGTTCAATTGAAAGTTATCAAAGCTTATGTAATGCTATACATATACCCTTCGATGATATTTAGCTCTTCTGAAAGTTATTAAAGCTTATATAGTACTCTTCATATATTCTCAATTGAGGATCGTAGTTCTTCTGATATTATAAAGTTTATTGAAGCTTATATTATGCTGTACATATTATTGCAGCCTAACAAAGGTTAATAAATGAGAAATAACCAAACGGAAGTTGGAAATGGAATGGAATCTTTATAACATTAACAAAATACAATACTCGCCAGCGGCGTGAAGAAAGGTAAACCACTGCTAGTGGTATCAGACTACTCAATCAGCACAATACTCCTTTTTTTTAGGATTGAGACATACCCATGAATATTAATAGGTAGGGTATATAACACATATCATACATTTCGATGATCCTAGCTCTAGTAGACTAAGAATTGGATCCACAACACCGTATGAAGTTTAGTGTCATATCCTGAACACTCAGACAGTGGAGTCATAGATAATCTTTCGATGTAAAGTAAAGTAAAGTCGTCGGGGTGGCCTAATGTCGGTATCAGCCAGACAGTGAGGGAATCTATCCCCTTTTCACTAGCGCTAGACCAAGGATATTATTTGAGCATTTGAGATGGAGCGCCACACCTACCATTAGCTCTTCGCTTTACCGCACAGTTCCCTGTGCTACTCATACGCTGAGTTGGCGAGGGCCGGTATCGACCCTTAGTAATAACGTGTAACAAACGAAAATACTTTTGATATGCCCATATATTGATTAGCTTTCAAACTTGGAAGAAGGAAATGGCCTCGATTAAGTCTCAAACCCTCATCCCGTAACTATATCATTTAACAACACCTATGCCCTTACAGTCAAAGATGCCGGTGACGACAATGTAAGTAGTATTTAACCGTTGCTTTAACTGCCTTCTTTATCATCTACTACAGGTCCGAGGCAAGATGATTTGGCTCCCTAGGCAAGGACCCATTTCACCATGTCTCCTCGATAGATATCTTGAGAAAACGGCTCCTCGCTAGCAATCACAGAGAAGAATGGGTTAACGCAAGAACCACTCTCCCATGTTTAATTGCTAGGATAACAGTATAAAAACCTGTTAATCATAATAATTTCAATTATAGGCCCGCTAGTTCACTGAAGTTAAGCAGTGATGAGCCTGTTCAATGCTTAGATGGCTGACAATTTAAGCAATCTGATATCAAAATGAATTGATTCGGCATTAAATGACCCGGGGAGAGTTGATGTGCCATAAAAAAAACAACAACCAAATCAACCAACAATCATAGGCGTTGATATGTGACAGATAGTTCATAATGTTTGTTTGAACTCCGATTTAAAAAAATTAATACCTTCAGCCATTTTTTTTTTCTCTTTTTTTTTTTTTTTTTTTGGTGTGTTTTTCTCGCAAAGCAGGTATAAATCACAGCAGTGTGTGGAGGACAAAATGAAGTCAAGGAGCTGTTGAAAAAAAAGGGGGATATTACATAAACGTCCTTTTGGCGCTAAATGGTCCGGAGATTGACTGAAACCAGGATTTAAAAAAAGAAATTATTTCCCTATCATCTGTCTTGTATATAGTAGAATAGTTCACTCGTCAAATTTGAAAATAAAATGAGTTTTGTATCAATTATTTTAGGATTTCAGTTACGCTAATATTAGTGCTATTCCAGTGAATAAATCGAAATTATTTTGAAAGTGTATCCCATTATGGAATTTTATAGATATGATTAAACACAACATATGTGTATCATACAATTTACACATAAATAATGTATAACGCTATAATGTATAATGTATAACAAACTAATATTAGATCGGACTATAATGTATAAAACAAATACAACATATGTGTATCATACAATTTACACATAAATAATGTATACCGCTATAATGTATAATGTATAACAAACTAATATTAGATCGGACTATAATGTATAAAACAAATACAACATATGTGTATCATACAATTTACACATAAATAATGTATACCGCTATAATGTATAATGTATAACAAACTAATATTAGATCGGACTATAATGTATAATACAAATACAATATATGTGTATCATACAATTTACACATAAATAATGTATAACGCTGTAATGTATAATGTATAACAAACTAATATTAGATCGGACTATAATGTATAATACAAATACAATATATGTGTATCATACAATTTACACATAAATAATGTATAACGCTATAATGTATAATGTATAACAAACTAATATTAGATCGGACTATAATGTATAATACAAATACAACATGTGTATCATACAATTTACACATAAATAATGTATAACGCTATAACGTATAATGTATAACAAACTAATATTAGATCGGACTATAACGTATAATAGGGTAGGTCGATTTTAGAACTGTAATGTTTCACATGTGGTGAAAGTTGCAAATTAACATACAGAAATACCACAGAACATTTTTTTATCAAAACTTGTCTTCGTTTGAGGAAATAGATTTCAATCTTTTAAAATGTTATCACTGTAACAGCTTAATTATTATGTAAAATACCTGCATATCAGAGGTGTTGGTGGTGATGGGGGCATATTTTTAATTTGAATTTTAGTTATATTTCTTTCGCTTCGTCTAAAATGACAACATTCTCTGTTTTTAATATTGAAATTGCTAAATTTTCTAATCGATTTCCAGGCTAAATGTTGAAAAAAAAAAAAAAAAAATTAAAAAAAATAACGAGGATGTTTTTGGTGAATTTTTGTAGACGATCTTTGATACTATTTCCTGAAACAATGGCGCAAGTAAGAGATTTAGTTTTTGGTATCAGTATTTATTATATAAACACACAACTTTCGCTGTTTATATAACCAATTTCTAGGCTAAATGTTGAAAAAAAATAAAAATAAAAAAATAAAATAAAACAAAATTACGAGGATGTTTATGGTGAATTTTAGTAGACGATCTTTGATACTATTTCCTGAAACAATGGTGCAAGTAAGAGATTTAGTTTTTGGTATCAGTATTTATTATATCAACACACAACTTTCGCTGTTTGAGAGAATTTGAAATTTTTTAAAAAGTGAAAAATCAGCCTACCCTAATGTACAATGTATAACGCTATAATGTATAAATACAATTTATCTGTACGTGTTACAATGAATAAATCGAACATATTTTGAAAGTGTATCCTCTTCAGGACATTTGCCTTAACCGAACACTTCAGTACTGTATAACTGCCTTTTAACACATTAAAAGATATTCCATACGCAAATAGTCTTTTTCTTTATTTAAATCTCTATATATATATAAAAGAAAGATTCTGTCTGTCAGTCTATCTGTCTGTCTATCTGTCTATCTATCTGTCTGTCTGTCTGTCTGTCTGTATAACTGCCTTTTAACACATTAAAAGATATTCTATGCGCAAATAGTATTTTTCTTTATTTAAATCTATATATATAAAAGAAAGATTCTGTCTGTCAGTCTATCTGTCTGTTTGTCTGTCTGTCTGTCTGTATAATTGCCTTTTAACACATTAAAAGATATTCCATGCGCAAATAGTCCTTTTCTTTATTTAAATCTATATATATAAAAGAAAGATTCTGTCTGTCAGTCTATCTGTCAGTCTATCTATATATCTGTCTGTCTGTCTGTCTGTCTGTATAACTGACTTTTAACACATTAAAAGATATTCCATACGCAAATAGTCCTTTTCTTTATTTAAATCTATATATATAAAAGAAAGATTCTGTCTGTCAGTCTATCTGTCAGTCTATCTATATATCTGTCTGTCTGTCTGTCTGTCTGTATAACTGCCTTTTAACACATTAAAAGATATTCCATACGCAAATAGTCTTTTTCTTTATTTAAATCTATATATATAAAAGAAAGATTCTGTCTGTCAGTCTATCTGTCTGTCTGTCTGTCTGTCTGTATAACTGCCTTTTAACACATTAAAAGATATTCCATGCGCAAATAGTCTTTTTCTTTATTTAAATCTATATATAAAAAGAAAGATTCTGTCTGTCAGTCTATCTGTCAGTCTATCTGTCTATCGGTCTGTCTGTCTGTCTGTATAACTGCCTTTTAACACATTAAAAGATATTCCATGCGCAAATAGTCTTTTTCTTTATTTAAATCTATATATATAAAAGAAAGATTCTGTCTGTCAGTCTATCTGTCTGTCTGTCTGTCTGTCTGTCTGTCTAACTGCCTTTTAACACATTAAAAGATATTCCATGCGCAAATAGTCTTTTTCTTTATTTAAATCTATATATATAAAAGAAAGATTCTGACTGTCAGTCTGTCTGTCTGTCTGTCTGTCTGTCTGTATAACTGCCTTTTAACACATTAAAAGATATTCCATACGCAAATAGTCTTTTTCTTTATTTAAATCTATATATATATAAAAGAAAGATTCTGTCTGTCAGTCTATCTGTCTGTCTGTCTGTCTGTCTGTCTGTCTGTATAACTGCCTTTTAACACATTAAAAGATATTCCATACGCAAATAGTCTTTTTCTTTATTTAAATCTATATATATAAAAGAAAGATTCTGTCTGTCAGTCTGTCTGTCTGTCTGTCTGTCTGTCTAACTGCCTTTTAACACATTAAAAGATATTCCATACGCAAATAGTCTTTTTCTTTATTTAAATCTATATATATAAAAGAAAGATTCTGTCTGTCAGTCTATCTATCTGTCTGTCTGTCTGTCTGTCTGTATAACTGCCTTTTAACACATTAAAAGATATTCCATACGCAAATAGTCCTTTTCTTTATTTAAATCTATATATATATAAAAGAAAGATTCTGTCTGTCAGTCTATCTGTCTGTCTGTCTGTCTGTCTGTATAACTGCCTTTTAACACATTAAAAGATATTCCATGCGCAAATAGTCTTTTTCTTTATTTAAATCTATATATATAAAAGAAAGATTCTGTCTGTCAGTCTATCTGTCAGTCTATCTGTATATCTGTCTGTCTGTCTGTCTAACTGCCTTTTAACACATTAAAAGATATTCCATACGCAAATAGTCTTTTTCTTTATTTAAATCTATATATATATAAAAGAAAGATTCTGTCTGTCAGTCTATCTGTCAGTTTATCTGTCTGTCTGTCTGTCTAACTGCCTTTTAACACATTAAAAGATATTCCATACGTAAATAGTCTTTTTCTTTATTTAAATCTATATATATAAAAGAAAGATTCTGTCTGTCAGTCTATCTGTCTATCTGTCTGTCTATCTGTCTGTCTAACTGCCTTTTAACACATTAAAAGATATTCCATGCGCAAATAGTCTTTTTCTTTATTTAAATCTATATATATAAAAGAAAGATTCTGTCTGTCAGTCTATCTGTCAGTCTATCTGTCTCTCTGTCTATCTGTCAGTCTATCTGTCTGTCTGTCTGTCTGTATGCATGTATGTATGTTTTAAACAACCAGGGTGGACCGGAAAAAACTCAAGAGAGCGTGCAGAAAACGTGAAATTCTGACAGCCAATTTTGGAGATGTGTGGTTCTGTGAGGAGTGTGCCCAGGCCCTGTTGTCAAAAGCAGGCAGGGTTAATCACATGAAATCAATATATATATATATATATATATATATATATATATATATTGTATTAATATTGATATGATGTATATATTGATAATATTATATAATATTGTTTAATATTATATCTATTAATAATGGAGATTGCCTGTAAATTTCATTAAATTCGGTTAATTCCTTGATTTTTAGTATTTTATTTTCTTTCTGCGGGGTGACATACGATGGTGGAATTTTGGTCCGTTAAGTGGGATTTAACCGAATATTTGGTGGTGGCTAGCAATGAGCCAAGTTCAATAAGACCCAAAATCAGCTGTGATGGTTTTTCTTAATTATCTCCCTTGACTTCCGCTTATGGGACAATAAATTCACCAAACATCGATGTTGTTTTTTTTTTTTTTTAAGAAAATTGTACTTTTATCAAAAGTTCATTTTATCAAAAGTTTAATAGTTTCTCCTTATATATAGAAAAGTGTGTATATAAGTAGTGTAATCTACATTGTTATTTCTCATGAAAATATTGTATATAAAAGAATTTCTACTTGATTTCTTTTTCTTACAAAAGAAACTAAATAACATTTACTGTAATTTGTTTAATGTCCTGTTACCAAAAGAATTTCTTACCATTCTCTTGTGAAGCCATATTGCATAACTAATGATATAGTCACATTATAATAATAATAATAATAATAATAATAATAATAATAATAATAATAATAATGAAATTTATTGTGAACAGTGTACATTATAATAATAATAATAATAATAATAATAATAATAATAATAATAATGACGAGAAAATTAATGACGATGCACCCTAGAGACGATAGAGATAGATTGTATGTGTCAAGAAAGGAAGGGGAAAGAGGTCTTGCCAACATAGAGGAATGCGTAGAAACCACAATCCAACAACTTGAAGATTACACAAGGAAGAGCAAAGACAAACTACTTATGGCGGCCAACAATAGTAGAAACGGCAGATGGACAAACAGAAAAACGACAAAGACTAGAAAACAAAAATGGGAAGAAAAACAATTATATGGACGCTTCAAACGACAAATAGAAGAGGTTGCACATGAAAAGACTTGGACATGGTTAAGAAAGGGAAACCTCAAAAGAGAAACAGAATCACTTATAATTGCTGCACAAAATAATGCCATAAGGACAAACTACATCAAAGCGAAAATTGATAAGACCTAACAAAATAGTAAATGTAGACTTTGGGGTAATAGAGATGAGACAGTAAACCATATACTCTGCGAATGTAACAAACTAGTACAACGAGAATACAAAACTAGACACGACTGGGTTGGGAAAGTGATCCACTGGGAATTATGTAAAAAATTAAATTTTGACCATACAACAAAATGGTATGTGCATAAACCAGAATCTGTTCTTGAGAACGAAACACATAAAATTCTCTGGGACTTTGAAATAAAAACGGATCACCTTATCCCAGCAAGAAGACCAGACCTAGTGTTGATAAGCAAAAAAAACAAAGAACTTGTCAACTGGTGGATTTTGCAGTGCCAGCAGATCACAGGGTGAAGCTAAAGGAAATGAAAAAATGGACAAATATCTGGACCTTGCCAGAGAACTAAAAAGTTATGGAATATGAAAGTGAAGGTGATACCAATTGTAGTTGGTGCACTTGGAACAGTCCCAAAAGGATTAGAAAAGGGTCTGGAATGTTTGGAAATCAGAGAAGGATTGAAACCATTCAGAACACTGCACTGCTGCAATCTGCCAGAATACTCAGAAGAGTCCTGGAGACCTGAGGAGACTTGCTGTCACTCAGACTCCAGTGAAAGGCCATCAGCTAATGCTGATGTGAAAACTCAAAAGGAGTAAATAATAATGATAATAATAATGAAATTTATTGTGTACAGTGTACATAATAATATTAAAATAATGATTTTAAAAATAAGAATGTATCATTTTGAATTTAACCGAAAAAAATAGTTCTTTCAAAAATAGCCTTCAACTTTGATATCAACTTCGATTTCTACTTATATATATATATATATATATATATATATATATATATATATATATATATGAAATTTAACATTTTGAAAAAACATATGATGTTTGTTATGTGATTGCTGACAGATCTGTTTCGACCAAATCGATAAGTTGGTCTTCATCAAAGAGTGACATAGATGGGAAGAAAGATATCCGTTAAAAAGACTGTTTATAAAAAACGAACGCTGAATTCAACCGCTGAAATTTTTTTTGAAAAATGCATGTTCTGTTTTAAAAATAAAATAAATTTTATTTTATTTTTAATTTTTAAAAATCAGAAGCATTATAGTTTATTATAAAACTCAAAAGAGTTTGTTGTAAAAATATATAAAAAATGTAAAGTGGGTATCAAAATAGTATAGTATATATTTCAGCTGTTAAAAATGTACAAGTCCATAGTGTAATTTGAAGAAAGATGTTAAGAGTTCCAAAATTTACTTGTGGTCCGTAGAGTTATAGATGAAAGTCTTCAAGGTGTAATATTCGAGATATAATGTTTTTTCATTTGACAAATGAAATATATATATATATATATTATATATATATATATATGTGTGTGTGTGTGTGTGTGGGAGTAAATTATGGAAAATATGCGACAAAATGTTGAGAAATTGAAAAATACAAGTATTCCAAAATACGACAAAATATAACATTATAAATATCTTTGCAATACTTGTGTTTTTCTATTTTACTACACACACAAACACACACACATACACACACACACACTCACTCACACACACACACACACACACATACACATATATATATATATATATATATATACGACAAAATATAACATTATAAATATCTTTGCAATACTTGTGTTTTTCTATTTTACTACACACACAAACACACACACATACACACACACTCACTCACTCACACACACACACACACACACACACACACACACACACACACACACACACACACACACATATATATATATATATATATATATATATATATATATATATACGACAAAATATAACATTATAAATATCTTTGCAATACTTGTGTTTTTCTATTTTACTACACACACAAACACACACACATACACACACACTCACTCACTCACACACACACACACACACACACACACACACACACACATATATATATATATATATATATATATATATATATATATGTGTGTGTGTGTGTGTGTGTGTGTGAGTGAGTGAGTGTGTGTGTATGTGTGTGTGTTTGTGTGTGTAGAAAAATAGAAAAACACAAGTATTGCAAAGATATTTATAATGTTATATTTTGTCGTATTTTGGAATACTTGTATTTTTCATTTCTCAACAATATATATATATATATATATATATATATATATATATATATATATATATATATAGGTGCATAATATCAAGTGTTTCCTTGATATGATTCAACCAAAATTGAGAACCCATACTTACATATAAAGATTTGTATATATACTTATAAATAATTATTATAAATGAATGAATGAATAAAAAGATACCTAATAATAATCTTATTATAATGGAGATTGTGTGTTTTTCTGTCTGAAACCGAAACTATATTCCTACTCAAGTCACAATTCTCTTAGTTATTGACATCACATTCTCCATGATTTTATTTTTATTTAACCTCAATTATTAATAAAATTGTCTTACATTATTAATACTGTTAACCATATTTACATACTAATAACATGTAATTATATTTATATATACAACAACATAGCGGTTTACAGTGTAAACGGGAAGGCTAATTTGCATATTAATATTAAAAAATCGAATTTAATAAATATGTGCTTAGTACTATTGATTTCTAACTGTTTGGTTTTATTTTAATGAATATAAGCAAAAATCTCTTCAATGAATCTTAAATGAAATCCATTAACAAGATAAAATAACTGTAATTTTATTCTTTACTTCCTCTTATAACTAAATACTTAAATTAGAAAAAATAACAATGAAAGACGAGAGTGATGGAAGAGTAAGTTTCAGTTGTTCCATTTTTTATTATACTCCCTCTGTTTCAAATCTTTTTATCTGTATTCTTATTTAGTTTCATTAGCCTTTCTAATTTAATACAATATTTTATTATATCAAAACTTAAATACTTGCACCCGGAGGGTGCATATATTTGCTAATAATAATAATAATAATAATAATAATAATAATAATAATAATAATAATAATGAAATGTATTGTGTACAGTGATGTAAGAAGGAAGAGATATTCAATGCTTTAGAAATTGATTATTATGCTTGTTAAGTAAACATCTTAGATAATATATTCTACAATTTGGAGATGTTATTACATACAGCTAGCTCATGGTCTTTTACTGGAGTCTGAGTGACAGCAAGTCTCCTCAAGTCTCCAGGACTCTTCTGAGTATTCTGGCAGATTGCAGCAGTGCAGTGTTCTGAATGGTTTCCATCCTTCCTCTGATTTCCAAACTTTCCAAACCCTTTTCCAATCCTTTTGGGACTGTTCCAAGTGCACCAACTACAATTGGTATCACTTTCACATTCCATAACTTTTTCAGTTCTCTGGCAAGGTCCAGATATTTGTCCATTTTTTCATTTTCCTTTAACTTCACCCTGTGATCCGCTGGCACTGCAAAATCCACCAGTTGACAAGTTCTTTCTTTTTTGTTTATCAATACTAGGTCTGGCCTTCTTGCTGGGATAAGGTGATCCGTTTTAATTTCAAAGTCCCAGAGAATTTTGTGCGTTTCGTTCTCAAGAACAGATTCTGGTTTATGCATATACCATTTTGTTGTGTGGTCAAAATTTAATTTCTTGCATAATTCCCAGTGGATCACCTTCCCAACCCAGTCGTGTCTAGTTTTGTATTCTCGTTGTGCTAGTTTGCTACATTCGCAGAGTATATGGTTAACAGTCTCATCTCTATTACCGCAAAGTCTACATTTACTATTTTGTTGGGTCTTATCAATTTTCGCTTTGATGTAGTTTGTCCTTATGGCATTATTTTGTGCAGCAATTATAAGTGATTCTGTTTCTCTTTTGAGGTTTCCCTTTCTTAACCATGTCCAAGTCTTTCCATGTGCAACCTCATCTATTTGTCGTTTGAAGCGTCCATATAATTGTTTTTCTTCTCATTATTATTTATTATTATTATTATTATTATTATTATTATTATTATTATTATTCGAAAAGTTTGTTTTATGTTCTTACCACATTGTTTCAAAGAATAATAGATTGATCAAAATGTTTTAATACCATTTACAAGGTGTGTCAAAAAAGTGAGTTTTGTTTTCTGAAAAAATGAATGTTCTATTCGTTTCATAAGGGTGTTAGTATGAAGTGGCACAACGACCCTCGTTCAGGGTTTGAAATTGAATCACCGATTCCATTTTCTACGACGTTAAGAATGTTGAATGTGGAACACGGGGACATATTTTTAGTGTACACACCAGACAATCGAATTAAAATAGACTATGAAATATAATTAATGATCGAAATTGAATCACCGATTCCATTTTCTACGACGTTAAGAATGTTGAATGTAGAACACGGGGACATATTTTTAGTGTACACACCAGACAATCGAATTAAAATAGACTATGAAATATAATTAATGATCGAAATTGAATCACCGATTCTATTTTCTACGACGTTAAGAATGTTGAATGTAGAACACGGGGACATATTTTTAGTGTACACACCAGACAATCGAATTAAAATAGACTATGAAATATAATTAATGATCGAAATTGAATCACCGATTCTATTTTCTACGACGTTAAGAATGTTGAATGTAGAACACGGGGACATATTTTTAGTGTACACACCAGACAATCGAATTAAAATAGACTATGAAATATAATTAATGATCGAAATTGAATCACCGATTTTCTACGACGTTAAAAATGTTGAATGTAGAACACGGGGACATATTTTTAGTGTACACACCAGACAATCGAATTAAAATAGACTATGAAATATAATTAATGATCGAAATTGAATCACCGATTCTATTTTCTACGACGTTAAGAATGTTGAATGTAGAACACGGGGACATATTTTTAGTGTACACACCAGACAATCGAATTAAAATAGACTATGAAATATAATTAATGATCGAAATTGAATCACCGATTCTATTTCTACGACGTTAAGAATGTTGAATGTAGAACACGGGGACATATTTTTAGTGTACACACCAGACAATCGAATTAAAATAGACTATGAAATATAATTAATGATCGAAATTGAATCACCGATTCTATTTTCTACGACGTTAAGAATGTTGAATGTAGAACACGGGGACATATTTTTAGTGTACACACCAGACAATCGAATTAAAATAGACTATGAAATATAATTAATGATCGAAATTGAATCACCGATTCTATTTTCTACGACGTTAAGAATGTTGAATGTAGAACACGGGGACATATTTTTAGTGTACACACCAGACAATCGAATTAAAATAGACTATGAAATATAATTAATGATCGAAATTGAATCACCGATTCTATTTTCTACGACGTTAAGAATGTTGAATGTGGAACACGGGGACATATTTTTAGTGTACACACCAGACAATCGAATTAAAATAGACTATGAAATATAATTAATGATCGAAATTGAATCACCGATTCTATTTTCTACGACGTTAAGAATGTTGAATGTGGAACACGGGGACATATTTTTAGTGTACACACCAGACAATCGAATTAAAATAGACTATGAAATATAATTAATGATCGAAATTGAATCACCGATTCTATTTTCTACGACGTTAAGAATGTTGAATGTAGAACACGGGGACATATTTTTAGTGTACACACCAGACAATCGAATTAAAATAGACTATGAAATATAATTAATGATCGAAATTGAATCACCGATTCTATTTCTACGACGTTAAGAATGTTGAATGTGGAACACGGGGACATATTTTTAGTGTACACACCAGACAATCGAATTAAAATAGACTATGAAATATAATTAATGATCGAAATTGAATCACCGATTCTATTTTCTACGACGTTAAGAATGTTGAATGGAACACGGGGACATATTTTTAGTGTACACACCAGACAATCGAATTAAAAAGACTATGAAATATAATTAATGATCGAAATTGAATCACCGATTCTATTTTCTACGACGTTAAGAATATTGAATCATTTTAAAGAAGAGAAATCAGACGAACGAAAACAACTACGTAAGAAAACAACTTTCACTGACTTTTTTTTTTGGGGGGGGAATGTTGCATTGCAGTCGTTAAGAAGTTGTTGCGGGTTATTTTTCGGGTTTGAATACACGTGACAATTTAGTTCGATTTTATACCATTATAAGTTAAGCAGATAGAAAAATCTAAAAGAATTCATACATAAAATATTATTTTACGTTTTGTCGTGAAAAACGAGAATATTTGCACTTGAAATATCTTTAACATTTCTAAATCGATGAAAACAAATCAATTAAACAATTTAAGAAAAATACGAGAAAAATAAATCGATAAAAATATCTCACGAGGAAAAAAAATAAGTTTCGCCTTGTGTTATTAGTAAAAACTATAAATGGCACAAGGCAAGATATCCTCCATCATCCCAAGTTGGTTCCAGACTCAAAACATCAAAGAATTGCCAGCCAACTCAACATCAGATCCAACAGCCAGATTCCACCCTCCCGAAGTAGAAGGAAAATAGAGATAAGTATACCACGACTGTTTTTATAAACGGGGTCATCACTCCATACCATATAAGGGGCGCTATGCAACAAAGGGAAATAATTCATACCAGAATTTTAGTACTTACCGTGTTCATCTTGTTTGACCATTTTTTACATGTTTGAACTCATATTGGGAAGTGAAAAAAATAAGTTTCGCCTTGTGTTATTACTAAAAACTATAAATGACACAAGGCAAGATATCCTCCAGTATCTCAAGTTGGTTCCAGACTCAAAACATTAAAGAATGCCAGCCCACTCAACATCAGATCCAACAGCCGGATTCGAGCTTCTCCAAGTAGAACAAAAATAGAGATAAGTATATAACTAATTATTTTTATAAACAATATCATCACTACATTTCAAATAAGGACCGCTACGCTACATACTTATACTCTCTCTGGTTCTGGGTTTCATCTTTGTTAGTTTTGAATCTGGAACACGGGGACATATTTTTAGTGTACACATATTTTTATATCTAACTAGCAGAACATGTGGATATATCACTGTTTGATAGTTTAATTATTACAACGTCCGATATGTCTACTTAAGAGCTATAGTCCAATATTCTTTATCCGAGTAAGACGGACAAGACATGCAGGACACTGCTGGAGAAACAAGTGACTTTTTCCTGTGGAAGCCAGCACATGGGCACGCCAGTGTGGGCCGGCCAGTAAAGACGTACATTGACCAGCTCTGTGCGGATGCTGGATGCTGTGTAGAGGACCTCCCGAGAACGATGGGTGATAGGGACGGATGGAGAGAGATTGTCATGGATATCCGTGCTGATAGCGCGACATGATGATGATGATGATGATGATGATCCAATATGTAAAAGTATAATAATAATCTTGATTTAACTCTCACTCTTTTTTTTCTTCCCTTCTTTTCATCTTTTCATTATGTTCATTTGAAACGGGATAGGGTTATCGCTTCCGCATGCTCAAATCAAAATTGATTGTATATTTATCTCTAGTTTTGTTCTAGTTGGAGAAGCTGGGATCTGGCCGTTGGATCTGATGTTGAGTGACCTGGCATTCTTTGATGTTTTGAGTCTGGAACCAACTTGGGATGATGGAGGATATCTTGCCTTGTGCCATTTATAGTTTTTAGTAATAACACAAGTGAAACTTATTTTTTTCACGTCACCGCTTCGTTCCAAACTGACCTAACATTCTCTCCTCTCACTCTTACTCCTACACACTTCGCCACGTGACCCCTTTCGACCAGTAAAACCCCCCCCAAAAAAAACAAAACAAAAAAACGCCATGTCGCGTTGTGATGACTCACCCTAAAAATGTTCTATGCTAAACTACACGTAACACTTACAATCCTGGCTCTTTTCATTCTCTCCCTCCACTCTCACTATGTTATAAATACAAATAATTACTATTTAACAAATACAAGGGTAATTCCAAAAAGAATGTCTTTCAATCCACTGGGGATGCAGGGTAATCCCAAAAGGAATGTCTCCAATCCACTGGGGACGCAGAGTAATCACAAAAGTAAGGTCTCAAATCCATTGGGGACGCAGGGTAATCCCCAAAGTAAGTTCTCAAATCCACTGGGGACGCAGGGAAAGTGTACCTGCGGATATTGACAACACTGTTGTGTTTGTTGTGCATGCGCCTATGCCAGCGCCTGCCGCTGCGCGCGCTTTGCTGCTACAGTGTCTTGATTTAGCAGTCGTTTCTGATGGAGCTCCCGATTGACATTACTACCAAGTGTGAAGTTCGCGCAGTTATTCGGTTTTAGAACGCAGCAGTCAGTAAACTGAGTGAAATTCATCACCTATTAACGGAAGTGTATGGCGAGTCGTGCATGCATGTCGAAAACGTCGGCAAATTTTAGTAGAGAGTTTGCAACGACGACGAGGTTCAACGCTTCCTCAACGACATGGAAACGAGCTGGTATGACATGGGCATAAAAGAAACTGCCACAGCGCCTACAAAAATGCACCGATCGAATTATGTAGAAAAATAAATACATGTTGATTGTATCAACTAAAATACTCCCTTGGGCATATGGGGGCGCTGCCTATTAGGGTAGGTTGATTTTTTAATTCTTAAAAAAATTTCAAATTCTCTCAAACAGCGAAGGTTGTGTGTTGGTATAATAAATACTGATACGAAAAACTAGATCTCTTACTTGCAGGATTGTTTGAGGAAATAGCATCAAAGATCGTCTACTAAAATGCACCAAAAATCCTCGTTTTTGAAACATTTAGCCTCGAAATTGGTTAGAAAATTTAGCAATTTCAATATTTAAAACAGAGAAGGTTGTCATTTTAAACGAAGCGAATAAAATATAACTAGAACTAAAATTGAAAATATGCCCCCCCCCCCATCACCACCTGATATGCTGCTTTTTACCTAATAATTAAGCTGTAACAGTGATAACATTTTAAAAGATTGAAATCCATTTCTTCAAACGAAGACAAAGTTTTGAAGACAAACATTTTCTGTGGTAATTTCTACGTTAATTTGCAACTTTCACCTCATGGGAGATATTACAGTTCCAAAATCGACCTAGCCTAACTTACGTACGAGGGCGAGTAAAAAAATAATATCCTTTTCTTTATTTCATGTGATGTATTTTTAAACTCTGAGGCCTACATTGATAGAGAGTGAGTGAGAGAGGGAGTATGATTTTTTCCAGTAAGTATAGAAACTGTTGCACTTTCAGAAACCTGTGTTTGGCTAAGAATATTACAGAGACTGCCCTCATAATTTAAAAAAAAAACAAACAGGTGTGTTAAAAAAAGGATCGAAATTGAATCTGTATTTACCAAGACAGAAATGAACAATAAATGAAACATTAATTCTCTTTAAAATAGAACTTTTAGCATTAACCCCATTCATTCCATCGAGTTTTTTATTAGTCGAAGCATCTTTTAATTTCTTTTAGTTGGGACCCATTCAAAGCAAATATGTGCATACCAGGATGCACTAAATCAAAAAGCTATCATCATCACTGTGTGTGTATGTATGTTCCCAAACTCGGTAGAGCTCTTTAGGGGTGACTTAAATTAACTTTCACTGCCAGCATATATAAAGCAATGATCGTTAGTACACAATCTGGATCTCTCTGGTGATCGTAAAATATATAAACAAACATGTATTTAATAGTTTAAAACACCACCTGTTAGAAAATATTTTGTTCCGTTAGCCTTTTTTTTTAAATGTACTTTCTAAGTTGATTTTTTTCTAACACTAAGCATCTCAAAGCATAGAAATTTGAAGCTGTAGGTAGAATAAATATTTATCTATTACTTATTTTTGGTGGTGGTGGGATAACACGCTACCATTTAAGGTCAGGTTATTTAATGCTTCTATTATATGAACTAGCAAATATATGCACCCTCCGGGTGCAAGTATTTAAGTTTTAATATAATAAAATATCATATTAAATTAGAAAGGCTAATGAAACTGAATAAGAATGTAGATAAAAAGATTTTGAACAGAGGGGGTATGATTGGAAAATAGAACAACTTTGAAACTAACTCTTCTATCATTTTCCGTTACTCCCGTCTTTCATTGGTAAAGTTTCCTAATTAAAATGTTTAGCTAAAATAGGAAGTAAAGAATAATATTACAGTCATTTCTTCTTGTTAAGGGATTTCTTTTAAGATTTATTGAAGAGATTTTTGCTCATATTCAATAAGATAAAACCAAACAATTAGAAATCAATAATACTAAGCATATATTTATCAAAATCAATTTTTTAAGATCAATATGCAAATTAGCCTTCCCGTTCACACTGTAAACCTCTATTTTGTTGTATATATAAATACAATTGCATGTCATTAGTATGTAGATATGGTCAACAGTGTAAGTAATGTAAAACAATTTTATTAATAATTGAGGTTTAAATAAAAATAAAATCATGGAGAATATGATGTAAATAACGAAAGGAATTGTGACTTGTATAGTAATATAGTTTCGGTTACAGACAGACAAACCCACAATCTCCATTATAATAAGATTGTTCCTAATAAGTTGAACACTAAAGAATTTAAGATATTACCCCATCAGAATCATAACCATTTAAGGTCAGGTTATTTAATGCTTCTATTATATGAATTGTTCCTAATAAGTTGAACACTAAAGAATTTCCGCCCTGCCGCTGGGGCGTTAGAATGCATCGACTGCACCTCTGCAGAGGGATAAGACTCCCCCAATTGGGCCACCTGTTGGCTGTGGGTGGCGACCCGTGATGCTTAAGGATAGAACCCAGGTGGATGAGCAGTCCATGACTTGCAATACTCCACTTTGGCCCTATCTTGGGCTATACGGGCGATCGGAGAGGCCCCCTCCGATCAATCGGCTGGTCATGTCAAGCCCTAGCACCTATATGATTTTTCCAATCCTATTGCCCTTATGGCAAGCCCCAATCCCTTTTTATCATATGGGTGCTAGAAGGTGGTGGCTGCGGGTCTACATGTCCTGGGAATGACGTTAAACTCTATCTGATGGTGAGGTTCCAGTTTTGGAGGTTTGGGGAATATGGAGCACCCCTTCATTACCATTGCTCCCTGGTCCACTCTGACCCGGAGTGGTAGTACCTATTAGGGTCCCATCTATGGGTTAAATAGAAAAACATGAGTTTATAAACAAAATTGTATTATCCATTAAGAATTGATTTATTTCAAAACTTTATCGGCATTAAATGACCCACTGAGGTTGATATGCCGTAAAACAAAATCAAACCAAACCAAACTAAAGAATTTAAGATATTACCCCATCAGAATCATAACAACTACTTGGAAGTTTAGCTCATTCCTTATAGTAGCAGACTTTCAGCAAAGAGTTTTTCTATTTTTTTAGATTTTTAGGTAACCAGAAAAGGGTGCTCTATTGAAGTTGCTGCTCTTACAAGAGACTGTGGTTTGGTAAAAGAAGACTGGCTTCATATTTTATGATAATGGTGAAGAAATATCGAGATTGAAGCTCTATTTACTTATAAGAATTAAAGAATGAAGAATTAACGAGGATCAGAGCAAGAATCTGACGAGTAAAAACCAATTTGCCAATTGACAATGTCCTTCTTCTGCATGACAATGCCCGACCACACACAAGTATCAGGACAAGGGAGAAAATCGCCTCATTCGGGTGGACAACTTTACCACATCCTCCATACTCACCAGATTTAGCATCTTTGGACTATCATCTCTTCGACCCCATGAAAGAGGGTTTGAGAGGCAAACATTATTCCAGTGACGACGAAGTGAAATCTGTAGTGAAGAAGTGGCTCAAAGAACAGTCAATAGAATTTTATGGGTCAGGTACACATGCTCTCATTCGAAGGAAGAACATTGCTGTTGAGAGAAACGGTGACTATGTGGAGAAGTAGGGATGTGATCCAAAGAGGACCAGCTTCATTTTGATGTATGATACATGTTTTGGTGTTGGTAATTATTCCAGTCCTAAATAAAATGGCATTACTTTTTTACTCACCCTCGTATCTATCTATCTATCTATCTATCTATCTATCTAAGTCAGTTCATATCTATCTATCTATCTATCTATCTATCGATAGATAGATATATAGATAGATAGATAGATAGATATTTCTGAATCCAATTATACCAGTCCTAAATAAAATTACATTACTTTTTTATTCATCCTCGTACATACATGAATTAAAAAAGACAACAGTATTTTTGTTTTGTTTTTTTGCACTATCACATTTTATTGGGAAATTATAAGTTTTTACATTGTATCTTAGTTATATTCAGCTTTCAGAGAAAAAGTTGTAATTCTTGGTCACGTTTTGTTTTGTTTGATTCACTCGCTGCCTCCTGTCAGTTGGTACATTGTCACCAGTTCCAAGTCTGTAAAAAAAAATACAAGAAAATTCAATAAGAAGGTTCCCGAGTTCGACAGGAAAAATCCGAAGAAGATCGGACGTCACATCGACCGAAATGTTGTGTATACATCAATAAAGATGAGGACAATAGACCGAAAAATGTAAATAATATGAATATGTGTGATAGCTAAATATATAATATATGCTAGTTAAATATGCATGGTAGCTAAACATATAATATAATAGCCAAATATATAATGTATTATAGGTAAATATAAAGGACTAGAATTTTATTAACCCCTAGAAGCGGCTGCCCCGCATCACCTGGGTAGCGGGGAGGGAAAAACGTGCTGTAATCACTGCGAGAATAACTTGCAACACTGTAAGGGTTAGCAATTTAGTCTCACAGATCCATTATTATTATGTATATATTGATTTTTAGAAACCTTCATAGATATCTTATTATAATGGAGATTGTGGGTTTGTATTTCTGTAACCGAAACTATATTACTATTCAAGTCACAATTCCCTTAGTTATTCACGTCACATTCTCCATGATTTTATTTTTAATTAAACCTCAATTATTAATAAAATCGTTATGCATCATTAAGACTGTTGACCATATCTACATGCTAATAACTTGCAATTGTATTTATATCTACAAGAAAATAGCGGTTTACAGTGTGAATTGGAAGGCTAATTTGCATATTGATCTTAAAAATTTGATTTTAATAAATATGTGCTTAGTATTATTGATTTCTAATTGTTTGGTTTTATATTAATGAATATGAGCAAAAATCTCAGGGATAAATCTTAAAAGAAATCCATTAAGAAGAAGAAATAACTGTAATATCATTCTTTACTTCCTATGTTAACTAAATAGTTAAATTAGGAAAATTTACCAATGAAAGACGGGAGTAAGGGAAAATGATGGAAGAGTTAATTTCAAAGTTGTTCTATTTTTCAATCATACCCCCTCTGTTCCAAATCTTTTTATCTGCATTCTTATTCAGTTTCATTAGCCTTTCTAATTTAACATGATATTTTATTATATTAAAACTTATATACTTGCACCCGGAGGGTGCATATATTTGCTAGTAAATAAAATGTTCGTAATTTTTGCCAAAAAAGCAATAATCGATTATATTAATGCTTTATATATATATATATATATATATATATATATATATATATATATATATATATATATATATATATATATATTCACTTTGTTGTTAATTGTTTTAATATGTTTTATTGGTCCGGACATGATGGCAGCAAACTCGTATTCGAGTATTGCCATTGCTTGATAAAAAAAAAGTCATAAGTTCAAAAAGTTCAAAGAGTACAATGGTGAGCTTCAAAAAGTTAAACGGTGAGCTGCACAAATGTTGCTTTTTAGTCCAGCTAAAGTCTTGCACATCTTCCCACATTCGCAAATTATTCCAGGGAGCACAGCGTATTGTATTGGTCCGTTTCGCCGATGCACAATTTGGTAACTGATCAGACCAGCTCTGCTCAGACACGGCCATCCGCACTGTTCACAGAGTAGACCAATTTGAAGCCATTGCTCGTCTACTGCTTTATGAACGTTCCTCTTGCGAACATCTCATACCTACATACATACATAGCAATGGCATAATTTTTACAGATCATTGCCGTCCCTCACAATCCTATAACTCCACCAGCAGAAGCTTTCCTCTCATGAGCCCTCAAATGACTCATCAATCGCGCTGCAGATCCACAATGTTTGATGCAAATATGACAAAGGAAGGACGTCCTTCCCACTTGATCGGATGGATCAGATGATAAAATTTGATGCTTATGCACCACTATGTGTCTCGACTTACAGACTTTGTTACAAATGGCACAAGACATATAGTTTGTTGCTGGAGTGTGCATGAATTGTCCCTGATTAGATGTCCTATGATTGATATATCCAGCCTTAGAAAGCAGAATCCGACCACATGTTTGACATTTCCAACCCTCCGTGTTCTCACCAATATGACAGGTTGGCACTTTTCGAAGTTGGCACTTGAGTTTTTCATGCTCAATTCTTTCACTCTCAAAGCATACATACATACATACATACATACATACACACCAACTGCCTTTATATATGTATATATAGTTAAATATAGAATATGATTGTATGATATCTTACCTGGTTTGTAGTATAACCGGATCTTTACAGGTAACGGAGAGAGATGTCCTTTGATTTCGAAAATCTTTGAGGCTTCCAATTTGTAACAACTGAAGTGAGCGTAGAGCTAAAAAATACAATGAATAGAAATAATAAATAAATGAAATAAATATAACAAATCTATATGATAATACTGGTGTTCCTACAAAATACGACCGTTATCATCTTGTCTAAATGTTTTGACACAGCTTATTGTCTAAGTTATTAGACAACCAGTAGTGTTAAAATACTCATAGACAACAAATAGTGCAAAATACTCTCAGAGAACAAGTAGTGTTAAAATACTCATAGACAAACCAAGTATTAAAATGCTCTAACTTAGACCATAAGTAGTGTTAGAATGCTCTGAGACTAGTAGTATTAAAATGCGTTTACTTAGACAACAAATTGTCTTAAAATACTCATTGGCAAAAGTAGAATTAAAATGCACTTAGACAACAAATAGTGTCAAAATGCTCTAATTTAGAAAAAAAAAGTGTTAAAATACTTACACAACAAGTAATATCAAAATAATCTGAGAGAATAACTCATGTTAACTCATAAAAGAGTTGATACAACTTATTTTTTAAAGTTATTAGTGTATTGTCAAAATACTCTAACTTACATAACGAGTAGTGCTAAAATGCTCTAACAAATAGTATTAACAATAGACAACAAGTAGTGTTAAATGTCTATCACTTAGACAACAAGTAGTGTTAAAAGAATATCACTTATACAACAATTAGTACTAAAATCCTATCACTTAGACAACAAGTAGTGTTAAGATTCTATCATTTAGACAATAAATAGTGTTAAATGTCTATCACTTAGACAACAAGTAGTATTAAAATTCTATCACTTAGACAACAAATAGTATTAAAATTCTATCACTTAGACAACAAGTAGTGTTAAAATTCTATCACTTAGACAACAAGTAGTATTAAAATTCTATCACTTAGACAACAATAGTATTAAAATTCTATCACTTAGACAACAATAGTATTAAAATTCTATCACTTAGACAACAAGTAGTGTTTAAATTCTATCACTTAGACAACAAGTAGTATTAAAATTCTATCACTTAGACAACAAGTAGTCTTAAAATTATATCACTTAGACAACAAGTAGTGTTAAAATTATATCACTTAGACAACAAGTAGGGTTAAAATTCACTAATTTAGACAAGTAATGTTAGAATACTCTAAGAAAATAAATAGCGTCAAAATACTCTTAGAGAACAAGTAGTGTTAAAATACTCATAGAAAAGATTAAACAACTTGTTGTTTAAGTTTCTTTAGACAACAAGTAATGTCAAAATACTCTATCTTAGACAACAAGTAGTGTTAAATACTCTTACTTAGACAACAAGTAGTGTTAAAATACTCTTACTTAGACAACAAGTAGTGTTAAACTGCTCTTACTTAGACAACAAGTAGTGTTAAACTGCTCTTACTTAGACAACAATTAGTGTTAAACTGCTCTTACTTAGACAACAAGTAGTGTTGAAACTGCTCTACTTAGACAACAAGTAGTGTTGAACTGCTCTTACTTAGACAACAAAGTGTGAACTGCTCTAACTTAGACAACAAGTAGTGTTAAACTGCTCTTACTTAGACAACAAGTAGTGTTAAAATGCTCTTACTTAGACAACAAGTAGTGTTAAACTGCTCTAACTTAGACAACAAGTAGTGTTAAACTGCTCTTACTTAGACAACAAGTAGTGTTAAAATGCTCTTACTTAGGCAAGTTGTGTCAAATCTTATAAAACTTAATCGAGATTATTTTTTGTCAAAGGTTGATATGTGGTATTAAAATTCTATCACTTAAACAACAAGTAGTATTAAAATTCTATCACTTAGACAAGTAGTGTTAAAATTCTATCACTTAAACAACAAGTAGTATTAAAATTCTATCACTTAGACAAGTAGTGTTAAAATTCTATCACTTAGACAAGTAGTGTTAAAATTCTATCACTTAGACAACAAATTGTTTTAAAATACTCATTGGCAAAAGTAGAATTAAAATGTACTTAGACAACAAGTAGTGTTAAAATTCTATCACTTAGAGAACAAATAGTATTAAAATTCTATCACTTAAACAACAAATAATATTAAAATTATATCACTTAGACAACAAATAGGTATTTGAAATAAAGAAACAAAATATTTTTAACGGTTTGTATCAGGTGACAGGACTTACCCCGTTTAAGTACAGGACGACATTTGAGTCTTTGAATTCAACTTTGGAAACATTATCGTCTCTCAGAAGTTGTCTGGTGTTAGTTAAAGTATAACCTGAGGGTAATGCAGCTTCAATTATGATCATACCACTGAGATTCTTTTCCTTCATCCTAAAAAAAAGAACATAGAAAATCGTTGGTTGGTCGGTCGGTTGGATTCTATGGCAAGCCAATCCATTGGGTTATTTTATGCCGAAGACATAATTCACATAAGACACATTTCGTTTAATTCATTCTTGATGGGTACTCAATTTTGTTTAATCTCAAAAATGTTAAACATCATTAAAGCTCATTTTTTCTATATACATCATCATCATCATCATGTCGCGCATACAGCATGATACCCCATGACAATCTTCCGCCAACCTTCCCTATCATTCATTGCACCTGGGAGCTCCTCTGCGTAGCAGCCAGCATTCTCACATAGCTGGTCAATGTAGGTCCTTGCAGGGCGCCCCACACTTGCATGTCCATGTGTTGGCTTCCACAGGAGAACGTCGCTCACGAGTTTATCCTTGCTTCTCCAGCAGTGTCCTGCATTTCTTGTCCATCTCACTCAGATAGTTTGTGAGATGGGGGGCAGGTGACCGTACAGCTGTTTCCTTGTGGGATGCTGCTTCCATGAATTGTTCAAGACTGCGCGCAGCATTCTTGCGCAGCTCCCATCTATCTTATTCTCAAGACACTTTGTTAGGGTCCAGGTGGTGCAGCCATATAGCAGCACCGACACAACGATTAGGGCAGATAACTTCTGACCCTTATTATTAGCAGAGTCTGTTAGTGTTAATTTGTACTGACTAAAGTGAATTTCAACAGACTGCTGGTTTGGTGGTGGTGGCATGGGTCAAATTAACAACCAGCAGTCAGCTCTGGCTTTGAGAGAGTGACTCCAAATTCTCCCACAGAGATACTAAGATTTAATAGAGAGAGTGAAAGTAATAGGCAGATGATTAGTGAAAGATGGGTTATTTAATGACTCAATTGCAAATTACTGCTAGTTAAAACGATGATTTTATTTTTTCAAACATAATTCAATCACAGAAGTAATGAATATTTTAGTATTCAATTTTAGTCATTAAACTAAACAGGAAAAAAAGGTTTAGGGAACCAATCATTGATTCGCTCAGCTTTAGTATAATAATAGATTACTTGGTGTTATTGATTTCTATTTTGTGACATAAGCAGTTACATAGAATTCTCTCGACTGCTGGTTTGGTGGTGGTGGTGGTGGTGGTGGTGGTGGTGGTGGCAGGGGTCAAATTAACAACCAGCAGCTCTGGCTTTGAGAGAGTGACTCTCCAAATTCTCCACAGAGATACTAATGATTTTTTTTCAAACATAATTCAATCACAGAAGTAATGATATTTTTAGTATTCAATTTTAGTCATTAAACTAAACAGGAAAAAAAGGTTTAGGGAACCAATCATTGATTCGCTCAGCTTTAGTATAATAATAGATTACTTGGTGTTATTGATTTCTATTTTGTGACATAAGCAGTTACATAGAATTCTCTCGACTGCTGGTTTGGTGGTGGTGGTGGTGTGGTGGTGGTGGCAGGGGTCAAATTAACAACCAGCAGCTCTGGCTTTGAGAGAGTGACTCTCCAAATTCTCCCACAGAGATACTAATGATTTTTTTTCAAACATAATTCAATCACAGAAGTAATGAATATTTTAGTATTCAATTTTAGTCATTAAACTAAACAGGAAAAAAGGTTTAGGGAACCAATCATTGATTCGCTCAGCTTTAGTATAATAATAGATTACTTGGTGTTATTGATTTCTATTTTGTGACATAAGCAGTTACATAGAATTCTCTCGACTGCTGGTTTGGTGGTGGTGGTGTGGTGGTGGTGGTGGCAGGGGTCAAATTAACAACCAGCAGCTCTGGCTTTGAGAGAGTGACTCTCCAAATTCTCCCACAGAGATACTAATGATTTTTTTTCAAACATAATTCAATCACAGAAGTAATGAATATTTTAGTATTCAATTTTAGTCATTAAACTAAACAGGAAAAAAAGGTTTAGGGAACCAATCATTGATTCGCTCAGCTTTAGTATAATAATAGATTACTTGGTGTTATTGATTTCTATTTTGTGACATAAGCAGTTACATAGAATTCTCTCGACTGCTGGTTTGGTGGTGGTGGTGGTGGTGGTGGTGGTGGCAGGGGTCAAATTAACAACCAGCAGCTCTGGCTTTGAGAGAGTGACTCTCCAAATTCTCCCACAGAGATACTAATGATTTTTTTTCAAACATAATTCAATCACAGAAGTAAGGATATTTTTAGTATTCAATTTTAGTCATTAAACTAAACAGGAAAAAAGGTTTAGGGAACCAATCATTGATTCGCTCAGCTTTAGTATAATAATAGATTACTTGGTGTTATTGATTTCTATTTTGTGACATAAGCAGTTACATAGAATTCTCTCGACTGCTGGTTTGGTGGTGGTGGTGGTGGTGGTGGTGGTGGCAGGGGTCAAATTAACAACCAGCAGCTCTGGCTTTGAGAGAGTGACTCTCCAAATTCTCCCACAGAGATACTAATGATTTTTTTCAAACATAATTCAATCACAGAAGTAATGAATATTTTAGTATTCAATTTTAGTCATTAAACTAAACAGGAAAAAAAGGTTTAGGGAACCAATCATTGATTCGCTCAGCTTTAGTATAATAATAGATTACTTGGTGTTATTGATTTCTATTTTGTGACATAAGCAGTTACATAGAATTCTCTCGACTGCTGGTTTGGTGGTGGTGGTGGTGGTGGTGGCAGGGGTCAAATTAACAACCAGCAGCTCTGGCTTTGAGAGAGTGACTCTCCAAATTCTCCCACAGAGATACTAATGATTTTTTTTCAAACATAATTCAATCACAGAAGTAAGGAATATTTTAGTATTCAATTTTAGTCATTAAACTAAACAGGAAAAAAAGGTTTAGGAAACCAATCATTGATTCGCTCAGCTTTAGTATAATAATAGATTACTTACTTGTGGCAAATATCTAATTCCATGTCGGATCGTGTAATTGCACGGTACTCAATCTTTGCTTCAAAGATATTGTCAGCGGAACTAAGTTTGACATTGTATTGCCAAGCAATCTGCAAAAGAAAACATACATAAGATAAGATAGATTAACAGTTAGTGAGTAAAGTAGGCTGAGGGACTTATCAGCTGGACTGCGATGAGGTCTATCACCTTTCCGCTAGCAGGAGATTTTTTTTGCGTCTGATATAGTGCTGTCAGCTTCCCACTTTACCGCACTGATCTAATCCAAACTATGCTAAATACTGAGTGTCAAAAAAGTATCGAGATTTTTGTACTTTTTGACATACATTGTATTCTTAAAAAAAAAGTTTTATTCTTTCTTCATTTCTATCTTGGTAAATACGGCTTTAAACTTGTTATTTTGACACACCTTGTATTCAGAAAAAAATTAATGAATGGAACGTTTTTCCGAATACAAGGTGTGTCAAAAAGTACAGAAATCTCGATATTTGTTTGAAAGACCTCTTATATATATATATATTTGGGAGAATATGTGCTTAAATGAAGTCGAACCTATTTTTTGAAATTTAACAAAGCGAAGAAAATTCTGCTGAGTCCGTTTGGTGTGGAGGTAAGACACTTGCCTGCTAATTTGACAGACAGGTTTCGAATCACACACGGGGCGGTCTTCGTATCTATAGCTCTGCTGATGAGGCCTAATAGGCCGAAATGTACATACAGAGATTGATTTTTCTCGATTTGTTTAGCCTTACATTTAAATAGTTTAATCCCGCCTATTAATTATTAATGAATTAAATTTCAAAAAATAGGTTCGACTTCATTTAAGCACATATTCCCAAATATTGTCGGCTGAAAAATAGCCATATCACAAACATCGTCTGTTTGTTTACGTTTCGTAAGTTCGTGTAGAGGTCACTTAAGAGGAATATAAAATACTACTACTTAACAAAGCGAAGAAAATTCTGCTGAGTCCGTTTGGTGTGGAGGTAAGACACTTGCCTGCTAATTTGACAGACAGGTTTCGAATCACACACGGGGCGGTCTTCGTATCTATAGCTCTGCTGATGAGGCCTAATAGGCCGAAATGTACATACAGAGATTGATTTTTCTCGATTTGTTTAGCCTTACATTTAAATAGTTTAATCCCGCCTATTAATTATTAATGAATTAAATTTCAAAAAATAGGTTCGACTTCATTTAAGCACATATTCTCCAAATATTGTCGGCTGAAAAATAGCCATATCACAAACATCGTCTGTTTGTTTACGTTTCGTAAGTTCGTGTAGAGGTCACTTAAGAGGAATATAAAATACTACTACTTAACAAGCGAAGAAAATTCTGCTGAGTCCGTTTGGTGTGGAGGTAAGACACTTGCCTGCTAATTTGACAGACAGGTTTCGAATCACACACGGGGCGGTCTTCGTATCTATAGCTCTGCTGATGAGGCCTAATAGGCCGAAATGTACATACAGAGATTGATTTTTCTCGATTTGTTTAGCCTTACATTTAAATAGTTTAATCCCGCCTATTAATTATTAATGAATTAAATTTCAAAAAATAGGTTCGACTTCATTTAAGCACATATTCTCCCAAATATTGTCGGCTGAAAAATAGCCATATCACAAACATCGTCTGTTTGTTTACGTTTCGTAAGTTCGTGTAGAGGTCACTTAAGAGGAATATAAAATACTACTACTTAACAAAGCGAAGAAAATTCTGCTGAGTCCGTTTGGTGTGGAGGTAAGACACTTGCCTGCTAATTTGACAGACAGGTTTCGAATCACACACGGGGCGGTCTTCGTATCTATAGCTCTGCTGATGAGGCCTAATAGGCCGAAATGTACATACAGAGATTGATTTTTCTCGATTTGTTTAGCCTTACATTTAAATAGTTTAATCCGCCTATTAATTATTAATGAATTAAATTTCAAAAAATAGGTTCGACTTCATTTAAGCACATATTCTCCCAAATATTGTCGGCTGAAAAATAGCCATATCACAAACATCGTCTGTTTGTTTACGTTTCGTAAGTTCGTGTAGAGGTCACTTAAGAGGAATATAAAATACTACTACTTAACAAAGCGAAGAAAATTCTGCTGAGTCCGTTTGTGTGGAGGTAAGACACTTGCCTGCTAATTTGACAGACAGGTTTCGAATCACACACGGGGCGGTCTTCGTATCTATAGCTCTGCTGATGAGGCCTAATAGGCCGAAATGTACATACAGAGATTGATTTTTCTCGATTTGTTTAGCCTTACATTTAAATAGTTTAATCCCGCCTATTAATTATTAATGAATTAAATTTCAAAAATAGGTTCGACTTCATTTAAGCACATATTCTCCCAAATATTGTCGGCTGAAAAATAGCCATATCACAAACATCGTCTGTTTGTTTACGTTTCGTAAGTTCGTGTAGAGGTCACTTAAGAGGAAATATAAATACTACTACTTAACAAGCGAAGAAAATTCTGCTGAGTCCGTTTGGTGTGGAGGTAAGACACTTGCCTGCTAATTTGACAGACAGGTTCGAATCACACACGGGCGGTCTTCGTATCTATAGCTCTGCTGATGAGGCTAATAGGCCGAAATGTACATACAGAGATTGATTTTTCTCGATTTGTTTAGCCTTACATTTAAATAGTTTAATCCCGCCTATTAATTATTAATGAATTAAATTTCAAAAAATAGGTTCGACTTCATTTAAGCACATATTCTCCCAAATATTGTCGGCTGAAAAATAGCCATATCACAAACATCGTCTGTTTGTTTACGTTTCATATAATATATATATATATATATATATTATATATAATCCCCCCCCCAAAAAAAAATATATATACTTCGCCAATTACAGGTTCTTGTGCATCATATTGGCTCAAGTAGCAACCCCGACCCTAATCCGGAATTTCCAGGTTGCCAGCCTGTGGGCTACGTGCTACCCGTCTCGACATTGTGCAATCCTTCACGGTTTTCGTTGTTCGAAGTCAACAACCCTAGAAACAATCATTTTATTTTCTTCTTAAAAATGGTGCTTCCGCCGGGGATTGATCTCAAAATATAATTCCTTCCCTATGAATAAGGGGGACTTCCGTAGTAAAGACTTATCTGTCCCACTGGTCTGTGTCCGGTGGCTTCGGCCACTGAACCGGTAATGAAATTAACGGAGTGATCCCAGGGTGTTATCCTCCTAGGCAACACTCGCCCCCTTGATTTAACGGGACAGGGCTGAGTTTATTGTCCAATGCCTGAGGCGCCCCCTTGAGGGTGAATACCGAGGGGGTGTAAGCATTTCTTTTTGCTTGCTATCCCATGAGCTTTGGTTCGTGTGTGGATTTTAAAAATAAGAATGTATCATTTTGAATTTAACCGAAAAAAATAGTTCATTCAAAAATAGCCTTCAACTTTAATATAAACTTCGATTTCTACTTCTATATCGAAATTGTTACTTCTATAACTAATTGTTATGACTTTTTGTAACGAGATAATGAAGGTCCTGACTTTTGTGAGCTAGAACTACTATATTGGAAAAGGAGGAAGAAGAAATAAGAGATGATAAAGGTGTAAAAAATACTGATGAGCAAAACAGGATGAACGTTGGTTTGACCGTAGCGTGACCCCGAACGGAGAATTGAGTGTCAACCGGATGTTTCGGGTGTTGATCGGAAGTCACGTGGTGACGTGGAACGACGAAGAAAAGGACGAGCCTCTTTTTGCTTTCGGACGCCTAGGGGAACGGACGGGCCTTTGGTGCCTAGGATAGTAATAAAGTAGTGTTCTCTCTCTCTCTCTTTCTGTCTGCCTTTCCTCCTCTCCGATACAGCACACGAGACGAGCACGAAATAAAGGCTAGCAGTTGTAACTACATATTTCTAGCGTTGTAATTTTTATCAACAACATTTTAGCACTGTGAATTTGGAGGCACGTGGACGAGACCCGCTATACAATATACACCGCCGCCGCCACGTTGCTTATATACGTTTGGGTACTGTGAAAATACGACAATGTTACAGATATCGTTTTAGTGCCCGGAAAAAGGGACAACGTTACACGTTTCAAATTCGGAAAGAAGGAAAAATTTATTTTGGAAACTTAAAGCTTCATTGTTTTCTCGAATAATTCGAAATAAGGAATTAATCAAACTTATGTAACGTTGTCGTATATCTGGTAACAGTACCCAAAGCGATATACATAACGGGGCGGTGGTGGTGGCAGCGATATATTCACGGTACTAAAAATGTATTCTTGTTGATAAAAATTACAACGCGAGAAATATGTAGTCACAACTGCTAGCCTTTATTATCGTGCTCGCCTCGTGTGCTGTATCGGAGAGGAGGAAAGGCAGAGAGAAAGAGAGAGATATACTACTTGATTACTGTGGCCCCATACTAGGCACCAAAGGGCCGTCCGTTCCCCTACCACCGGGGAAATATATCTCACGCGACTTTTCATTGTAAATGATTTTGGGTATTTGAAATATTCACAATTCCAAAAAGTTACAATTAAAAGATGGAATCTACATCGGAAACAAGTGTACAAATACGATGAATGTGCTTTAAGATTTCTTTAAAAATAAAACTTGAAGTCCACATACGGGACAATATAGGTGATATGGCATTTGAATGCAGTATAGGCGAAAAGACTGTTGTTGTATCCAACTCAAATTTAATATGGGCAAACATAGTCAAGTTTTCTTTCGCCTAGACTGGTTGCCTAACCAAGGTTAAAGAGCCCAGTCTGTCTTACTATTACCAACCAGATGAGCGTGTTAGTGTGAGGTAAAACTTGGAGGTATGACAGAGATTTGAAGAACTTCAACTAGTTGTGAAATAGATCACTAATCAGGATTTAGTCTATTCTAGTAGTGACCACTCAAAGCAGAGTTTGAATTCAGAGTTTTCTTTCTCCTAGACTGGTTTGTCAGCAATGCAACAAAGCCTTTACACAGTCGAGCTATTTAAAACTTCCTAAACGCACTCACACAGGTGAGCATTAATTGGACATTGTGTTCAACCGGCATAAGTGGGATACGTAGTAGATAATGACTTACCTGGACCAGGGCGTAGGTGTACTCAGCATCTGCTGGTGTTTTGCCGACAGCTTTGAAGTGAATCTTTTGTGTTTCGGAAGGCAGCTGAAAAAGACAAGAAGAAAATCAGTAAAAAAGTGATTCCGAGTATCATTCCGATCTTTCGTCAGTATTTTATTTCTGTGAGAGTATGCCTGTGCTAAATTCTTTAAAGCTCAAATTATAATGCCTTTGTCAATATCTATGAATTCTTCTTATTAGAACGAGTCAAAGGTTTTAGAATCACTTGGCTGGTCATGTCAAGCCCTAGCACCTATATGATTGTCCCAACCCTATTGCCCCTATGTCAACCTCCAACCCTTTTCTAGAAGGCAATAGTGGAGGGTTCTGGGTATGATGTTAAACTCTAGCTGATGGTGAAGTTCCAATTCTGCAGTTTTGGGAATATGGAGTACCCCTTCATCACCATTACTACCAGGTCCACTCTGACCCGGAGAGGTACTACCTGTTAGAGTCCTATCTATGGGTTAAATAGAACAGAATGAGTTATAAAAAACTGAGTACTCGTCAAGAATGAATAAAACAAAACGTCTCCGGCATAAAATGACCCAACAATCGTTATCATGCCGTAAAATCCAGCCTAGCAACAATCAAAGTTTTTGCAATAGTACTGAGGAAAATTTCATTGTCTGCTTATTAGAGTAATTTCTCAAGAGCCAAAAAATTGAAATGATTTATTACTAGATTTTAACTACATCCTACTATTTACCCATAGCTGTAGGCAGAATAGTTGGATTTCACCATAAGGTCAGTTTTAGACCCACTGAAGTGACAGGGTGAAATCGATTTCTATTTTATCCCCCGATTATGTCATTTGAAATGGTGTGCACTAATATGAATATAAATTCTAAATGAATCTAAAAGAACTGATTTTGTTTCCCTTTTTACCAAACGGTCAGGTTTAGACCCACTGAAGTGACAGGGTGAAATCGATTTCTATTTTATCCCCCGATTATGTCATTTGAAATGGTGTGCACTAATATGAATATAAATTCTAAACGAATCTAAAAGAACTGATTTTGTTTCCCTTTTTACCAAACGGTCAGGTTTAGACCCACTGGAGTGACAGGGTGAAATCGATTTCTATTTAATCCTCTTTTATCCCATTTGAAATTTGGTGTGAAATAATATGAATCTATTTTCGAGGGTGTATAATGAAATTTGTTTGGCCTTGAAAAATATTGTGTCATCGGTGATTGCATCAAATTCTTTTAATCACACCTAGACACTTTCCCAACGGTATTAATACTATGTGAAGTGTAAACAGCAGGATTTGAACTCGGGTTGTCGAGTCCATTTCGCCCGAAAACAGCCATTACACCAAAACGTCTCAACATCGCGGGATAAAAAGTGAATGAAATAGCGAAGCAATGGCTGACATATCAAGTATGTATTAATGCTATGTGAAATACAAACAGCCTCGTGCAGGATTTGAAATCAGGTCGTCGAGTCCATTTCGTCCGACAATAACCGTTACACTAACGCCCCAACAGTGAATGATTAAGCCAAATAATGGCTAACATATCAACTATGCGTTTAACGTTGACGCTCGAAGAACCCGGAGTTTTTGATACATTTTTTGTATTTTTTGTTTGTTTCAAGTAATATTAGCATTATTTTGTTTTGTTGTTTTTTCTTTTATTCTCCTAGAGTTTTCCTTCTCCTAGACTGGTTGCCATACCAAGGTTAAAGAGCCCAGACCAACCAACTATTTAACCATAGCTGGAGGGAGAATATTTGGATTTGACAATAAGGTCAGCTTTAGACCCACTGGAGTGATAGAGTGTTATCGATTTCTATTTAATCCTAAGATTATGTCATTTGCAATGGTGTGAAGTAATCTGGCTCTATTTTTTGGAGGGGGTATAATAAGATTTGTTTGGCCTTGCTTGTATCAGATTTTTATCGCACCCAGACACTTTCCCAATGGTATTAATACTATGGGAAATGTAAACAGCAGGGTTTGAACTCGGGTCGTCGAGTCCATTTCGTCCAACAATAACCATTACACTAACGCCTCAACAATGGTTGACATATTAACTGTGCGTTTAATGTTGACGCTCGAAGAACCCGGGTTTTTTTAAAATACTTTTCTTTGTATTTTTTTGTTTCAAGTAATGTGAGCATTGTCTTTTTTGTTCTTTTTCGTTTCTTTTTTTTTAAACAGTAAATGGGGTCTTACAAGGTGTTTGTGGAGAATTGTGTTTGTCAATGGTCCGATTTCTGGGAAGGTGTGGGTTGTGGCATCACCGTCAGTTGTCACAGTGACAGCCAAGGATTCGGCGGATTTTACATGTGCAGCGAATAAAGCAAGTGCCTCGAGTCCAAGAACGGTATCCTGAAAATAAGAAGATGATAGAGAAATTAGAAAGAAAGAAAGAAAGAAAGAAAGATTGTAAAAATTAGAAAGAAAGAGAATAAAAAACTAAAAATAAAGAAATAAAGAAATAAAGAAAGCGTTATTTGAATCTCTCGTGCCAAACGGTTAAATTTTCCTTTCATTCTACTATATATGTGCTCTGACGAAGGCCAGTGTTTACAAAGTGTCTTTTACAATTAACTTCACTAGTACAATATAAAACGCCCCCGGGCGATGTAAAAATAGATTTTT
>CM042176.1:18854709-18879709 GCA_023376005.1 Doryteuthis pealeii | reverse complement strand
CACCTGATCCACCCTAAAAGAAAAAAAGAATAAAAAAAAGTGTCAATATGATCAGGCGGGGGTCCAGTGGCTTCAGCTATGAACTGTAGAAGTTAACATCGTTAATCCCAGGTGGCCATCCCCCCAGGCAACACATGCCCGCCTCGATTTAAAGGGACAGGGCTGGGTTTATTGCCCGGTGCCTGAGGCGCCCTCCTTGAGGGGAAATGCCGACTGGATAAACGTATTTATGATTTATGATCCGTTTTTATTTCAAAGTCCCAGAGAATTGTATGCGTTTCGTTCCCAAGAACAGATTCTGGTTTATGCATATACCATTTCGTTGTATGGTCAAAATTTATTTTTTTGCATAATTCCCAGTGGATCACCTTCCCAACCCAGTCGTGTCTGGTTTTATACTCCCGTTGTGCTAGTTTGCTACATTCCCATAGTACATGGTTTACGGTCTCATCTATATTACCGCATAGTCTACACTTACTATTTTGTTAGGTCTTATCAATTTTTACTTTGATAAAATTATTATTATTATTTGAGTTTTCACATCAGTGTTAGCTGATGGTCTTTCACTGGAGTCTGAGTGACAGCAAGTCTCCTCAGGTCTCCAGACTCTTCTGAGTATTCTGGCAGATTGCAGCAGTGCAGTGTTCTGAATGGTTTCAATCTTCCTCTGATATCCAAACTTTCCAACCCTTTTCTAATGCTTTTGGACTGTTCAAGTGCACAACTACAATTGTATAACTTTCACTTTCATATTCCAACTTCAGTTCTCTGCAAGGTCCAATATTATTATTATTATTAATATTATTAATTATTATTATTTTATTATTATCATTTCACACTGTTGTAGCAGTGGTTCACTGGACCCGAGTGACTACAAGTCTCCTCAGCCACTGTGCGCTAATATTGATCCTTTACACCACGACCAGACTGTCTATTAGTTGTCCTACGGCGATTGTCTGCGATGGACTTTACTCTGAGGAAACGTGCGAAAATTGCACGAACACACTCGTAAACCTTACAGAGTATATAATTAATTACTCATTAACCCTTTCTTACCTGCATAGCACTGTGAATAACTCTGCCGTCTTCCCTGAATCTGTGATCCCGGGTCTTCTTGTGTACCAACCAGTTGATACCTTCACGCATAATATGTTCGTCGATGTAGAGACCGGGAATATTTTTCTTGGCTTGTCCGAAACAATTAAGGACAAAGGCAGTTAACCTATGAGAAGGAAAATAATCATTATTTACAGACGTTACTCAAACGAATATCTTCTTTCTTGTTATTTTTAGCATCTATTCTCAACTAATGCAATCTTCAAAGAAAGAAAGAAAGAAAACGCACGGAAAGAATAAATAAAATAGAATAATTTGGAAAGACAGATAATAGAAAGAAAGAAAGAAAGAAAGAAAGAAAAGAACATAAGAAAGGACAAGTAAGTATATAGTGAAAGAGCAAAAAGAAGAAAACATGGAAAGAAAAAGAAAAAAAGAAGAAGAAAGAAAGAAATAGACTGGGTTTATAGTGAAGAGCAAAAAAAAAAGAAAGAAAGAAGAAAGAAAGAAGTAGAGTGAGGGTTATAGTGAAAGAGCAAAAAGAAAGAAAGAAAGAAAGAAAGAAAGAAAAGAAGTAGACTGAGGGTTATAGTGAAATAGCAAAAAGAAAGCAGGGTGAAGTAGTGTAGTTTATACCTCTAGTGAAAAAAGAAAGAAAGAAAGAAAGAAAGAAAAAAGAAAGAAAGAAAGAAGAAAGAGAAAGAAAGAAAAGAAAGAGAAAGAAAAAAGAAGAAGAAACAGAAAGAAAAAAGACAGAAAGAAAGAAAGAAAGAAAGAAAGAAAGAAAGAAGAGAGAAAAATAGTTATGAAGAATTTAGAAAGTAAGAAGAAAGAAAGAAAGAAAGAAAAATACAGAAAGAAAGAAAGAAAAAAAAGCATGGAAAGAAAGAAAGAAAGAAAAAAGAAAAAAACCAGGAAGAAAGAAATACAGAAAGAAAGAAAGAAAGAAAAAGAAAAAGAAAAAGACAGAATTACAGCGAGGGTTATAGTGAAACAGCAAAGAGAAAACAGAGTGAAGTAATCTATCTCATTACTCTAATAGAAGGGAAGAGAAGAAAGAAAGAAAAGAAAGGAAGAAAGAAAGAGAAAGCAAAAATAATATTTGCAAAGAGAAAGAGAATGAGAAGAATCGAGAAAGAACTTGAAGAAAGGACACTTAAACATGTTAATCTACTTACCATGTGCTTCCTTTCTTGTCACGCTTTCCAAAAGCACTGAATGAACCGTCTGAAAGTTGGTATGTCAATTGATTCTTGTAACCTGACGTAAACAAAAAGGACGGGTAAATAATACGTAGAACTGTGCAAACAAACACATAAAGATTTCATGGTGTAAATACTAGGGTGAGTCAAAACTTTTGCAATAACTTCTTACGGAGGGCGCATATTCTTTAAGTCCAACAAGTTTCTTGAAATTTTATAGACGTTGATAAGATTTAATAAATAATTTATTTGGGTTCCGTTTTTTTTTTTTTTTTTTTTTCACCCTGTACTCGGGCGAGTAAAAAAATGTTGGAAAGAAAGAGAAATAGAAAGAAAAGAAAGAAAGAAAGAAGAAAAGAAAGAACATAAGGAAAGGACAAGTATGGTTATAGTGAAAGAGCAAAAATAAAGAAAATATGGAAGGAAAGAAAGAAAGAAAGAAAGAAGTAGACTGAGAGTTATAGTGAAAGAGCAAAATAAAAAATAAAAAAGAAAGAAAGAAAGAAAGAGAGAAATAAAAGAAAGAAGTAGAGAGAGAATTATAGTGAAATAGCAAAAAGAAAGAAAGAAAGACAGTAAGAAAGACAGAAAGAAAGAAAGAAAGAAAGAAAAGAAATAGACTGCAATATCTTACATGCTAGTTTCTGGTGCGTATGCCATTACGACTTGAAATGCCTAAGTTTATCAATGAGTATCTAATTTATAGTCAAAATACATTTGTAGCGATTGTCTGCCCCTGTTTGGTCTGATAGAGTTATCTTCCCTTGTTTCAGGGTTTTGACCGCTAGGCGTTCCTGACTATTTAATCAGGTAAGCGGAGGGTTTGAATTCTCTTTTCTCCGGGACAGCAAACAGGATGCATGTGTTAGATATTTGCGTCTATACATTTTATGTAGGGAGCTCCTTCGTGTACTCTGTGTCACTTCTTTACTACGAAAGCCTACATCCTACTTTCTTTATAATACATTTATGTATCTTCTTTATACACCTCTAGTACCGTGTCTCATAATCTGTCCATTATATATACTAGTAAATATATGCACCCTCCGTAGGGTGCAAGTATTTAAGTTTTAATGTAATAAAATATTGTATTAAATTAGAAAGGCTAATGAAACTAAATAAGAATGCAGATAAAAAGATTTGAAATAGAGGGAGTATAATAAAAGATTTGAAACAGAGGGAGTATAATAAAAAATGGAACAACTGAAACTTACTCTTCCATCACTCTCGTCTTTCATTGTTATTTTTTCTAATTTAAGTATTTAGTTAAAAGAGGAAGTAAAGAATAAAATGAAAGTTATTTTTTCTTGTTAATGGATTTCATTTAAGATTCATTGAAGATATGTTTGCTTATATTCATTAAAATAAAACCAAACAGTTAGAAATCAATAAAACTAAGCACATATTTATTAAATTCGATTTTTTAATATTAATATGCAAATTAGCCTTCCCGTTCACACTGTAAACTGCTATTTTGTTGTATATATAAATATAATTGCATGTTGTCAGTATGTAGACATAGTTAACAGTATTAATAATGTAAGACAATTTTATTAATAATTGAGGTTTAGATAAAAATAAAATCATGGAGAATGTGATGTCAATAACTAAGAGAATTGTGACTTGAGTAGGAATATAGTTTCGGTTACAGACAGAAAAACACACAATGTCCATTATATATATATCTTTTGTGTATACCTTTTAATGTGTATATGTATTCTTGTTTAAATGTATTTATATGCGCTCACTATTAAAGTCTATGTTTGTTACGCCTCATAACTTCTTTGTCGGTATATTACTTGTACTTATATGTACCCACGTGGAAGGTCCTTTTTTGTTATAGGTGATATAACTTATGTACATAAATGGAATGCGCCGACTACTACTATAAGTAGCAGGGACAATTGTGGCTTGAGACACAAGCAACGCGAGTTGCGACTAAGCTTACTCGCATAGGCTTGCTGGTCCAGTGTGCTTCGGCCACTGGACCGGTTGCTTTTGGTTAATAGCGTCGATCCAGGCGCCCCTCTTGAGGGGGAATGCCAACGGGATCGACGCAATTTTTCTACCTACCACCCATGAGTCTCGGCTTGTGGGTGGTGCCCACATAAAACGGCCTTGTGCCATATCGTGTAAAAGTGGGAAACATGTAAATACCACAAGCAACGCGAGTCAGTTCGCATCTGAATGGTCAGACGCAACTCCACTTACTTTCCTGTAATTTCTACTCATTTTTGTTCAATACATTTGTATCCATTTTCATCGGTCATTTGTCTTACGTTTTTACCCTCAAAAACCCCACATTTCATTGTTATCTACACTATTTCTCTGAATGTTTCAGATGAGGCTTGATGATTAGTATTATCTGCGTTATTCGGACTATTGTCCAGTGGCTTCGTCGTTGATCCCAGTTTTGCAATCGTTCAGTGCGCGAGAAGAGGCGAGAGATGTGGCAGGACAATCCTGATTTAACTCTCTCTTTTTTTCTCTCTTTCTTTTCCCGTTTTCATCTTTTCATTATGTTCCATTGAAACATATAAGCATTCGCTCTTCTCTCTAACTTTCCCCGACTCTCTTTCTTTCTTTTTTCTTTCTTTCTTTCTTTCTTTCTTTCTTATTGGACACTTTCGAACTGCCTCCACAACGTTCCCAAGACATACCAAAGGATAATCCTAAGACACCAAATAAATGTGTACTTAGAAAATCATATAGATTTCGGAGAAAACCCTAACATTTTTGGGGTATTATAGATACTATCGTCTGTAGTACTTACCTCTCTCAGTGTACATTTTGATTTTCTTCATATGTTCGGGTGTTAATCGATCAGTGTGGTTCAGATATTCGTAAATGTAGACGTTAGGGGCAAAGTTGATCATGTTCTGTTCTCCACAACCGGAAGGAATTCGGATCAGATGTCCAAGACTGTCAATGGTTGGTCCCATGATGTCACCTAGATAATGAAAGATACAAGAAATGAATTGCTTGAAACCATAATCAACATGTCTTTAACTTTGGTATGACAACCAGTCTAGGAGAAGGATTTCTTATAATTGCAGCACACGACAGTACCATAAGAACGAACTGCATCAAAGCGAAAACAGAATAGTAAGTGTAGAATGTGTGGAGACAAAGACGAAAAAGTTAATGGACCATATTACCTTTAAGTACCCCATTCAAAATCCGGTTGTTTGTTAGGCGTTAAGGTTAGGGGTTAAGGTTTAGGGGTTAGGGTGAGGGGTTAGTTTTATAAAAAAAAAACTCTAAAAATCGTATGTTAACAAACAACTGGGTTTTGACGGTGTAAATGAAAAAAAATGTCCTTATGAATCAAGATCGCAGATGGGGTGCTTAAAGGTAATATGGTCCAGTTAATCATATAATTAGTGAATGCTGCAAACTAGCACAATAGATTTCGGTTGTTTTTCTCCATATTAGTATATTTTATTCTCGATTTTGTTATGGCTATCTGACGAGACTGGGTTCATTTATGGAGTTACCGGCCAAAATAAATTTATAATAACAAAATGACGTTTTGTTGGCTGTTGATTTTTTCTTTCTTATGATTAATTTCTTTTGTGAAAATTTATATTCTCATTCGATTTAATATTTTTATTTTATTTATTTCACTTTAACATTTAAATATTTTACTTTAATATATTTTTAATATTTTTATTTTAATATTTTTATTTTATCTATTTTAATATTTTTTATTTTATCTATTTCAATATTTTTATTTTATTTTAAAAATTTTATTTTTAATATTTTTATTTTATTTTTTATCTCAATATTTTTTATTTTATCTATTCTAATATTTTTATTTTATTTATTTCACTTTAACATTTAAATATTTTACTTTAATATATTTTTTGTTTTATTATTTTAATGATTTTGCACACCGGTTGAACAACTTTTGTCTTAGAAACTGTTATTTCTACTAAAGTAATTTCTTTGTGAAAAATTATACCTTTTATTCCATTATATACCGATGGTGTACCTCGATCAATTTATTGCACAGATCACTGTGCCGTGAGATTAAAAAGGTTGAAAAACTGATCTAGATATATAAATGAATTATTTATATTATATTTACATCTAGATAATGAATGTTATGCTTAAGAAATAGGCACCAGGTGTAAATGCCGCTAAACTGACCAGTTAATTATATCTTATTTTTATATAGTTATTTTTTGTTTATAAAATTATAATTATATTCATTAAATAAACTTAATGACATCAGTAAAGATGATATAGATACTTACCAATTACACTGACTTCAACTCTTTCAGAGTCTTCGACAATATCTTTTCTGGGTTCAAATTCATAATCAATTTCTACAGGGGCATCGTCCTCTATTTTCAATAGGAAGGCTTTGTTGTGATAAATGGTATATCCTTCGGGCTGTAGAAAAAGGACAAGAAAATAAAATATTAGTATTATTCGTATTATTTGGACTATTTTCCTTATCTTTATTGTTAATGGTATCCTGTTTTCATTCCGTTAACCATAGCTAGGGTACACGATACCCCCGTGGACTGAATAAAGGGTTAAGTTCAAAATTCCGTGATGGCTCCCGATTACGACAAGAAGGTTCCCGATTACATATGAAATATAAGCTTTTACTTACACAAGAGAGGCACATGGTGTAATGGTTAGAGTCCTAGGAAATGGACTCGTCGACCTGAGTTCAAATCCTAGACGAGGCTGTCTACATATCACACAGCTCTAATACCCTTGGGAAAGGTATGCATCCACCTGCTCTCGTTCCCACTATGGGTAAATAGCAGGGCAGACTGTGCTCTTTAACCTTGGTTAGGTAATCAGTCTAGAAGGAAAACTGAATTCAAACCTGTTAAATTCCGCTTAAGAAATTGACCTTGAGTCGGATCCTGCTCATGTGAAAAGGATGGATAATTTATATAGATAAATAGCAGGGCAGACTGTGCTCTTTAACCGGTTCCCGAGTCCGAGAAGGTTCCCGAGTCCGACAAGAAATACTGACGGTGCGCCCATCAATATATGACAACTGGAGACATTATTTCTCTGAATGTTTGAGATGAGGCTTGATAATTAGTATTATCTGCGTTATTTGGACTATTGTCCTCATCTTCATTGTTATCTACACTATTTCTCTGAATGTTTCAGATGAGGCTTGATGATTAGTATTATCTGCGTTATTCGGACTATTGTTCAGTGGCTTCGTCGTTGATCCCAGTTTTGCAATCTTTCAGTGCGTGAGAAGGGCGAGAGATGTGGCAGGACAATCCTGATTTAACTCTCTCTTTTTTTCTCTCTTTCTCTTCCCGTTTTCATCTTTTCGTTATGTTCCATTGAAACATATAAGCGTTCGCTCTTCTCTCTAACTTTCCCCAACTCTCTTTCTTTTTTTCTTTCTTTCTTCTTTCTTTCTTATTGGACACTTTCGAACTGCCTCCACAACGTTCCCAAGACATACCAAAGGATAATCCTAAGACACCAAATAAATGTGTACTTAGAAAATCATAAATATTTCGGAGAAAACCCTATCAACTACAAATAGATTCCTGAAACAAATCATATGAGCAAAAAAAAATAAATAGGGTAGGTGCTGGGGAGAGTTATCTCCCCCTAACGATTCGAACCGGATACTCTCCAAAAAGGAGGAGGACAAAATACTGACAGCCAGAGACAAGAACCGAGCCCGGTACGTGACACGCGCGAATCCTTTCATCAAGCCGAACTGAATCCAAAACCATCCCACTGTATTCCCTGTCAGTGAGAATAAATAAAACAAATATTGTTATATGTTAAACATATTCCCTGGTTTTATCAATTCTGTATATCCTACATCTCGGGATATAACACTTTCTTTCCTTCTTTCTTTCTTTCTTTCTTTCTTTCTTATTATATTTATTTTGTATCGTATTTCCTTTTCCTTCCCTTTCCTTCTAATAAAAATGGAATTGGTACATTATTTAGCTGAGATGACAACACTCATAAGAAATAAGAATTCGGTGATTAAGCGACACCAGATAAAAGCATCACCCGTACAGCTTACCTTCACAATGATATCCTTGTGCACTTCATCAGAGCCCATTTCACAAGTTGCGCGAATTTTGATAGGGATATCGCCCACTGCAGATGGGATCACGTGGAATCGGACTGTGTTGTCACCATGGGACTTCACCTGTAATGAAAAGATGGTTTATACGAATGATATTAAATTCTTTTTCTGGCTCTTTCTTTCTTTCTTTCTTTCTTTTTACTTATTTTCCATTCTAAATAAAAAGAAAGGAAGGGCGAAAGGAAGGAAAGAATAAAGAAAGAGCTAGAGAGAGAAAGAAGAAAAAAACAGGGACAGAGAGACAGACAGACATAGAAAAAAAAAGAAAAAAGAGAAAAAGAAAGAAAGAACAAATCAGAAAGAAAGAGAAAAAGATAGATAGATAGATTGAGAGAGAGAGAGAGAGAGAGGAGAGAGAGAGAGAGAGAGAGAGAGAGAGAGAGAGAGAGAGAGAGAAGAGAAGCAGAACAGAACAGAACAGAAGAAAAGAAGATAGAGAGAGTGAGGGGTATGTTTGTGAGGGAGGGTATATATGTGTGTGTATGTATTATGTATATCAGAGAGAGAGAGAGAGAGAGAGAGAGAGAGAGAAGAGAGAGACAGAGACAGAGAGAGAGAGAGAGAGAGAGAGAGAGAGAGAGAGAGAGAGAGAGATAGAAAGAGAAGAGAGAGAGAGAGAGAGAGAGAGAGAGAGAGAGAGAGAGAGAGAGAGAGAGAGAGAGAGAGAGAGAGAGATACTGAGGCAGAAATAGAAAGATCAGAGGCCAAGAGAGAGAGAGAGAGAGAGAGAGAGAGAGAGAGAGAGAGAGAGAGAGAGAGGGAGAGAGAGAGAGAGCAATCTCTTACCATGACAGTTTGTGTATTTCCAGTGCCATTCAATTTAAATTCGGTGGATTCTGGGAGAGTGACAGTCACCTAAAAAAAAAAAAGACAATGATTCAAAAATAGTTTCGTTTCGTATATTTTGTTTTACGGCATATCAACCTCAGTGGGTCATTTAATGCCGACAAAATTTTTAAATAAATTCATTATTAATGGAAACTCAATATTTTTTTAATAAACTCATGTTTTTCTATTTAACCTCTATGAAATTCTGAACTAGATTTGCCTCAAAACAGCCCATGATATTAGTGCATTTAAAACCCTGCAATGTGTCTTATATATCCCTAAGAAATAAAGGTTTACATATAATATGGTGTGGTTGATTTGCATACTGGTTTTAACAAAACTGGGTTTAATAAATAATTACTTGGTGTTATTAATCTCTAATATGATTGTTTTATTCTCCAACGTATTAAAATCAATCCTATAAATGATTTTATATAGAAACCAATTAAATATAATTGAAATAAACTAGCAAAAAAAAACCCTCTGGGCGGTGTAAACATTGATTTTTTAAAGATTTTGCCTGAGGAAATGGGAATTTAAAAATTCAACGTCAGAGGGTTTCTGACAAACATATCTCTGGGGCAGTAAATTAATTATAGTATCCCTGTGTAGGAGTAGTATTAATAATATTTATTGGCTCAAGTCTGTCTCTTGTATACCGGTGATTCTAAAAGATCAAAAATGCGTTTCTGGCCTGTCATGTAACACCCCCTGACAAACATATCTCTGGGGAAGCAAATTATTTATAGTATCATCAAATTTATCAAAGGAGTAAAAAAAATGTTTAAATTGAAATGGAAACTTAATTCTGCACCCCCCATAAATAAAAAGTTGCGTGCATTTATTGTTGGCATACTTTCTTCTACTAAAGACGATGGCGTAGTGTCCACTTTATTAAAAAATCTGCAACTGCGGGAGTGGCTGAACATACCAATTTTTGAATGGCATCTATTAATTATAATGTAATTATAGTATATATATATATATATATATATATATATATATATATATATATATATATATATATATATATTGTTTTAAACTTATGTGTCGACACATACATACCAAAAACTTAGTCTTATATATATATATATTATAATGTAATTATAGTATATATGTATATATTTTTTAAAGCGACATCTCAACTATCGATGGCAAACTCATAAACTCTGTAGAACAATTTAGATACCTAGGCAGTAACATCTCCTCCACAGAAAACGACGTTAATGCATGTATAGGAAAGGCATGGGCCGCTATAAATAAATTATCGTTCATATGGAAATCCAATCTCACAAAGTTAAAGAAACAGTTCTTCCAGGACGTTGTCGTGTCAGTACTGCTGTATGGCTGTACCACCTGGACCCTAACGAAGCGACTAGAGAATAAACTAGATGGGAGCTGTCCAAGAATGCTGTGGGTGATCCTGAACAAGACGTGGAAACAACACCCCATGAGAAAACAGCTATACAACCACCTGACACATATCACCCAAACCATCCGAGTAAGACGGACAAGACACGCAGGGCACGGCTGGAGAAGCAAGGACGAACTCATAAGCGACGTCCTCCTGTGGAAGCCAGCACATGGGCACGCCAGCGTGGGCCGACCAGCAAAGACGTACATTGATCAGTTCTGTGCGGATACAGGATGCTGCATAGAGGACCTCCCGAGACTGATGAGCGATAGGGGCGGATGGAGAGAGATTGTCATGGATATCCGTGCTAACAGCGCGACATGATGATGATGATGATAGTATATATATAAATCATACTTACCTCTTGATCTTTGGTGAAATTATTTAGTTTTAGACCATCATCATCAGTAGATTTTTTTTTATGATTGTTTATATTTCAAGACTGAAAGGCTTATGAATGCCAAGGGATTGGTTTCACATGGGAATAAGATTTTAAGTTTATCTTAATGACTTAACCATACGAGTCGCAGGTAATTCAAAATTATTTCAAATGTGCAAGGGAATTTTTTTAGGTCGTAAAGTAGAACACACACACACACACACACACACACACACACACACACACACACACACACACACAATTTTTGTTTCGTTAATTTCAAAACGAAACCTTATCTTTCATTGCTAATTATTCAAGCAGATTTAATTACAAGTGTCTATTTTTTATTTAAATAATGTGTTATACAATCAATAGGCATAGCCTATCATTTTTGTAATGTGGTGTAAAAATTTGAATTTAACGGTTACTAGAAAAATACAGATAAGTTTTACTGACAGGCCTTCATCCCGAGACCATCCGAGCGGTCTCCGCAGATTGGCTTAGGGGGATCACACAATCGAAGGACCAGGTAGAATTTGACACAAGGTCACAAGTATTGGGCATCTAGCGAGGATGGAATATATATATATATATGATACTTACCTCTTGATCTTTGGTGAAATTATTGAAGATGGACACCTTAAGGATGAATGATTCTCCTCTGACCAGTGAATAAGGAAGTTCGGGATGGATGAAGAAATCTTGGTGGGAGAGAAACTGAAAGAAATGAAACATAGGATATGAAACTTAAACTGAACAGAGGTCTGTCATGAATTTTGGTGTCTGAGAAGTGCAAACCATGTGAAAGTTACAGAAGAATGTCTGATGTTGCCTGGGGGGATCACGTACCGATCCAATGCCCCCTGAACACAGGCCCCGAAGGGGGAGGGGCAATTAAGTCTATTCGGGTAATCCAACTGTCGTATCAACAAGCGATGAAGCAATGTATATATTTACCAACTCCTCCGTACGAGCAGGATGTGGCACAAGGTCAACATCATGCCACGCACCTCCACTACATTTTTAACCAGAGGTTGTAGCAAGTTGATAACGGTCGTGCAATTAAGGAACACAAGTATTAATATATAGATAACTAGCAAAAGTAACCGGTCCATGACCGGACTGATGTTATTTTTTTTAGGAACACCAGTGAGAAAGGGAGAAAACAGGAGTAAGAGAGAATAAGAGGAAATATTTTATAAAATATCGCCGAGAATTCGTATATTACAATGTTTGTTTTTTTTAGGAAATGCTTTTTTATTTACATTTAAAATATTATTTTTTTAAATGTAATCCTAAACTTGTTTTAAAACAATTTTATTTGAGAGATACGAACACACACAGAGAGAGAGAGAGAGAGAGAGAGAGAGAGAGAGAGAGAGAGAGAGAGAGAGAGAGAGAGAGAGAGACGAACAGACTGGGTGAAAGAGAGTACCTAGCCTGTTGAGTTAAAATGAAATGTATTAGTCTAATTAATTTTCTTTTTGACCCAATTTTTCCTGACTTTATTTTTCCTTACTGTGAAAAGTTCTAGAAATTGTTTGATTTTTGGTTAATTATTAGATTATATCATTTAATTAGTAAAAATCAAAAACCAAATTTTGTGTGTTTCATTTTGTGTGTTTCATTTTGTGTATTCAGAAACACAATAATGTTCCTGCGAGATTTCAAATCAGAATGGCATCTCTTTTTGGATTTATAAGTCGACACGTACATGCCAGAAACATTCTTTTATATATAGAGATAATAAGAAACATTGTCTTACATCGACTGGTTGTTTCATGATTCCAAGGCCATTCTCTGGGTGAAAAGCAAAGGCATTTGCCTGCCACATGGTAATGCTGTCAGGGACACTTTTACTAAAGGTGTATTCACCAGATTCACTGTAAAAATAGAATAAGAACATTTAATACTCAAACGAAGTCGACGTTCAAACGTTTCAGTTTTTTAAAACCTAGGACGAAGAACGTGTTGTCTAAATTCGTAGATTAATTCATTTTATAATTGGCGAGGGGGTATTATATTGAACGACCTGACCCCCCCCCCAACGAACCAGTTAATAATAATATGATGACGCCACTCACCCCAGGCGCTGTTTATTGGCACAGGCGTATCTAAAGCACTTCTGACATTGGATTTCGCAATTCGTTTCAACTATTCCCAAATTTAGTTCCAAGTTATAAAATCAGTTATCGTATATAAATCCATCTAAAAAAATCACGTAAATAAAGTTTCAATTTTTTAAACCTTCATCGGGACATTAGGATGAAGAAAGTGTTGGCTAAAGTTATAGATTCATTCATCTTGTTCATGGGTCACCAAACTACGGCCCGCGGGTCAGATCCGGCCCTCGAAGGCATTTTATCAGGCTCGCCGACGGTATTTGAATTTATGTGTTGAAACGTACGGAACGCGAGACGTTCTGATACCATTTAAATTTAAATATCATGTTCCGCTTATCAAATGTTCATGGACTTTACTATGGAACCAACCCATTGAATGAAATTGACTGATGAACATTTGAAAGTAATTCTCTTGATTGGATGTAGCAATTCCAAACCAAACATTGACGATATCTTGAAAGGCAAACTTCAGTTTCATCAGGCCCGTTAATGGTACATGAATTTATTTCCTAAAAAAGAACAACTTATGTATGTGAGCAAGCCTTTTCAAAATTGAAATATGTGAAATCAACCCATCAAACGAAATTGACTGATAAACATTTGAAAGCAATTCTCTTGATTGAATATATCAATTCCAAACGAAACATTGATGATATCTTGAAAGGCAAATTTCAGTTTCACAAATTTCACTAAACCTTTCTACTAATGTTGCGTTCTTTGATAATGTTTTGAAAATAAATATGTTGGTTAAATTTGTTTTTCTGCATCTTACGCCACTCATCCATGAATATAACATGGAAAGATGAATTTTGTTTTACATCTTTTTCTCAGAACTTTCGTTCTTGCTAGCAAGTATCAAACACAATAATAATGTGGCCTGCGCTCGTTTTTTTTTTTTTTTCAATTATCCGGCACACCGTGAAAAAGGTTTGTTGATCCTTGTCTAAGCCAAAGCGCTAAATTCACCATCCCTGTCAACACATGTTTGGAATCTCCCACAGATGATTAAAAAATGTTAATATTTCAATGGGAGTATCTTTATTAGAAAATCAGAACTGATATTAATTACAGAGATCGGCAGGGGAAAATTCTAATAATATGTTGATGTTTCAGGTATAGTGAACGGATGAAGAGGTTAAAATCATAATATCATGAGGAAACTGTTCTTGTTAGCAAGTATTGAACACAATGATAATGTGGCTCACGCTCGTTATTTTTTCAATTATCCGGCCCACCTTGAAAAAAGTTTGGTGATCCCTAATCTTGTTTGGAACACATGAATTTTGTTATATCCGAGCTCACTTAGAGACCAATCTAACATGTAGCATTCGGAGAGTATCAGGCGAGTCGAAAGCATCCTGGGTTGCAAAATTGTACAAAAACGTTGCAAAACTTTTGAATCACCCTATTAATAACCCTGGGCACCTCATGTGGTGTAATATTTAGCAAGCTAGATTCGCAGACCACTGTTAATGAGTTCGATTCTCACTGGGTGCCCCGTACTTCTGACCTTGTGACACATCTAAGCTAAGCATAGTAAATAACTATATAAAAAATAACTTGGGCACCTCATGTGGTGTATGGTTAGCAAGCTAGATTCGCAGACCATTGTTAGTGAGTTCGATTTTCACTAGGCGCCCCATACTTCTGGCCTTGTGCCACATATAAGCTAAGATTAGTTAATAGATATTACTTACCCTGCTTCTCCCTCTTGCCAAATCCATGTTTCTGGGAAGAACTTTCGGATTCTTGGTGTGGGAGAAACACTGTGCGATACAGATTCTGGACCAGCCGGGCCATCCATTTCGTATACCATACCTGAGTTTGCTAATAAATGTTAGTGAGAAAATATAAAAGAGGCATTCGAAACTAATATTCGAACGGACAACATATCTATAGGGAAAGTTACCAAAGTGAAAGAACGGAAATAATTGCTCAAAGGTCAAATCACAAAAGGGCAGTCTGGGCTCTTTAACCATGGCTAGGTAATCAGTCTAGGAGAAGGAAAACTCTGAATTTAAACCTGTTAAAATCCGCTTAAGACCTTGGGTCGCATCATGCTCGTGCATACTTGCCGAGGGAGTTGGTATATATATATATATATATATATATATATATATATATATATATATATATATCCAAAAAGCATGTAAGCCATGCGATCGCTTCGTCTTTGTACATTCGCTGCGTGTTTCGCTAATGTCCAACACACACACACACACACACACACACACACATATATATATATATATATACATATATATATATATATGTGTGTGTGTGGGGGGAGTTGGCTGTGTGTGTTTGTAAAAAATATATAGAAAAACACGAAGTGTTCCAAAGGATAAATATTTAGGCTTAAGACAATCATATAGGTGCTAGGGTTTGAGGTGACCAGCCGATTGATCGGTGGGGGGGGGGGGCACTCCGATCACCTATCTGGCCTAATTAAGGGCTAAAGTGGAGTGGTGCATGTCAAGGACTACTCATTCACCAGATCCCGTCCTGAAGCATCACAGGTCGCCACCCATGGCCTATATGTGGCCCCATGGAGGATTACCCCTCTGCAAGGGTGGAGTCGGTGTATTCTAAAGCCCAAGCCGACAGGGCTGATATATATATATATATATATATATATATATATATATATATATATATATATATATATATATATAATTGTTGGTGGGGTCAAGAACGGTATGGCCAAAAAGGAGTAAAGAATAAAATTGCTTTTGTATGTAAAGAGCATGACGGAATTTGTTGATGAGGAGGGCCAGGGTGTACAGCTACGTGTAACCCGTTAGTTGAGGATGCTGATATGGTGAAATATTGAGGTGCTTATATGCTGCAGCACAATTAGGATTGTCCAAAAGGTGTCACCAACTATATATATATATATATATACATATATATATATATATATATATATATATATATCCCGGTTTTGATTTCTGTCGGAGGGAGATCGTTAGTATACATCGCTGATGAACTTAATAAAGTCGAAACAGCTGCTGTACGATGTTCTACACGCCGAGTAATTCTTTGCGAGATTCACTTGTCAATATTATTTATCTTCTATAATTATCGAATTTTATGCGATATGCGCATTGTAATTGCCTTCAAGCAAAAATATAAATATTAATATATATATATATATATATATATATATATATATATATATATATATATAGAGAGAGAGAGAGAGATACTTACCGGTAATAGGACCTGAACGACTGACGCTATTGTAGACGGTATGATGAATAAATGGCTCCATATAGTTTGTCATTGCATTGAGGTCTACAGACTATCAGAGAACAAAGAAAAGAAAAAGAAGAAAAAAGTTTGAATTGAACAGTTATCTTGTTGTTGATAATTTAAAAGGGCCCCTAAAACCGAATATACCACAGTATGATAAATTATTCTTATTTTATAACGTATACTGCATTAATGCAACCATGAATACCCTAACACTGAACATTCAATAAGGAAAAACAAACAATTCACATGAACAATGCACATGTGAATGTTTAATAGATACAACATGAAACAACATGACAGACTTGTCCCAGATAATCAATACATACTGTTCCACAAACAAAGTGTAAGAAGAGGGAAAAATCTTTATAAAACCTATAATAATTATAAAACTAGCAAGACATGTGAATTTAATAGATACAACATGAAGCAACATGACAGACCTGTTCCCGATAGGTAATCAGCACATACTGTTCCACAAACAAAGTGTAAGAAGAGGGACAAAAAGCTTTATAAAATCTATGATAATTATAAAATTAGCAGGACCTGTGGATTTACCACAGTATGATAATTTAAATATTACAACGTTTGATTAAGTTTACTTAAGAGCTATTGATAAATAGTTCAATATGTAAAAAGTATGATAATCTTGATTTAACTCTCTTTTCTAGGAAGACCTGTGGATATACCACGGTACGATAATTTAATTATTACGACGTTTGATATGTTTTCTTAAGAGCTATTGCAATACAATGTGTAAAAAATATAATAATCTTGATTTAACTCTCTTGCTCATACTTTTTTTATCATTCTCAATAGAATTAACTTCGATTCTATAGCTAACATACTTAAATGCATTTAACCACTGGTACTATTTACAGAACCACGTTAATAATAATAATAATAATAATAATCTTATTATAATTGAGATTATGTGTTTGTCTGTCTGTAACCGAAACTATATTACTACTCATTTCACAGTTCCCTTAGTTATTTACATCACATTCTCCATGATTTTATTTTTATTTAAACCTCAATGAATAATAAAATTGTTTTACATTATTAAGACTGTTGACCATATCTACATACTAATAATACGCAATTGTATTTATATATACAACAAAATAGTGGTTTACAGTGGGAATGGGAAGGCTAATTTGCATATTGATCTTAAAAAAAGGATCTTAATAAATACATGCTAAGTATTATTGATTTCTAAGTGTTTGGTTTTATCTTATTGAATATGAGCAAAAATCTCTGGGATAAATCTTAAAAGAAATTCATTAAGAAGAAGAAATAACTGTAATATTATCCTTTACTTCCTATTTTAAGTAAAGAGTTAAATGAGGAAAATTTACCAATGAAAGACGGGAGTAATGGAAAATGATGGAAGAGTTAGTTTCAAAGCTGTTCTATTTTTCGATAATACCCCCTCTGTTCCAAATCTTTTTATATGCATTCTTATTTAGTTTTATTAGTCTTTCTAATTTAACATGATATTTTATTATATTAAAACTTAAAAACTTGCACCCGGAGGGTGCATATATTTGCTAGTAATAATAATAATGATTTTATATCATTATTATCTGGCTGCTAAAAATTAACATGCAAATAAGTTCATCTCAGTTAGCCACAGGTAGAATAAGACACAAGGTCACAAGTATGGGGCATCCAGTAAGGATCAAACTCACTATTCAGTAAACCATTATATTATTCATTAGTTGACACATCATGTTTCTAATGTTCTGTTATACAAAGAATACACAGTAAATATTTACCCAAACCATTTGCCATGGGTAGGATGTGACACAAGGTCACAAGTATGGACCATTCAGTGAGGATCAAACTCACTATTCAGTAAAACTACCATTGTATTATTCATAATTTGAAAACAGAGACTTCAAATATCATCCACAAACCCACTCAATAACCCTGTCTCTAATTAGTCAGTGCTATATTTGTTGTTATTGATTTATATACGAGTATTGTTAAGGGCATATTTTTTATTTATCTATGTATTTTTACTTTCTTTTAATGAAGCTCTGTCAATCATTATTATATAATGACTGACACGGCTTCATTAAATAAATGAAATTATATTTTCTTGTCTGAAATTTTCAAGAGTAGTTCACAGAACTTAATATATATATATATATATATATATATATATATATATATATATATATATATATATATGTTGAATAATCAAACCCATGAAAATCAAGGTTTAACTAAATAGAAAAAGCTAGTGTCCATTACTTTTGTAACACAGGAAGTATACAATAGATATCTGTCTCTTGTCAAATCAGTTCAAAGGCCAAATGAGAATTGAATCAAATTTCTTTTGGTCATAGATTTAAACTCACAGAGAAAATTAATATATATAAAGAGTAGTAAATCAAGACCTATATAGAGAGGGGAAAAGTGGCAGGCAGAATGTGTAGAAGGAAAAGACAGATCAGTTTTTTTACTTAATTGCAAATTGTGACTAATTAGAACCAAATAAAATGGATTTTTATTCAAACATAACTTAATCCCAAAACTAAGGAATATTTTGGGGTGTATTTTGTATCATTAGACTAAATAGGATATATATATATATATATATATATATAATATATATATATATATATAGAGAGAGAGAGAGAGAGAGAGAGAGAGAGAGATTTAATATACCAAGCGTGTTGGTAAATCCTCGCAGTGAGAAAAAACCCAGCAAATAGTTTGATTGTAAAAATATACTACCAAACATCAACCGGGGAGAAAAAAATTTTTGAAAAAAAGAAAAGACCAAGATAGTCGTACCAACAAAAAATAATCTATTGGTACAGTATTTGGCCAAAAGAAAAAACAATTTATATGTATATATATGTATATAAGATATATATATTCATATAATCGCTAGGAGAATAGCTAATAAGTAAAAAGTGCTCAATACCTAAGTAGAGCAAATAATAAAGATAAATCTAATGAGTCAGACGAACCTACTATTAGTTTTGCTTAATGCTCTTCAGGGCTAAGATCTGACTATATATATATATATATATATATATATATATAGTTAACATTAGATTTAAAAGTCCGTTTTACCAATGGTTTCGGAACATCCCTTTTAGGTGATTGCTCGTCATCAGAAACGTTCACTTATATATATATATATATATATATCTTATTATAATGTAGATTGTGTGTTTTTCTGTCTGTAACCGAAACTATATTACTAATCGAGTCACAATTCACATAGTTATTTATATCACATTCTCCATGATTTTGTTCATATTTAAACCACAATAATTAATAAAATTGTTTTACATTATTAATATTGTTGACCATATCTACATACTAATAACATGCAAGTGTATTTATATATACAAAAAATGGCGGTTTGCAGTGTGAATGGGAAGGTTAATTTACATATTGATATCAAAAATGTGATTTTAATAAATATGTGCTCAGTATTATTGATTTCTAATTGTCTGGTTTTATCTTAATGAATATGAGCAAAAATCTCGGGGATAAATCTTAAAAGCAATCCATTAACAATATTAACAGTAATTCTATTCTTTATTTCCTAATTTAACTAAATAGTTAAATTATGAAAATTTAGCAATGAAAGACGGGAGTGATGAAAAAGCAAGTTTTAATTGTTCCCCCTCTGTTTCAAATCTTTTTATCGGCATCTTATTTAGTTTCATTAGCTTTTCTAAGTTAACATAATATTTTATTGCATTAAAACTTAAATACGTGCACCCGGAGGGTGCATATATTTGCTAGTATATATAATGCAAATGAAAATTCAAGACGTGATGTCTTCGTGTTTGTTATCCCAGCATCGTTGCCAATTTTTTATGGATAAATCTATCAATTTTAGTGTTAGTACATATTGAATTCGTCGGGAGCCAGTTTAATTACTTTAGAGTTACATACCAAACAGTCAAAAGGAACTTAGAAACAGGGCTTCAAACCCACTGACTATGACTCCTCTAATTTTGGTGACTCCAACTCCTCTTTATGTAATTAAATGACTATAGGCTACAAATAAATATAAAACTGTTAGGATCAGCCCAAACGAAATATCTAGAGTTACTCTCCTTGATGAGTAGGAAACAGTTGTCTCTTGTGACAGGTGCATTGTAGGAGTGAAGACTGGAAATGGGACTTCAGCCCTAACACACATAGACTGATAAAATTTTAAGAAATGGTTACTCACTCTCAGGACATCATGGGGATTTTGTACATTTCGACGCCAGTGGTTGGAGCTTTCGTGGCCAAGAATGGCATCATAAACCTGTTAAAGAAAAAAAGAGAAAATTCAGTATAAAGATTTGTTCTTTTATCGTGTAGCAGGGCCGGGTTAGCTCAGTCGGTAGAGCATTCGGCTAGAAACCACAAGGTTCCTAGTTCGATACCGGTCCTCGCCAACTCAGCGTATGAGTAGCACAAGGATCTGTGCGGTAAAGTATGGAGCTGATGGTAGGTGTGGAGCTCCACCTCAGGTGCTAAAATAATCTCCTTGGTATAGCGCAAGTGAAAAGGGGATAGACTCCCTCGCTGATTGGCTGATACCGATTTTAAGCTGCCCCGACGACTTTACTTTTACTTATATATATATATATATATATATATATATTCTTTTGAATTCCAACCGTCACATTTCTTAACACCCATCCCCTTCCGTTTAAATTGTTTCGTCTTGTTGCCAACATCTCAAAAATTCGCTACATTTGTTGACAAAAGATATACATGAGACATGCCCGACATATATATGGCGCGAAATGCCCACGTTGGTGAATATTGTAACGTCTTTCGTTTTTTGCAGTATTAAGGTTTTTTTGTTTTGTAAACTTATTTTGACTTTCCTCTCCGACCCAAACAACTACGGGAGTGAATGAGCTCTGATGATGATTTTTGTAAAATCGAAATATTGATCAGTATCAGCTATGATTATATTATAAATTGTTTTCTTCTTTAACAGCATTGTGTGATGTTTTCATTCCACCTTTTCTTACTCATATATATATATATATATATATATATATATATATATATATATATATATACTAGATTTAAAAAAAATGCTTAGATTTTTAAATTTAAAAAAATAAAATCTCAATTCCACAAGCGTCCACAATAATCAACCTATATAATTTGCGGACCTCAACAAAAACATAACAGCAAGAAATGTTTTTGAAGAGACACCAGAGAAATTAAAGGTATCCTGACGAAAGCAAAAAAAGCTTGAAACCTGGGTAGACGCCTATAAAAAACAGTTAAATTTAAAAATTAAAAATATATATATATATATATATATATATATATATATATATATATATATATGGAGTTTATTTCAGCAAACATTTTTATCCACTCCACATTTTCTTTCTTTTATCTATTCATTTTTCAACATACTGTCGGATTCATTTCCATTGTTTTCAATTTACACACAAACACACACAAACACACACATACACACACACACACACACACACACATATATATATATATATATATATATATATATATATATTGGGAGAATATGTGCTTAATTGAAGTCGTACCTAATCTTTTGAAAATTAATTGATTAATAATTAATTAATTAGGCGGGAATGCCTATTTAAATGTAAGGCTAAACAAATCGAAAAAATCAATTTTTTTAGCCTTACATTTAAATAGGCATTCCCGCCTAATTAATTAATTATTAATCAATTAATTTTCAAAAAATTAGGTACGACTTCAATTAAGCACATATTCTCCCAAAAATTGTCGACAAAAAGCCATATCCAAACACATTGTGTTTACATATCATTATATATATATATATATATATATATATATATATATATATAAATATAAAAGGGTTTTGTAATTTGCTTGAAGCATTGTGTATATATTGGTTTGTTGGTTGGTTTTGAAGGCTGTCACAATGCGAGTGTAAAGAAAAAAGAAGGTAACTATGATGTTTTTTGTTAACCTGTCATTTATTTCTCAATATTTCGGGAAGAAATTCCCATCCTCAGAAGAATACTGGAGGATGGGAATTTCTTCCCGAAATATTGAGAAATAAATGACAGGTTAACAAAAAACATCATAGTTACCTTCTTTTTTCTTTACACTCGCATTGTGACAGCCTTCAAAACCAACCAACAAACCAATATATATATATATATATATATATATTGAGGAAATGATAGTCAACCCGACCATCACCCATACAGCAAAAGGAAGATTATGTCAACACTTACCATTTCTTCTGTGATGTACTTAGCTGATTCTAGGAGGTGGAGTTTTTTGTCGACAGCCATTACAAATACAGCAGATCCGGGCTGTGTTTTAACTTTGAAGTCAACGTTGGTTCCTGGTTGGCCTTCATCTTTGGTAAAGACTCCAACAACCTAATAATAATAATAATAATAATAATAATCTTATTATAATGGAGATTGTGTGTTTTTTTGTCTGTAACCGAAACTATATTGCTATACGAATCACAATTCCTTTTGTTATTTACATCACATTCTCCAGGATTTTACTTTTATTTAAACCTCAATTATTAATAAAATTGTTTTACATCATTAAGACTGTTGACCATATCTACATACTAATAGCATGCAATTGTATTTAAATATACAACAAAAGAGCAGTTTACAGTATGAATGGGAAAGCTAATTTGCATATTGATCTTAAAAATTTGATTTTAATAAATATATGCTTAGTATTATTGATTTCAAATTGTTGTTTTTTTTTCTTATTGAATATGAGCAACAATCTCGGGGATAAATCTTGAAAAAAATTCATTAACAATAAGAAATAACTGTTATATTATTATTTACTTCCTATTTTAACTAAATAGTTAAATTAGGAAAAGTTACCAATGAAAGACGGGAGTAATGGAAAATGATGGAAGAGTTAGTTTCAAAGATGTTCTATTTTTCGATTATACCCCCTCTGTTCCAAATCTTTTTATCTGCATTCTTATTCAGTTTCATTAGCCTTTCTAATTTAATATGATATTTTATTATATTAAAACTTAAATACTTGCACCCGGAGGGTGCATATATTTGCTAGTAATAATAATAATAATAATAATAATAATAATAATAATAATAATAATAATAATACAAAACTAGACACGACTTGGTTGGGAAGGTGATCCACTGGGAATTATGCAAAAAATTAAATTTTGACCACACGACAAAATGGTATACGCATAAACCAGAATCTGTTCTTGAGAACGAAACGCACAAAATTCTCTGGGACTTTGAAATTAAAACGGATCACCTTATCCCAGCAAGAAGGCCAGACCTAGTGTTGATTAACAAAAAAGAAAGAACTTGTCAACTGGTGGATTTTGCAGTGCCAGCAGATCACAGGGTGAAGTTAAAGGAAAATAAAAAAAATGGACAAATATCTGGACCTTGCCAGAGAACTGAAAAAGTTATGGAATATGAAAGTCAAAGTGATACCAATTGTAGTTGGTGCACTTGGAACAGTCCCAAAAGGATTAGAAAAGGGCTTGGAAAGTTTGGATATCAGAGGAAGGATTGAAACCATTCAGAACACTGCACTGCTGCAATCTGCCAGAATACTCAGAAGAGTCCTGGAGACCTGAGGAGACTTGCTGTCACTCAGACTCCAGTGAAAGACCATCAGTTAATGCTGATGTGAAAACTCAAAAGAAGTAAATAATAATAATAATAATAATAATAATAATAATAATAATAATAATAATAATAATAATAATAACGGTCACCAAAGGTCTGGAAAAGAATTTGGATGGATTGGAAATCAGAGAAAGAATCGAAACCATTCAAACCATAGCATTGTTAAGATCGTCAAGAATACTCAGAAGAGTCCTGGAGGAAAGGAAAAAGAGAAACAGAGAAAAGAAAAGGAAAAAGAAAAAGAGAAAAGAAAAGGAAAAAAAGAGAAAGAGAAAAGGGAAAAAGAGAGAATGTGTGCGAACAACTCTAATGGAATAATAATAATAATAATAATAATAATAATAATAATAGGCGGATCGCCTAATCCAGGCCAGGAGACCAGACCTAGTATTGATTAACAAGAAGAGAACCTGTCATCTCGTAGATTTTGCTGCCCCGGCTGACCACGGAGTGAAAGTAAAAAAAAGCGAAAAGATAAATAAATACTTGGACCTTGCCAGAGAAGTAAGAAAACTATCTCGCAACTTACGGTCAGTTAAAACAACCCCCATAGCAGAGCACGAAAAGCCGTGCGTTTCCTTGTGAGACATCCAGCGAAAAGAGGAATAAGTCCCCTTACTTCCGTTTGTGGTCCCGGAGTGGGGGGAAGGAAGATATCCGTTTCCGCTCTTCTGTAGAGAATTTGGGACTTCCGGTTTTTTTTTGGGGGGGGGGTTATATATATATATAGTCAAGGGATCACTGACCGATCACTGACCGATTGCTGACATATATTGAGTGCTTAGAATCTTATTCCGCTAAGAACTTTCTTTCCTTTTTTTCTTCTTTTTTTCTCTTTCTCTTTACCAAGAAACATGATTATTCTTTTCTTTTTAATTAACATTTTCTATAGACCGTTTAATAACACTACGAAATGAGAAAGAGAAAATGAAAGGAGAGAGAGAGAGAGAGGGAGGGAAGACATATATAGAGAGAAGAAAAGACA
>CM042176.1:18839709-18847209 GCA_023376005.1 Doryteuthis pealeii | reverse complement strand
CACAACCATCAGACATTTTCATTCCTTTTACATTTTTTATCTATAACAACAAAAATTCTATAAGAAATATATTTTCACTTTAATGAAAAGGTCGATTGATTAACACATTTTTTCTTTTCAGCTCTCAAAACAAAATGAATTCAGTAAGACTTTCAATAATTCTCTTTCTTTGGATATTTTTTTTTTTTAAAACTTATAAGGAAAATAATTTGTAAATTACTAGAATGCAACCTGAAATGCAAGAAAAGAACAATAGAAAACATTGTAAATTACTAGATGACAATTTCCCAAGAGATGGTGTCTCGGTAAAAAAATATATATATATCTTATTATAATGGAGATTGTGTGTTTTTCTGTCTGTAACCGAAACTATATTCCTACTCAAGACACAATTCTCTTAGTTATTGACATCACATTCTCCATGATTTTATTTTTATTTAAACCTCAATTATTAATAAAATTGTCTTACATTATTAATACTGTTAACTATGTCTACATACTAACAACATGCAATTATATTGATATATACAACAAAATAGCGCTTTACAATGTGAACGGGAAGGCTAATTTGCATATTAATATTAAAAAATCGAATTTAATAAATATGTGCTTAGTATTATTGATTTCTAACTGTTTGGTTTTATTTTAATGAATATAAGCAAAAATTTCTTCAATGAATCTTAAATGAAATCCATTAACAAGATAAAATAACTGTCATTTTATTCTTTACTTCCTCTTATAACTAAATACTTAAATTAGAAAAAATAACAATGAAAGACGAGAGTGATGGAAGAGTAAGGTTCAGTTGTTCCATTTTTTATTATACTCCCTCTGTTTTAAATCTTTTATTATACTCCCTCTGTTTCAAATCTTTTTATCTGCATTCTTATTTAGTTTCATTAGCCTTTCTGATTTAATACAATATTTTATTACATTAAAACTTAAATACTTGCGCCCGGAGGGTGCATATATTTGCTAGTGTATATATGGGAGAATATGTGCTTTTTAATTTTAGTCAGACCTAATTTTTTTTTTTTTTGAAAGTTAATTCATTTATGTTTAATTAGGCGGGATTTAACTACTTAAATGTGAGGCTAAACAAATCGAGAAAAATCAATCTCTGAATATATATTTCGACCTATTAGGTCTCTTCAGCAGAACTATAGATACGAGGACCGCCTAGCGTGTGACTCGAACCCTTTGTGCCGAAACGGCACGCCGGCATCTGACCATCACGCCAAACAGAAATCGCAATTTGTCTCGCTTTGTTTAGGTATTAGTAGCATTTTATATTCCTCTTTGGAGACTTTATCGCACGACGCAAATGTAAACAACTTTTAGCTATTTTCAGCCGACAGTATATTTGGGAGAATATGTGCTTTTTAATATGTATATATATATACCAGTGGGCATGACACCTTTAAACAAAAAACAAAAAAAGAAAAGAAAAGAAACTAACCTCATGACTGTTAAATGAGTATATCTTAAATAACGGTGTGAATGAGAGTGGAACGTGAAGGTCTCTTTCGACCCCCCCTCCCAGTAGTGTGGGGCCGGTCGTTATCATTATAATTATAGTATAGAAGAGAAGAATAGAAAAAATGATAAAATGAATTGGAGTGAACTAAATGCAACTAAAACGGAATGTTTGGTCGGCTGACATCTCCTGGAAAACTAAATGTGCAGTATACCGTATCATAGCTCTCTCAACCATCCTGTACAGTGCAGAAGCCTGGACAATATACAAAGCGGATGCCCATAGACTACATGCTTCAATTGCGCAACATATTAAATGTCATGTGGTGGCAGCATGTTTCAAACAGGACCATCCTGAAGAGAACTTGACTCCATGGCATGCACGAAATACTTATCCAACGCAACTGAGATGGGCTGGCCACTTAAATAGCCTTGGGGATGACAGACTACCAAAGCAGATTCTGTACTCTCAACTGAGAGAGGGATCATGTAGAATCGGTAGAACAAAGCTCATGTATAAAGACAACATCAAGAGAAACCTGAAGGACTTGAATATCCCCGTAGGTAGTTGGCAAGACGCAACCAGAGACTGATTAAATTGGAGGAATATGATCGCGTGGTGTCACATCGATACGATGGTCAGCAAGTAGTAGTAGTATCTATTATTACCAGGTTATACAAACATACATACATAGCAATAGCATAATCTTTACAGATCACTACCGTCTCTCACAATCCTATAACCCCACCATCAAAATCTTTCCTCTCATGAGCCCTCAAATGACTCTTCAAACTGTAGATCCACAAATTTTGATGCAAATATGACATAGGAAGGACGTCCTTCCCATTGTATCAGATGATAGAATTTGATGCTTATGTACCACATGTCTCTTTAGACCAAAAGCTGGCTTACAGACATATTGTTTGTTTCTGTAATTTGCATGAATTGTCCCTGATGAGATTTTCTATGATTGTCATATCCAGCCTTAGAATTCGACCACATGTTTGACATTTCCAATCCCCCATGTTCACTCTAATATCACAGGTGTAACCCTTTCGAAGTTGACGCTTGAAATTTTCATGCTCAATTCTTTTACTCTCGAAACTGCTCTGTGTGGGATTCGAACCTTAACACAGAGCAGTTTCCTGTCTATAACTCTGCTGATGAGGCATAATATGCCAAAATGTACATACAGAGATCGACTTTTTCTCGATTTGTTTACGCCTTACATTTGAACAGATATTCTCACCTAATTCATTAATTATCAACTAATTAATTTTCAAATTAGGTATGACTTCAATTAAGCACATATTCTCCCAAAAATTGTCAGCTATCGTCATCTCAAACAGACTGTTTGTTTACTTTCATATATATATATATATATATATATATATAGATAGATAGATAGATAGATATACCAAAAGTATCGGCATGGCAGACGGCGGGTAGGTATGACCAACGACTACAATCACCCACAAGCACAGAAAAGGGGGGAAAAAAAACACAGAAGATAGGGGCTGCGACCCAGACATCAATCACATACCGACACAGAAACAACACAGACACGTATACAAGTAGCAAGGGGGTTACTGAATGTAGCCGTCCCCACACCATCTAAGGGGTCACTGAGATAATACCCTAATGGCTGAAAAATGGCATTTTGGGGGCATCTCTCCACCAATTCTCAACAGAATTCAACCATCTTTTAATATGTGATACTCCTCATCGAACTCTATCAGAAAATCACATAAATTGACACTTTAAGTTTACACGAAATTGGCCATTTTCACCCACTCTGAGGGGGGGGGGTATCAGGCCTCAAATTTCACCTAAAAATCCAAATTGGTCACTAAGATCGTAACACTTACTCTCATGCTTGCAGATCTGTGTCTTTCGGCAGGGAAATACCAATCAAAATGGACGGTACCATTTTCGGGAATGGGGTATTCCATTTTATGTTGAAAGTTGTTTTCGTATGTTGTTGTGACCTCCAGAGGAAATTGTCTGTCACGTTCAGTAAGTTCATGTTCGTCAACACGGCTGACTTGAATCTGAAAAATGAAAGTAAATACAAATAAATCTACAATGATCGACGATTTTTTTAAAGATTAAATTCGTTTTGCAAAATAAAATTCCAACTCTTACTTTATATATACGCTCCTACATTTGGGGCGCTGGTGGTTGTCGTCAGTGATGTAATCCGCAGGGTTCATAGGGACGTTTCGGGTCTTCCAACATCAGACTTCCCTCGCCCTGCTGACCCTATCAGAAGTGATCAAACTCCGGTACAACCACCAACAATCACCGCTAAAAGACGTTTGACTTATTAGAAATTTTCTTGGACGTTAAACTAACCCATTCAAATACAAAGCACCGTGCATCTGATTGGTTGTTAGTAACAGCCAATCAGATGAGCGATGCCCCATATTTAAATGGGATACGTAGCCAGAAACACTTTTCTCCGTACGGATTACGAGGCTTAAATGATTAGGTAAGTCAACCCTTCTTTAATAATGCTAGGAGAGGAATGATTTTAATTCTTTCCTATATTGTTTAATTTTTCCCTCTCTTCGGTTTTCTTTACCTGCTTCCCTACTTTTCGTTTCCTCGAATCCATATCGTTCTGTGGCGTAACTGACAATGATCTTAGATGTTGTTAAGATACGTTTATCCACCGATCCATTTGCTGTTGTTTCTAGAATTTCACACTGTCAAACTCGTGCCAAGCCTTACTGTCCACGGCTGCTGGCCATTTGATTTTTTTCCCAATGTACTTATTACGTATACTTATAAGTCGTAATTTGCAATTAAGTCAAAAACTCACCTGTCTCTTACTTAACATTCTGCCTGTCACTTTCCCCTTCTTGATTAACTACTCTTTATATATGTTAGTTTTTTCGGTTGAGTGTAAAGAGAGAGATTGGAGAGTGTGAGTAGTAGACTGAACTTCCCACTTTATTTGTATGTTAATTTTCAACAGCTAATGGCTGGCTTATATATAAGACAGGTCAGTTTTTGACTTAATTGCAAGTTTTAGCAAAATGATTTTAATGTCTTTTTTTTTGTTTTTTTTATTCTTAATTAATAATTAAATTTTTTTTTAAAGTTACAAACTTAAAAAAATTTTTTTTCCTGGTCACAATTATTTACTGATACCTCAAAAGGTGACCCTACGGGTTACGTTTTTTCTGGTAAATTACAATTATATATATATTGTATATTATTCTTCAAATTAAAAAGTGCACAAACGTCAAACCACTCTGAAAAGAAAAACTAATGCCTCCTATTTTAAAAAAAATATATATCTATATATTCAATAAAATAGCGGTTTACAGTGTGAATGAGAAGGCTAATTTGCATATTGATATTTAAAATTTGATTTTAATAAATATATGCTTAGTATTATTGATTTCTAATTGTTTGGTTTTCTCTCAACGAATCTGAGCAAAAATCTCGGGGATAAATATAAAAAGAAATCCATAAACAAGACGAAAGAACTGTAATTTTATTAAATACTTCATAATCTAACTAAATAGATAAATTAGGAAAAATGAAAGACGGGAGTGATGGAAAATGATGGAAGAGTTAAATTTAAAGCTGTTCTATTTTTCGATTATACCCCCTCAGTTTATCATTTTCTAAATAGTTTATAATTTGATACAATATTTTATTATATTAAAACCTAAATACTTGCACCCGAAGGGTGCATATATTTGCTAGTTATACTAAAGTTGGGTGAATCAATGATTGTTTGCTAAATGCTTTTTTCCTGTTTAGTTTAATGACACAAAAGTTTTGAAAATTATTTTTTACTCTCGCCCTTTTTTCAGTGACAAGAGTTTAAAAATTTTACAAATAAATAACTACCTACGATTTTGTGTAAAATTTATGTGCAAAATATTCAAAATAATTATTTAATTGATAATTAATAGATGCACGCAGCATTTTATTTAGGGGTGGGTGGGTGGACAGAACTAAGTTTCCATTTCGGAATGTTTTATTTTTTTAATCCTTTAATAAATTTGAGGATTTTACTTACTTATGATACAAACCCTCTGACATTTTTTTGCGAGTTCAAATAATGACATTATTGTTTATACACACCTATCAATCTGAGTAGTGTCACAAACTCCCCCCCCCCTGATGATCGTGACGCTTCTCGAACTGATAGGCATGAAAAAAATGAGGTCATCATTTGAATATGAACTTCAAAAGTTCTTCGACACTTTGTTTGATCAACAGTCAAACGATTGAAAACTAAATATGCAGTGTACCGTGCCTACTGTACGGTGCGGTAGCCTGGGTGGTATACAAAGCGGATGCCCACCGACTGCATGTCTACAACATGTGTCACTTGCGCAGTATATTAAATGCCAAGTGGTGGCAACATGTTTCAAACAAGGCCATCCTGAAGAGAAGTGGATTCCCTGGCACGTACGAAATACTTGTCCAACGCAACCTGAGATGGGCTGGCCACTTAAACAGACTTGGGGATGACAGACTGCCAAGGCAGATTCTGTTCTCTCAACTGAGAGAGGGATCACGTGGAATCGGTAGACAAAGCTTAGGTACAAAGACAATATCAAGAGAAACATGAAGGACTTGAATATTCCCATAGGCAGTTGGCAAGACGCAAACAGAGACCGATTAAATTGGAGGAATATGATTCGTGTGGTGTCATCATCTGATACAATGGACAGCAAGAAAATCCATTATTTATTGTATATACTGACCAAACGAGTATGATGTGACACAAGGTGACAAGTATGAGGAACCCAGTAAGGATTGAACTCTCTATTCAGTAGTAACATATTTGTGAAACTAGCTTTCTAAATATGGGATACCATTATTTGGTATAATATTATATTTATATAATTTACACACGCACACGCGCACACACACACACGCGCGCGCGCACACATGCACGCACACACACATATATATATTAATTATCTTATATTACATTATATATATATATATATATATATATATATATATATATTAATCATCTTCACGAATATAAATCAAATCCCTATTATTTTTGCTCAAAAACCAAGCCCTGGTGATATTTAATGTGTATTTATATTTACTCTGTCATTAATTGATTTATTTTCGGAGTTTCCTCCAGGCATACAGATTCACACAACTGCCCTTTATATATGTATAGATAGATAGATAATGATATAAACATAACTACTTACTTTTATTTGTTTGGGAAGTCCACGTTTGTAGACGATTGGTGTGTCCAGGTGAAGTTTGATGGGAGTATTCACAAATACAGTGTCGAAAGGTTCCGAGTGCATCTTTTTACCAGTCAAAGCTTCAACGACCATAGCATTGAAGGTGATTTTTCGGGGGGTACCGAAATTTTGATAACGGGAAACATGTATAAAGGTCATATTTTTGAAGTCTCTCATGAAGAATTTGAATTGGGCTTCTCCTTCAAACTATCAAAACAATAAAAATAAGATAAAAATGTTAAAATACATCAAAAGTTTGGTTTGTTTGGTTTGGTTTGACTTACTTTGTTTTCGGCATATATCCAATGCATTTTTATAGTAAAAATCATTGTCAAATGCATTTTTATAGAAAAAATCATTGTCCATTGCATTTCTATTGTAAAAACCATTGTCAAATGCATTTGTTTTGAAAAACTTATTTCCAACGCATTTTTATAGTAACAAATACTTTCCAATACATTTTTATAGTAAAAATCATTGTCCAATGCATTTTTATAGTAAAACTCATTTCCAATGCATTTTTATAGTAAAAATCATTTCCAATGCATTGTTATAGTAAAACTCATTTTCAATGCATTTTATAGTAAAAATCATTTCCAATGCATTTTTTTTAGTAAAAATCATTATCCAATGCATTTTTATACTAAACATCATTTCCAATGCATTTTTTTAGTAAAAATCATTTCCAATGCATTTTTATAGTAAAAATAATTTCCAATGCCATTTCCAATGCATTTTTATAGTAAAAATCATTATCCAAAAAATCATTGTCCAATGCATTTT